>ML795275.1:72086-158019 GCA_009831015.1 Picea engelmannii
TTTAATTTGTGAGATGCAAATTAAAAGGTGACTTTATGACTAAAGTGAGGGTGAGTGAAGAGACACCAAATCTCAGCCACCCATCTAATCTAATCTCAACCGTTATATTAGAAAACCCCTCACCTTCCCTCATGAGGTCGACTTGGGCAAGAGGGCACACCCATTCTTGGGTAGTTCAAGCATTCTTGTTGAGAGAAAAAGAGAGAGAAAGAGAGAGGTTGAGCTGAAGAAAAGAGACAACATTTGTTGAAGGAAAGCATGCATCCCAAGGCAAAGAGTAGCATGGATTTCAAGGCAGAAGACAACAAGGAAGAACAGGCCGTATCGTATGGATTTGTGGAGGCCGTACAACATTTAATGTGCACAGAAATTGAGGAGGACAACAGCTGCAATTTCTGAGAGTATTGGCATGCATTCCAAGGATGTCGTACAACATTTATTGGCACATAAATCGAGGTAACTTCTGTAATAAATTTCTGAGTGTATTTTCGTACAGTCCGTACAGTTTGGCATGAATTTTGAGGGTCGTACAACATGGTTTACAAGGAGTTGTTCATGCTGGGTTTTCCGTATAGTCTTAGCAGAGTTTTGGCATGAATTTCGAGACAGTCCGTACAACATTAATTGTTAGGACAACCATACAGTTGTATGGATTTCTGGTTCAAAAATCGAGGAGCAAAGCTACAGGAATGTCCAAATAAGTTTGTGGAAATTTTTGAAGATGAATATGATGTAAAAGAAATTTCTCAGAAGCTCATAAATAATAAAAATCCCTCTCTCACTAGTTTTCCCCTTATGGGTTTTTCCAGGGTCGAAGTTAGACCGAAAATCTTTGTGTCTATATTTTCTGATTTTTGCATACTGCTGATATTTTATTTCTGCGTTGAAAATGATGTTCAGAATCCTCATGTTTCAGTTCTGAAGTTTATTTTCTGTTAATTTTTTATATTCTAAAACAGTGCTGAAACATATGATGAAACATATGCTGAAACAATGTTGAAATTGTTCTGAAACATATGCTGAAACAGTGTTGAAACATATGCTGAAACAATGCTGAAATTGAGTTTGTCATTTAACTTTGGCTGAAAAATCAGCGAGACTGAAACTGGGCTGGGGTCTAAAAAATTTACACATAGACTGTAAAAATACAGAGTGAAAGACTCGCTAGAATGGTGGCAACTTATCTCTGAGAAGAGATGTGACGGCTACTTGCATTCGCAAGAAGATGATTACAATGAGGCTTTGAAGGCATTTTTAAAATAAACCAGAATGCCAAAAACCCTATACATCCAAAACCCTAACCCTAGGAGATGAAGCGCCAAAAGTCATGTGGGCCCCGTTTGGGTAAGTGAGTACATCAACTTCCCAAGGTCATAACTTTTTCATACGATCTTCGTTTTAGGCGTGTGATAGCTCATTGGAAAGGTATCGTCAAGGAGATTAATTTTGGGGTTTGAATCATGCCTTTAGATATCATTGAGAACCTTGATCTCGAAAAACCTTCATTTGGGCTCTCAAAATGGCCCCAGAAGTTAAAAACTGCTAAAAATAGTAAATTGTCAAATTTGTTAGAAAACTATTTTGAGCCAGTGAAAAAAGGTGGGTGGCCATCGATATCCACCTGGATCAATCCTCCCTCCTTAGGAAGCAATGGTCTCGATTTCATTGAGTTCTTGGAGGATAGGGAAAAACGTTTGCTAAATCTGCATCTTGGTGAGCTGCTTGCCTTGCTGGAGACAACGCGCTGCTCAGTTTGTAGAAGTATGCCACAAACCTGTTGAGGTTGAGGCTATTCAACAAGTCGAGCTACATTAGAGGATGGTGTGCAGAAGGAATCTTTTCACTTTGATGTAACCTTGGCAACCTGTTTATGTTGGATAGAAGGTGCTTGGGGCGAAGCTGTAGTGGTTGCAGTGTCCTTTTGTTCCCCTTTTGAACAGATTGTGAAGAAGATGAATTTTGTAGTATGAGATACTAACTTGCGAGACTTTTTATGTGGAACAATAGTTGGAACTACCTCTGGTATTCTGTAGAGATGACCCCCCAAAGTAACAATGGCACTACGGGGTCAAGACTCATAAACAACATGGCATCTCCACATAAATGGGTTTCCCAAAAGAACATCACAGACATATAGTGGGGCAACATCACATAATACCTCATCCTTGAAGGGTTGGATGTCGTATGACAATCGACACTATTGGTTGACACGAAGATCTTGTCCTTGCTGAAGCCAACCGATGTTGTATGGCTGCGGGTGTGGTGTTGTTGACAATCCCAACTGTTTGATGACATTTGCTGAGATGAGGTTTTTCTGGCTTCCGCTATCAACAATAAAATGCAGTGGGGTTCCCTTCACCCACATATGTGAATGAAAAAGGTGCTCCCCCTCTTCAGGATCTGTTGGTTCTTCTGGTTGAATTGTTGCAGTCGCGACAATAGTAGTGGGGTCTGCATCAATGATCTGTGCTTTACCAGTGTTTTCAAAATAAGATTTTGAATCAGGGTTCGGCTCCTTGTCTTTTATCTCGGCCACCAATGAATGTTTTGAGAAACATTCATCGGTGTTGTGCCAGGGGATTTTGTGGAAATCACACCATTTTCCGGTGTCCTTATTTGTCTTCCTGTGACCCTTCTTTTCCTGTGTCTTGGAATGGTTTTCGAGAGACTGTTTGTTAGGGTCGTCTTTGTCATACTTTGTTTGTTGTGGATTTGCAGACCCGAATTCCCATTTGTTCTAGTGCTTAAATTTCTACTCAATTTTAACAGCATATCGATAAGAAACACTGAGTGATGAGATGTCTAGAAAATCCATTTTAGTCTGGATGTATCTATGTAAAGCCCCATGGTATTTCAGAACCAAATGTCGCTCAGAGTCTTTGATACCCAGCTTGGTGCGCAAGGTATGGAAGGTATTGGTGAAGTCCAAAACTGCTTGGCCCCTCTCTTGTCGTAGTCTGGTCCATCTCATGTACTGGTCCTCATAGTTTCCAACAAGGTAATATTGTTCCTTTACCGCATCCACAAAAAAATCTCAAGTGGGATCGGCCCAGTATATTCCAGACTCCTCTGTGGAACTTTTCTCCCAGTATGTTTCCCACCAATGTTTGACATGAGGGAGAGCTTTAAGGAGTGCGAAGGTGATCTTTTCTTTGTCGAAAAAATTGTGAACAATGAAATAACCTTCTAGCAGGGCTTATGCATCTATCTGTCCTTCAAATACAGGAATATCAAAATTGACTTGTACCTTGAAAGACGAGGTGCCTCCAAAGTGGCCGCTTGATGAAGATGCGCTTGATGCTATCGGCATGCATTGAAGGATGTGGGAAAAATTCTCCATCATTTCGTCCCTCTGTCATGTGAGAGATTTCTCACGCAACAGATTGATAGGATCGTCTACTCCATCATTTTTCTTTTCTTCTAATTCCATTGAGGGTTTCTTGGGTGTGCGAGAGTGATTGTCTTCAAGAGAGACAAGATCGAGACCCAACTTGCTATACTCGGACCTCATCGGAGACAAGCACTGAAAAAATGATCAAGAGTAGCCTGCTCTGATACCACTGATCCGGATTATTTTCTGCACGAAATGCGAGCGGAGATATAATAAAGAAATGAACAGAGATATCACAGATATTCAATAAGAGATGGTGGCATCTTATCTCTAAGAAGAGATGTGACGGCTACTCGCATTCACAAGAAGATGATTACAATGAGGCTCTGAAGACATTTTTAAACTAAACCAGAATGTCAAAAACCCTAAACATGAAAAAACCTAACCCTAGGAGATGAAGCGCCAAAAGTCATGTGGGCCCCGTTTGGGTAAGTGAGTACATCAACTTCCCGGGGTCGTAACTTTTGCATACGATCTTAATTTTAGGTGTGTGATAGAACGTTGGAAAGGTATTGTCGAGGAGATTCATTTTGGGGGCTCAATCAGGCCTTCAACTATCATTGAGAACCTCAATCTCGAAAAACCTTCATTTGGGCCCCCAAAATGGCCCCAGAAGTTAAAAAGTGCTAAAAATAGTAAATTGCAATTTGTCAGAAAATTGTTTTGAGCATGTCGGAAAAGGTGGGTGGCCACTGATATCCACCTGGATCAATCCTCCCTCCTTAGGAAGCAATGGTCTCCAATGCACTGAGTTCCCGGGGGAGAGGGAAAAGCGTTTGTTGAGTCTGCATCTTAGTGAGTTGCTTGCATTGTTGGAGACGTCGTGTTGCTCAGTTTGTGGAAGTATGTCACGATCCTGTTGAGGCTGAGGATATTCAAAAAGTTGAGATACATGAGAGGGCGGTGTGCAGAAGGAATCTTTGTGCTTTTCTACAACCTTGCCGATCTGTTTCTGTTATATATAAGGTGTTTGGGGCGAAGCTGTAGTGGTTGCAGTGTCCTTCTGTTCCTCTTTTGAACAGATTGTGAAGAAGCTGAATTTTGCAGTATGAGATACTTCCTTGTGACATTTTTTAGGTGGAACAATAATTGGAACTACCTTTTGTATTCTGTAGATATGACCCCCCAAAGTAACAATGGCACTACAGGGTTGAGACTCATAAACAACATGGCGTCTCCACATATATGGTTGGCCCAAGAGAACATCACAGACATTTAGTGGGGCAACATCACATAATACCTCATCCTTGAAGGGTTGGATGTCGTATGACAATCGACACTGTTGGCTGACACAGAGATCTCATCCTTGACGACACTTGTAACTTGAAAGGCGAGGTGCATCCAAAGTGGCCACTTGATGAAGATGTGCCTGATGCTATTGACATGCGTTGAAGGATGTGGGCTAAATTCTCCATCATTTCGTCCCTCTGACGCATGAGAGCTTTCTCAAGCAACAAATTGATAAGATCGTTTGCTCTGTCGTTTTTCATTTCTTCTACCATTGAGGGTTTCTTGGGTGTGCGAGACAAATTTTCTTCAAGAGAGACAAGCTTGAGACCCAAATTTCTATACTCGGATATTGTCGAGGACATGCACTGAAAAAACGATCAAGAGTAGCCTGCTCTGATACCACTGATCCATATTTTTTTCCACACGAAATGAGAGCGGAGATATAATAAATAAATGAATAGAGATATTGCAGATATTCAATAATATAACATTAATGTATCATATATGCAACCATAAACGCAGATAAACAGTAATACACAATTTCTATTAATGAAAGAAATGTATAGAAACTGCAAAAATACAGAGTGAAAGACTCGTTAGAATGGTGGTAGCTTATCTATGAGAAGAGATGTGACGGCTACTCGCATTCATAAGAAAATGATTACAATGAGGCTCTGAAGGCCTTTTTAAAATAAACTGGAATGCCAAAAACCCTAGACAGCCAAAACCTAACCCTAGGTGATGTAGCGCCAAAAGTCATGTGGGCCCCATTTGGGTAAGTGAGTACATCAACTTCCCGAGGTCGTAACTTTTGCATACGATCTCTGTTTTAGGCATGTGATAGCTTGTTGGAAAGGTATCATCAAGGATAGTCCTTTTAGGGGCTCAATCATTCCATCAGCCTTCATTGAGAACCTTGATCTCGAAAAAAATTCATTCGGGCCCTCAAAATGGCCTCGAAAGTTAAAAACTGCTAAAATATTAAATTGCCAAATTTACCAGAAAATTGTTTTGAACCAGTCGGAAAAGGTCGGTAGCCATCGATATCCACTTGAATCAATCCTACATCCTTAGGAAGCAATGGTATCCATTGTGTTGAGTTCCCAGGGCAGAGGGAAAAGCATTTGTTGAATCTACATCTTGGTGAGTTGCTTGCCTTGCTGGAGACGTCACGCTGCTCAGTTTGTGGATTTATGTCATCAACTTGTTGAGGCTAAGGTTGTTCAACAAGTCCAGCTACATGAGAGGATAGTGTGTAAAAGGAATCTTTGTGCTTTGTTTCAACCTTGTCGATCTGTTTCTGTTGGATAGAAGGTGCTTGGGGCAAAGCTGTAGTGGTTGCAGTGTCATTCTTCTCCTCTTTTGAACAGAGTGTGAAGAAGCTAAATTGTGTAGTATGAGATACTACCTTGAGACACTTTTTAGGTGGAACAATAGTTGGAACTACATCTGGTATTTTGTAGAGATGACCCCCCAAAGTAACAATGGAACTACGGAGTCGAGACTCATAAACAGCATGGTGTCTCCACATAAATGGGTTGCCCAAGAGAACATCACAGACATACAGTGGGGCAACATCACATAATACCTCATCCTTGAAGGGTTGGATGCCATATGACAATCGACACTATTGGCTGACATGGAGATCTTGTCCTTGCCGAAGTCACCTGATGTTGTATGGTTGCGGGTGTGGTGTTGTCGACAATCCCAACTGTTTGATGACCTTTGCTGAGATGAGGTTTTCCTGGCTTCCGCTATCAACAATAAAATGCAGCGGGGTTCCCTTCACCCACATCTGTGAATGAAAAAGGCCCTCCCCCTCTTCAAGATATGTTGGTTCTTCTGGTTGAATTGTTGCGGTCAGGACAATAGTAGTGGGGTCTGTGTCAATGATCTATGCTTTACCAGTATTTTCAGAATAAGATTCTGAATCAGGGTTCAGCTCCTTGTCTTTGATCTCAGCCACCAATGACTATTTTGAGTGACATTCATTAGTGTTGTTCCAGGGGCTTTTGTGGAAATCACACCATTTTACAGTGTCGTTCTTTATCTTCCTGTGACCCTTCTTTTCCTGTGTCTTGGAATGGTTTTCGAGAGACTATTTGTTAGGGCTGTCTTTGTCATACTTTAGTTGTTGCGGATTTGCAGACCCGAATTACCATTTGTTCTGGTGCTTAAATTTCTTCTCAATTTTAACAACATATCCATAAGCAACACCGAGTGATGAGATGTCCAGAAAATCCATTTCAGTCTAGATGTATCTGTGTAAAGCCCCACGGTATTTCAGAACCAAATGTCGCTCGGATTCTTTGATACCCAGCTTGGTGTGCAAGGTATGGAAGGTATTGGTGAACTTCGGAACTGCTTGGCCCCTCTCTTGCTGTAGTGTGGTCCATCTCATGTACTGGTCCTCATAGTTTCCAATAGGGTAATATTGTTCCTTTACCACATCCACAAAAAAATCCCAAGAGGGATCGACCCCATATATTCCAGACTCCTATGTGGAACTTTTCTCCCAGTAAGTTTCCCACGAATGTTTGACATGAGGGAGATCTTTAAGGAGTGTGAAGGTGATCTTTTCTTTGTCGAAAAAATTGTAAACAGAGAAATAACCTTCTAGCAGAGTTAACCATTCTTCTAAGGCTTCTGCATCTATCTGTCATTCAAATACAGGAATATCAAAATTAACTTGTACCTTGAAAGGCGAGGTGCCTCCAAAGTGGCTGCTTGATGAAGATGTGCCTGATGCTATCGGCAGGAATTGAAGGATGTGGGAAAAATTCTCCATCATTTAGTCCCTTTATCGCGTGAGAGCTTGCTCAAGCAACAGATTGATAGGATCGTCTGCTCCGTCGTTTTTCTTTTCTTCCGCCATTGAGGGCTTCTTGGGTGTGAGAGAGCAATTGTCTTCAAGAGAGACAATCTCGAGACCCAAATTTCTATACTTGGACCTCATCGGGGACATGCACTGGAAAAATGATCAAGAGCAGCCTGCTCTGATACCACTGATCCAGATTATTTTTGGCACGAAATGTGAGCGGAGATATAATAAAAAAATGAACAGAGATATTGCAGATATTCAATAATGCAACATAAATGTATCATAGATGCAACCATAAACACAGATATATAGTAATACACGATTTCTATTAATGAAATAAATGTACAGAGACAGTAAAAATACAGAGTGAAAGACTCGCTAGAATGGTGGCAGGTTATCTCTGAGAAGAGATGTGACGACTACTCACATTCGCAAGAAGATGATTACAATGAGGCTTTGAAGGCCTTTTTAAAATAAACCGGAATGCCAAAAACCCTATACATCCAAAAACCTAACCCTAGTAGATGAAGCGCCAAAATTCATGTGGGCCCCGTTTGGGTAATTGAGTACATCGAATTCCCGGGGTCGTAACTTTTGCATACGATCTCTGTTTTAGGTGTGTGATAGCTCGTTGGAAAGGTATCATCGAGGAGATTCTTTTTGGGGGATCAATCATGTGTTTTTTTTTTTATCATTGAGATACTAAATCTCAAAAAACCTTCATTCGGGCCCTCAAAATGGCCCTGGATGTTAAAAACTACTAAAAATAGTAAATTGCCAAATTTGCCAGAAAACTATTTTGAGCCAGTCGAAAAAGGTGGGTGGCCACCGATATCCACTTGGATCAACCCTCCCTCCTTAGGAAGAAATGGTCTCCATTGTGTTGAGTTCCCGGAGGAGAGGGAAAAGCATTTGCTGAATCTGCATCTTCGTGAGTTGCTTGCCTTGCAGGAGACATCGCATTGTTGAGTTTGTGGAAGTATGTCACGGACCTGTTGAGTTTGAGACTGTTCAACAAGTCAAGCTACATTAGAGGACGGTGTGCAAAAGGAATCTTTTCACTTTGCTGCAACCTTGCTGACCTGTTTCTGTTGGATAGAAGGTGCTTGGGGCGAAGCTGTAGTGGTTGCAGTGTCCTTTTGTTCCCCTTTTGAACAGATTGTGAAGAAGATGAATTTTGCAGTATGAGATACTAACTTGTGACACTTTTTAGGTGGAACAATAGTTGGCACTACCTCTGGTATTCTGTAGAGATGACCCCCCAAAGTAACAATGGCACTACGGGGTCGAGACTCATAAACAACATGGTGTCTCCACATATATGGTTGGCCCAAGAGAACATCACAAACATCCAATGGGGCAACATCACATAATACCTCATCCTTGAAGGGTTGAATGCCGTATGGAAATCGACACTATTGGTTGACACGGAGATCTCGTCCTTGCCGAAGCCACCCGATGTTGTATGGTTGTGGGTGTGGTGTTGTCGACAATCCCAATTGTTTGATGACCTCTGCTGAGATGAGGTTTTTCTGGCTTCTGTTATAAACAATAAAATGTAGCGAGGTTCCCTTCACCCACATCTGTGAATGAAAAAGGCACTCACCCTCTTCAGGATCTGTTGGTTCTTCTGGTTGAATTGTTGCGGTCATGACAATAGCAGTGGCGTTTACGTCAATGATCTGTCCTTTACCAGTATTTTCAGAATAATATTCTGAATCAGGGTTCGGCTCCTTGTCTTTGATCTTGGCCACCAATGACTGTTTTGAGTGACATTCATCGGTGTTGTGCCATGGGGTTTTGTGGAAATCAAACCATTTTCTAGTGTCATTCTTTGTCTTCCCATGACCCTTCTTTTCATGTGTCTTGGAGTGGTTTTCGAGAGACTGTTTGTTAGGCCCATATTTTTCATACTTTGGTTGTTGTGGATTTGCAGACCTGAATTGTCGTTTTTTCTGTTGCTTAAATTTCTGCTCAATTTTAACAGCATATTGATAAGCAGCACTGAGTGATGAGATGTCTAGAAAATCCATTTTAGTCTAGATGTATCTGTGTAAAGCCCCGCGGTATTTCATAACCAAATGTCACTCGGAGTCTTTGATACCCAACATGGTGTGCAAGGTATGGAAGGTATTGGTGAACTCCATAACTGCTTGGCCCCTCTCTTTCCACAGTGTGGTCAATCTCATGTATTGGTCCTCATAGTTGCCAACAGGGTAATATTGTTCCTTTACCACATCCAAAAAAAAATCCCAAGTGGGATCGACCCCGTATATTCCAGACTCCTCTTTGGAACTTTGTTCCCAGTAAGTTTCCCAACAATGTTTGACATGAGGGAGAGCTTTAAGGAGTGCGAAGGTGATATTTTCTTTGTCAGAAAAGTTGCGAACAGAGAAATAACCTTCTAGCAGAGTTAACCATTTTTCTAGGGCTCTTGCATCTATCTATCCTTCAAATACAAGAATATCAAAATTAACTCATACCTTGAAAGGCGAGCTGCCTCCAAAGTGGTCACTTGATGAAGATGCACCTAATGCTATCGGCAGGAGTTGAAGGATGTGGGCTAAATTCTCCATCATTTCGTCCCTCTGTCGCGTGAGAGCTTGCTCAAGCAATAGATTGATAGGATCGTCTGCTCCGTCATTTTTTTTTTCTTCCGCCATTGAGGGCTTCTTGGGTGTGCGAGAGCGATTGTCTTCAAGAGAGACAAGCTCGAGACCCAAATTTCTATACTCAGACCTCTTCGGGGACATGCACTGAAAAAATGATCAAGAGCAACCTGCTTTGATACCACTGATTCAGATTATTTTCGGCACGAAACGCGAGTGGAGATATAATAAAAAAATGAACAGAGATATTGCAGATATTCAATAATACAACATGAATGTATCATAGATGCAACCATAAACACATATATACAGTAATACACGATTTCTATTAATGAAAGAAATGTACAGAGACAGTAAAAATACAAAGTGAAAGACTCGCTAGAATAGTGGCGCCTTATCTCTGAGAAGAGATGTGATGGCTACTCACATTCGCAAGAAGATGATTACAGTGAGGCTCTGAAGGCATTTTTAAAATAAACTAGAATTCCAAAAACCCTAGACATCCAAAACCTAACCCTAGGAGATGAAGCGCCAAAAGTCATGTGGGCCCCATTTGGGTAAGTGAATACATCAACTTCCCGGGGTCGTAACTTTTGCATACGATCTCTGTTTTAGGTGTGTGATAGCTCGTTGGAAAGGTATCATCTAGTAGATTCCTTTTTGGGGCTCAATCATGCCATCAGATATCATTGAGAACCTTGATCTCGAAAAATCTTCATTTGGGCCCCAAAAATGGCCCCGAAAGTTAAAAACTGCTAAAATATTAAATTGCCAAATTTTCCAGAAAACTGTTTTGAGACAGTCAGAAAAGGTCGGTGGCCACCGATATCCACCTGAATCAATCCTCCCTCCTTAGGAAGTAATGGAATCCATTGATTTCTCAAGGGAGAGGGAAAATCGTTTGTTGAATCTGCATCTTGGTGAGTTGCTTGCCTTGATGGAGGCGTCGTGTTGCTTAGTTTGTGGAAGTATGTCATGAACCTGTTGAGGTTGCGGTTGTTCAACAAGTTTGGATACATGAGAGGACAGTGTGCAGAAGCAATATTTACGCTTTGCTGAAACCTTGCCGATCCGTTTCTGTTGGATAGAAGGTGCTTGGGGCGAAGCTGTAGTGGTTGTAGTGTCATTTTGTTCCTCTTTTGAACAGATTGTGAAGAAGCTGAATTTTGCAGTATGAGATACTACCTTGCAACACTTCTTAGGTGGAACAATAGTTGGAACTACCTCTAGTATTCTGTAGAGATGACCCCCCAAAGTAACAATGTAACTACAGGGTCGAGACTCATAAACAACATGGCAACTCCACATAAATGGGTTGCCTAAGAGAACATCACAGACATCCAGTGGGGCAACATCACATAATACCTCATCCTTGAAGGGTTGGATGTCATATGACAATCAAAACTATTGGCTGACATGAAGATCTTGTCCTTGTCGAAGCCACTCGATGTTGTATGGCTACAGGTGTGGCGTTGTCGACAATCCCAACTGTATGATGACCTATGCTGAGATGAGGTTTTTCTGGCTTCTGCTATCAACAATAAAATGCAGCGGGGTTCCCTTCACCCAAATCTGTGAATGAAAAAGGCCCTCCCCCTCTTCAGGATCTGTTGGTTCTTCTGGTTGAATTGTTGCGGTCGTGACAATAGCAGTGGGGTCTACGTCAATTATCTATGCTTTACCAGTATTTTTAGAATAAGATTTTGAATCAGGGTTCGGCTCCTTGTCTTTGATCTCGGCCACCAATGACTGTTTTGAGCGACATTCATCGGTGTTGTGCCAGGGGATTTTGTGGAAATCACACCATTTTTCGGTGCCCTTCTTTATCTTTCCATGACCCTTCTTTTCCTATGTCTTGGAATGGTTTTTGAGAGACTATTTGTTAGGGACATCTTTGTCATACTTTGGTTGTTGCGAATTTGCAAACCCAAATTCCCATTTTTTCTGGTGCTTAAATTTTTGCTCAATTTTAACAGCATAATGATAAGAATCATTGAGTGATGACATGTCTAGAAAATCCATTTCAGTCTGGATGTATCTGTGTAAAGCCCCACGGTATTTCAGAACCAAATGTCGCTCAGAGTCTTTGATACCCAGCTTGGTGCGCAAGTTATGGAAGGTATTGGTGAACTCTGAAACTGCTTGGACCCTCTCTTGTCGCACTGTAGTCCATCTCATGTACTGGTCCTCATAGTTGCCAACAAGGTAATACTGTTCCTTTACCGCATCCACAAAAAAATCCCAAGTGGGATCGGCCTTGTATATTCTAGACTCCTCTGTGGAACTTTGCTCCCAGTAAGTTTCCCACCAATGTTTGACATAAGGGAGAGCTTTAAGGAGTGCGAAGGTGATCTTTTCTTTGTCGAAAAAATAGTGAACAATGAAATAACCTTCTAGCAGAGTTAACCATTTTTCTAGGGCTTATGCATCTATCTATCCTTCAAATACAGGAATATCAAAATTAACTTGTACCTTGAAAGGCGAGGTGCCTCCAAAGTGGTCGCTTGATGAATATGTGCCTGATGCAATCAGCAGGTGTTGAAGGATGTGGGAAAAATTCTCCATCGTTTCGTCCCTCTGTTGCATCATAGCTTGCTCAAGCAACAGATTGATAGGATCGTCTACTCCATAATTTTTTTTCTTCCACCATTGAGGGTTTCTTGGGTGTGCGAGAGCGATTGTATTCAAGAGAGACAAGCTCGAGACCCAGCTTGCTATACTCGGACCTCTTCGGGGACATGCACTGAAAAAACGATCAAGAGTAGCCTGCTCTGATACTATTAATCCAGATTATTTTCGGCATGAAATGCGAGCGGAGATATAATAAAGAAATGAACAAAGATATCGCAGATATTCAATAATATAACATGAATGTATCAAAGATGCAACCATAAACACAGATATATAGTAATACACAATTTCTATTAATGAAAGTTGGTTGACACGGAGATCTTGTCCTTGTCGAAGCCACCCGATGCTGTATGGCTGCGGGTGTGGTGTTGTCGACAATCCCAACTGTTTGATAACCTCTACTGAGATGAGGTTTTTCTAGCTTCCGCTATCAACAATAAAATGCAGTGGTGTTCCCTTCACCCACATGTGTGAATGAAAAATGCGCTCCCCATCTTTAGGATCTGTTGGTTCTTCTGGTTGAATTGTTGCGGTCGCGACAATAGCAGTGGAGTCTGCATCAATGATCTGTACTTTCCCAGTATTTTCAGAATAAGATTCTGAATCAGGGTTTGGATCCTTGTCTTTTATCTCAACCACCAATGACTGTTTTGAGCAACATTCATCGGTGTTGTGCCATGGGATTTTGTGGAAATCACACCATTTTTCGGTGTCCTTCTTTGTCTTCCTGTGACCCTTCTTTTCCTGTTTCTTGGAGTGGTTTTCGAGAGACTGTTTGTTAGGCCCGTCTTTGTCATACTTTGGTTGTTGCAGATTTTCATACCCGAATTCCCATTTGTTTTGGTGCTTAAATTTCTTCTCAATTTTAACAGCATATCGATAAGCAGCACCGAGTGATGAGATATCAAGAAAATCCATTTCAGTCTGGATATATCTGTGTAAATCCCCACAGTATTTCAGAACCAAATGTTGCTAGGAGTCTTTGATACCCATCTTGGTGCACAAGGTATGGAAGGTATTCGTGAACTCCAGAACTGCTTGGCCCCTCTCTTGTTGTAGTGTGGTCCATCTCATGTATTGGTCCTCATAGTTTCCAACAGGGTAATACTATTCCTTTACCGCTTCCAAAAAAAAATCCCAAGTGGGATCGGCCTCGTATATTCCAGAATCCTCTGTGGAAATTTGGTCCCAGTAAGTTTCCCACCAATGTTTTACATGAGGGAGAGCTTTAAGGAGTGCGAAGGTGATCTTTTCTTTGTTAGAAAAATTGTGAACAGAGAAATAACCTTCTAGCAGAGTTAACCATTTTTCTAGGGCTTCTGCATCTATCTGTCCTTCAAATATAGGAATATCAAAATTAACTTGTACCTTGAAAGGTGAGTTTCCTCCACTGTGGTTGCTTGATGAAGATGCACCTTATGCTATCGGTAGGAATTGAAGGATGTGGGCAAAATTCTCCATCATTTCGTCCCTCTGTCACGTGAGAGCTTGCTCAAACAACAAATTGATAGGATCGTCTGCTCCGTCGTTTTTCTTTTCTTCCACCATTGAGGGTTTATTGAGTGTGTGAGAGTAATTGTATTCAAGAGAGACAAGCTCGAGACCCAACTTTCTATACTCGGACCTCATCGGGGACATGCACTTAAAAAACGATCAAGAGCAACCTGCTCTGATACCACTGATCCAGATTATTTTCGACATGAAATGTGAGCAAAGATATAATAAAGAAATGAACAGAGATATTGCAGATATTCAATAATATAGCATGAATGTATCATAGATGCAACCATAAACACAGATATACAGTAATACACGATTTCTATTAATGAAAGAAATGTACAGAGACAGTAAAAATACAGAGTGAAAGGCTCGCTAGAATGGTGGCAGCTTATCTCTGAGAAGAGATGTGACGGCTACTCGCATTCGCAAGAAGATTATTACAATAAGGCTCTAAAGGCCTTTTTAAAGTAAACCGGAATGGGAAAATCCCTGTTTTGAGCGATATTCATTGGTGTTGTGCCATGGGCTTTTGTGGAAATCACACCATTTTTCGGTGTCCTTCTTTGTCTTCCTGTGACGCTTCTTTTCCTGTGTCTTGGAATGGTTTTCGAGAGACTGTTTCTTAGGGCCGTCTTTGTCATACTTTGGTTGTTGTGGATTTTCAGACCCAAATTCCTGTTTGTTCCGGTGCTTAAATTTCTGCTAAATTTTAACAGCATATCGATAAGAAACACCAAGTGATGAGATGTCCAGAAAATCCATTTCAGTCTGGATCTATCTGTGTAAAGCCCCACGGTATTTCAGAACCAAATGTCACTCTGAGTCTTTGATACCCATCTTGGTGCACAAGGTATGGAAGGTATTGGTGAAATCTGGAACTGCTTGGCCCTTCTCTTTCCATAGTGTGGTCCATCTCATGTACTGGTCCTCATAATTGCCAACAAGGTAATACTATTCCTTTACCGCATCCACAAAAAAATCCCAAGTGGGATCAGCCCCGTATATTCCAGACTCCTCTTTGGAACATTGCTCCTAGTAAGTTTCCCACCAATGTTTGACATGAGGGAGAGATTTAAGGAGTGCGAAGGTGATCTTTTCTTTGTCGAAAAAATTGTGATAAGATAAATAACCTTCTAGCAGAGTTAACTATTTTTCTAGGGCTTCTGCATCTATCTGTCCTTCAATTACAGGAATATCAAAATTAAATTGTACCTTGAAAGGCAAGGTGCCTCCAAAGTGGTTTCTTGATGAAGATGCGTCTGATGCTATCGGCAGGCGTTGAAGGATGTGGGAACAATTCTCCATTATTTCATCCCTCTGTCACGTGAGAGCTTGCTCAAGCAACAAATTGATAGGATCGTCTCCTCCGTCGTTTTTCTTTTCTTCCACCATTGAGAGTTTCTTGGGTGTGCGGGAGCGATTGTATTCAAGAGAGACAAGCTCAAGATCCAACTTGCTATACTTGGACCTCATCGGGGACATGCACTAAAAAAATGATCAAGAGCAGCCTGCTCTAATACCACTGATCCAGATTATTTTCAGCACGAAATGCGAGCGGAGATATTATAAAGAAATGAACAGAGATATCGCAGATATTCAATAATATAACATGAATGTATCAGAGATGCAACCATAAACATAGATATATAGTAATACACAATTTCTATTAATGAAAAAAATGTACAGAGACTGCAAAAATACAGAGTGAAAGACTCGCTAGAATGGTGGCAGCTTATCTCTAAGAAGAGATGTGACAGCTACTCGCATTCGCAAGAAGGTGATTACAATAATGTTCTGAAGGCCTTTTTAAAGTAAATCAAAATGGGAAAATCACTAGACATCCAAAAACCTAACCCTAGGAGATGAAGCGTCAAAAATCATGTGGGCCCCGTTTGGGTAAGTGAGTACATCAACTTCCTAGTGTCGTAACTTTTGCATACGATCTTCGTTTCAGGTGTGTGATAGCTCGTTGGAAAGGTATCATCAAGGAGATTCATTTTGGGGGATCAATCATGATTTTGGCTATCATTGAGAACCTCTATATTCAAAAACCTTCATTCGGGCCCTCAAAATGGCCTCGAAAGTTAAAAACTGCTAAAAATAGTAAATTGCCAAATTTGCCAGAAAATTGTTTTGAGCCAGTCAGAAAAGGTGGGTGGCCACCGATATCCACCTGGATCATTGCATATCTTGGTTTTTGAGGACAAATTGCAGGTATAAAGATTTGGGTTGTGTTCTCAACGGTGGTCTTCTTTGGACATCAGAATGAGGTATACTTCTAGCCTTCTCTTGTTAGCATTTTCATTTAGATAGCATACTTGAGATTAGAGTTGATTTTGGGTGTCATTTCGTCTGATGTGGTTTTCCCCTAGCCATAGAGATATTTTCCTCGTAACAACGATCTTGCCACCTCAATCTTGATTCTAATCCCACATTTGGTTCCATGTTGTCGTTGTAGTGTTTTGAGGTTGCAAATTTAAAATGATCATAACTTCTATAATACTTCTCTAATTGGCTATTGTGACAACAATTTTGAAATGCCACAACCACTCTACATTTGCTAGCACTAGTTTGACATAAATTTGGGAACCTTATTAAAAGTTATATGCTTTGTAATTTGTGTGGCAATCACTTGAAAAATCCTAAAATAGTTGATTTTAAAACAACAATATATTCATTTTTTGGACTTTGATTTGGACAAATTTTTTTTAGCTTGGGTAATTTTTCATGAGGAACTCAGATCTAGGGTTGGTTTTTTCTTATCTTCTTTAGAAATCTTCAGAAATGGGTCTAAATGTCGTCGTCCTATTTTTTTCCTTGAAAAATCTTCCCAAAAAAAATTCCTTATAAAGATCTCTACTATTAGTTGTAGTGAATATTGATAGATGAAAGATAAACCTTTAGCTTTAAAATAAACCCTTAACTTGAAAATTTTCAAAATGCATCCACACAAGAGTAAACACAAGATTGTAGAAAGGACCCTTAAGGTAGGGAAATTTAATCAAATATTTCTTATGGAATGAATAACTCCACAAACCATGTTTACTACAATACAATAATCAACATCCAACATATCCAATACAATTATAAATTGTATTGGATATATTGGATGTTGATTATTGTATTGTATTCACCGATCTATGCAATCAACCCCTCATTATTGTATTATTTCATCTAACTACATAGTGGGCATATTCTATGATTATGACCAAATTATATTTATTATCCCTTTAAGCACCTATCGAGATATCCCATATTATCCTCCCTAAATACATTATAGTTGTATTTTTTTTTAGAACATCAAAACAATACATAGTAAAAAAATGATTAAAAACAATCAAATCCAAGGACCCTCCTACTTTTAAATCCGTTCCTTTATAAACTAAGGTAATCAATAATCGAGAACCTACTACATTTCTTATATCCACTGGATAGTTTCCCAAACTAAGCAAGTCTAAGAACCTAGTTTTTGGGGAAAAAAAAATTGCAAAATGGATGTCCTTGAAAAGTAGACATGTTTGCATCCACTTTATCAATATTTCTTTTAATTATTTGGATCATTACAAAATCCCCAACATAAGAAGAGAAGAGATAACAATTGATGAGATTCATTAATGGTAATGAATATTCTAGTTGAAGCAAGAGTTAACTTGAGAATGGATTGTTAAAAAAGTAAAATTACCAACCCACCATAAAATCATTTTCTCTTTGACAGAAATTGGATTTATGGGTAAGAGGTATCATCCTATTTTCTATAATTACTAATCCAATCCATCCCTTTTGCTTTGTGTGGTAAGAGATCAAATCTTGGAGCATATCAAAGTGGTATAAAGTGGTTGAATGCCTCAGACATGTATTGTGTCATGATTAATATCTTTCAGGATGATAGAAACAAGTTTGTCCATAAATAAAATAAGAACCCTACCATACCATGGGACAAAAGCTCATTGATGAGGTTATTATGAAGATATGTGATGAAACAGATTATAAGTGAAAGTGTAAAAAATGCTTGGCTTCCGACCATATTTTTTTGCAACCCCTTCATACTACATACTACAGGAAACCCATTGTTGGATCTTCACATAAAATCCTATTGCATGAATTGGGATCTAATAATCAAAAAAAGAAACATAAAAAAAAATGAAGATTAGATTTTGAAAATTAAAGCAAATGTTTAAAGGCGGTGCACTAATCAACTAATCCAACACCTCAAAGGAAAGTTGTTTAGAGATAGGTGTTGTGTATAGGCACAAATAGTAGCTAGGCTCACCGGGATCAACACTTCTACAACAATAATCGATCCTACTATCCTCATGTTTGCTAAAATACTGGCATAAGTTTAATTACATATCAAGTAGAATGAAATTTAGGACCAATGAGTATCTATAAACTTAGATACATCTTAAACCCAAATTTAACAAGTATTGAGAAAATCAAATTCCTTGATGTATAAATATTTTTATCATTTAATTTCATTTCATGTATTAATTCATTTATATTAAATGATAAAAAAAATGACACCTCAAGAAATTTGATCCTCTTGATACTTGATATCAATACTTCATACATATGTGACAACATCTAAAATTTGGAGTAACAATATTTTTCATTTAAACTTGGATCTATCAAGAATTATTCTTTAAATATAATTTTTTTTATCATTTAAAATAATTAATAGATGTCATGAAATTAATTTAAAAATATATATATACCTCATAAAATTCAATCCTCATCATCTTCTAAATTATAGGTTATGAAACTCTAATTTCACGGAGACGATCACATATGGGTGGGGAGTTTACCACCGATTTTAAACGCATTTTGCATTCACCTTTTATGGCCATAGAAGGATATGGTGTATTTAAACCATTGTTAATTGAGATGTAAAGACAATATATCACTTCCATAAAAATTATGAATTAAAATGCAAAACCAATAATCATTGAATTTGGAGTCAATTTGAATGCAAAAGATAAAAGTATTGCAAATATTAAAAGTAGATTGATCCATTTATGTAAGTGATGTCAAGTAGTTAAAGTAATTTAACTAGTGAATGACTTTGACAACATAGATACATCAATTGATTTGATTAGTGAATGAATTTGACAACATAGATACATCAAGTGATTTAAATAGTGAGCGACTTTGATGACATATATACATCATTTATATCATTATAATTAAAATGATATTATTACATCGAAGGTGCTTTTAAAGGGGTGGTTTTACACCGACCTTCATCATATGTCCATAGCCACTTACAATCTGACGCTTGTCAAACTGTCAAACTCCGGCTGCAGACCGTCTGACTGTCTTCTTGCCTTCTTACCATTCGCAGCAGGCCACATGGGTTCATGACTTGTTTACTTAACCATCTAATTGGAACCTTTTCAATTAATTTGTTTCAGAGACGCTGAAACGTGTCTGAAAGAAATTCGTCTGGTCTTTTCCTACACATTGATGTGTCATTGTCTAATCTGTTAGAGTTGAAAGCACAAAGGCTCATAGTTTTGAGTTCCTGTGAGAGGGCCTCCTCCACCACGTGAAGATGAAAGTTGAGAAAGGTATGAGCTCCCTACATCTTGAGAGTGCTATATTTGTCATAATCCAAGGCCACTTCTTCTTTCGTCTCGAATGTTCCAAGCCACATACACGCTCCTTGTCTAGATCATCCTCCAGGAATTAATATTTATGGGACCAGATTTGTGCCATTCTTAGAGCCAACTATTATAATAATTCATGTGAAGTCATGATCCATTCTACCTAATTAAAAACTAGCTGCACAGATCTTTATTCTTTTGTATGCTAAAGATTCAATTTGATGGTCATGTTGATATTTCTTGCAATTGGGTGAATTTTCATAATCAAAATTTGCTACATAAATGATATGATTGGTGAACGTAAGAAAGTTAGCATGGAAGATGTTGTGAAGAAATGATCGATGGACTTGAGGTTGTTGTACTGTGTGGCCTATAGGAGTTCTTGATTTTTTTAAAGTGTCGCTTGCTTTTAAGCTTGAGACCCAGATCTTTCCATCATCTTAACACACATTTCAAATAAAGAAGAATATCAAGACAAGTGACTGCATTATGAATCTAGATTATGAAATGAGATGGATTTGAATTGAGTATGATATAATTTGTGAGAATAGGGGAAATGTAAAATGACTACCCCATTCTAGGCTCTCCCTGCAATTCCATGATGAAGCTTCAAAGTTACACATGACTAAGAATGACTAAGAGTAGAAAAATTATATTCGTTATCATAATTATGCATTGTATTTAAATTCTGCATTGTAGTTAAATTCCAGAAATTAAAAATAGTACACACTTTCTTTAGTCTTAGGTTAAAATAAAAAACGAAAAAATGTAAAATGATAAAAGTCATCCTAATTAGATGGACTAAAAAAATAGATTAAAATTCTAACCGATTACAACTTTAATTTTTAAATCCAAAATTTCATCAAAGGGAAAAAAATGTTGCTATAGATTTAATCAAACCAGCCCACTCCCAATTGCACTCTTTTAAAATAAAATATATTTTTCTTGATAGTATTTGCTACCTATATGCTAATAATCAATGTAATGTAGTTTCACGTGATTTAAATTGAAAGGTGGAAAATAGAGTTCATGTATGTACTATATACCATGCAAGTTTACTTCGAAACCAACTAACAAGACTCAAAGCAAAGACACAAGAGGAGAATTTGCATAGCCTGGAAGGGAAGCAAACCAAACCTTATGCAGCTAGACATATACATGACAAGGAAGAAAACTGACCATACCTGGAGTGAATTGTCCGTGCTGACCCGAATCCCTATCCTGCACGGTGAAACAGAGAAGAAGTTGCATGCACAAAGTCAACCTGTATGAAAGAAAAACATGTGTTCCTTACAACAGAGAGACACAAACACCCTGCCAAAAAAATCATGCTCAAAACAAATTGGAAAACCTAAGGCCGTCTGCAGCCACAAATAAAACTTGAGTCCAGAAATATTTTATTTCAATAACACAACTAAGAGAATTTGAGCAAATAAATCCTTATTAAATTGAGAAAAGCTCAAAAGTATTCAACTTCAACAAAGACAACATACAACCAAACACACTTGTAAACATGATTTTGAAGGGAATCTACATGGCCAACACTACAAATCAAGTCAACATATATAAATCTAGTAGTATGAGTTTCAACCATTTTTGTAGCATCCCATTTTTGTAAAAACTATGGTACATAATGATGTCCATATGCTAAAAGGTCATATTTTTTAATTAAATTTTCTTTAAATTTCTATGTTTTGGTGTACATTAATGTAATTTAGAGCAAATTTGTAATGTTTTTTGGGAGTGGTCCAACAAATTTATAAATTCAAATATTTCACCAACGCGCTCTTTATATGCACGTTGATGTGATCATTCATGGCCATTGTTATCATATCATTGACATGCCATGGACCATTGAATGGAAAAGGACGGATCAAATGGATTAGATTTTGCAAATCAAGGGCCCTAAATGGCCACACATTTCTCCAAGTATTTTATGTGCATTCGATGTGACCTATCTATCCATTGGGGATTTCAATTTGTAAGTTGGAAGGAAGAAGATGTCACTGGGAAAGTTTCTCGTCGAAGTAGTAGTAGCACCAATATCTCAAGTGCAACTAACATCAAGAGAGGAATCCCCATTCTAGCAAATAGAGACATCAACATGCCAAAGTCTCCATCTGGTTATTTTTGGGTTTAGATTTATGTGTGGTATGAACTTGGGGAACAATAAGCCAAGCCGAAGGGAAAAAACAAGAACTTTGATTTTGGAAACAGAACTAAGGTCTTCCCTTATTTTTCTCAGCAGCATACCACAAAGGTTCAAGGTTTGATTATCCTCCTTACAACGCACACTTAGCTATTATTATCTTTGAATAATTACTTTGCCGACACATAGGTTACCCATTGTTCTAATCCCATGTAGTAGCAATTGTTTACCTGGTAATTGTGATGAAAATAATTGACAGTGAGACTCCCTACTTGCTTGTCTGTCTCGTATTATTTACGCTCCAATGGAAAAATCTCGATATTTTACTTGAAGAACAAATTGGAGGGAAATAATTTTGAGTTTGACATTATTCATTAAATCCATATCTACAAGTGCGAGCCTTGCTTTGGATTTTCTTTAAATTGTTCTCTCTTTATTAATGTCACCCTTTTCTTTCATTATTGAAATAATGGTCTGCCAAGGTCTAATCATGTACACAAAATACCTCTTGTCATACATTGAAATTCTCCACCATTGGAAAATATTTCTACTTGTCCCCTACAAATATTTTTGGGTGTATATAGATCTATATGAATATCATTGAAATTTGATTTTTTTGGAAGAAACCACTTTGCAACACATCATTTAACTCTTCCAACATTATAGTTTTCCTTATGTGTATGTTGCAATATGGGTTACGAAAACACATCATCGTTGTGAAGCATGGAAAATCAATGTGGTTAGATTGGTGGGAATCGTGTTAAGTCTCCATAACATTTCTTCTCATGTTATCTTCATAGTTATATAACCCAAATAGAAGATGTAAGAAACCATTTAATCGTTCTCGTCTTGAACATTCTAAATGAAAATGTGTGGAAAAATTGAATCCAATAAGAAATCACATGGAGAATAGTGGGGAGGCTTGGTGCTTCAATAGTCATCTCAACTGGAAGGTTTTTCCTCATCCTTCTATGGGAAAATTTCGTACACACTTTGGATGGAACTACATTCTTGAGAACTTATCATTGGGAGTCAATGAGTCATTATTATTGCAAATTGTTGAAGCCATGACTCTCTCATGCACTTTGGACTATGAAGCTCATTTGAATCGGTGGTTTCTAACCTCTAATTCATCTGTACTAGTGACCTGTGAAAATGTCATGATACATAATGACCCTTTATTTCCTCCTACCCCAATAGTCCTTGGAAGATTCTCTTTATATATCAAGATTGTATTGTTTTTGAATGCTCCATTACAAACACTAATTAGGGTTGACTTAACGATGAATGGGAATCTCAAGACCTCTTGCGTCACATCCATCCATCATAAGTGCCTTCACATTTACTCCCATTAGAAAACCTTTTGAAGTATTTATTTTCATAAAAAAATAGATCCCCCAATCTTTGAACAACATAACCACCTTGATTCACTTCAGTGTTCCCTTTCCTCCACTTCAAAAGTATACTAGTTTATATGTTGTGAATGAAAAAAAAAAAAATTCATATCATGAGTTGCATCTATGAAAAAACATATAATATCACAAAAATCCTGAAGTAACAAAACCACAAGAAAAAATAAAAGAAGAAATAAGGATACTTGTCTCAAATTGATTGAGATGCAAAGACACTAATCATTTAACTGGAATGTCTTTTGAATGCAAAATACTTTATTACAAATACAAAAAGTAAATGGATTAGTCCATTTATGTAATTGAGTCGTTTCAATTACTAATCATTTCAAGTAGTTAAGATGATTTAAATAATAACTTTAATTATTTCAAGTAGTTAAGATGATTTAAATAATAAGTAACTTTTTTCAAGTAGTTAAGATGATTTAAATAATAAGTAACTTTGATACAATAGATACCTCAATTACAATGTTTTAGTTAAAAAGATCTTCTCTATATAAGTTGATTTCATTTTATTTTAATTTTTAAAGAAAGACGTACTTGTCATGTCATGAGTTGTATCTATGAAAGGACATATAATATCATAAAGTTGTTAAAATGAAGAAACAAGGCACAAGAAGAAGAGATAAGGGTATGGTGTGTCCAAACAACCGTTGATTGAGATGCAAATATAATATGTCACTTCCCAAAACAAAACCATGAATTAAAATGGTCCATTTATGTAAGTGAACCATTTCAACTAATGGGATGTAATTTGAATGTAAAATACAAAGGTATTGTAAACACAAAAGTAAGGTATTGTAAACACAAAAGTAAGTGGATGCAAGTGAGTCATTTCAAGTAGTTAAAGCAATTTAAGTAGTGAGCGACTTTGACAACGTAGATAGCTCGTTTGTAATGTTTTGGTTAAAAAGATCTTCTTTTTATATTGTGAATTGGTTACATTTCATTTCAATACTTTTAAATTAAGGAAAAACATACTTATCATATCATGAGTTGCATCATATAAGATAATAAAGTTTCTCAAGTAAAGAAACAAAGCCACAAGAAAAAACAAAAGAAGAAGAAATGACTATATGTCATGAAGAGATCACTATATGTCATGTCCAAACAAGAGATGACTATATGTCATGTCCAAACAATAGTTGATTGAGATGTAAAGACAATATATCACTTTTTAGGGCGTTGGTACATGTGGGAGGAGGTTGCGAGGCTAGCTATATAGACCTCTCCCCCTTGGCATTTTGTTGAAATTATATGGTAAATATAGTATATGGTTTGTTTGTTAATATATTTGGTGGCATATAATTTTGAACCGTTCACAGACTTGGTTACAAAACATTTAATATATAACAACCATGGGATCGAGGGCTATGCCCTCGATCCTATTTTTCTGCCAACCACACCATTTAATAAAATTAAATATATTCAATGCCATGTATGGTTAAGTGACATGTGTCGGGTATAATGGTAAGTCATTGGGTTATCATGTGAGAGACCTGGGTTTGATCCCTGGGGCTTGCAACAATATTTTGTTCAACCTTAATTATACCTAGCCAATGGAAGACTGCCACTTGGTGATCCCTCATTGGTCCACCTATCCTCTGCCTGTATGGTCATGCCACATGTACAATGTTGATTGGTCCACCTCGGACTGTACGATTTCCATGTTACCTCGTATGGCCTGTACCTACCACATCATTGTACAAATGCCATGTCATCCTCCTGGATCACACCTTCCCACTGAAGAACTTTTGGTCCTCCTAAAGTATGGATTATTCAGAAACTTAGTGATGATAAAGCTTCCCCACTCTTCCACCTTGCTGAAATGCACTTCATGGATTATTCGACAACTTAGTGATGATAAAACTTCCTCACTCTACCACCTTGTTGAAATGCACTTTGACTAATCTCCATCTTGGAATTGATCTTTGCCTTGGATATTCATCTTAGATATGGATTTGTTCTCCTTCTTGAACTTCCAAAAGCTCAAAGAAGTCAATCTAGATCGATGTACTTCTGTTTGCTTCTCTGGAACATGGATCTGACTCTGGATCTTGGCAATAACTCTGACTCTAGCTCTTTCTTACGGCTACTAGTGCTAGTTTCTGGCTATAGATCTAGCTTTGGTTTTGGATCATTGATTCCTTCATTACATAATTCTGCTCACTGACTCTCTGCTCCACAATATCCAGATATGAATCATGAACTCAACATTGACTCCCATCTCCTCTTTTTTTTCCTGACGATAGTCCATCTCGGTAATCATGAAGCCAAGTCAAATGTTATTCTATGCCTCAACCATTTGGATTAATTTTTCATGTATTGCTTGATGTATCTGTAGGAGTCTCTAAATGAACTTCCTGTTCATTTCCGTCTCTCCTTTCCTGAAAGAAAAATATAAACATGTTTTCCAAAAACATCTATACCATTTGACTTGCTTTTGTACAAGGTATACATCTTACATGAACATGGAGTTTACATATGAACATTAACGTTCCATTCCCTGTAATGAAATACAAGTCTTTTAGTTGTCTACCTCTAATGCCAACACTGAATCTGGATCCTAGATCATTGGATCCAATTATAGGTCGTCCAAGCAATGCATATAATCTCCAAAAGTCTAGTTCATTCATAATTGAAGTGAGGATATTGTCTCCTCACTTGTCTAGTATCATCCATCCATTCCGCTTGGATAATGAGCACTTGACTCATCACAACAATAATGAAGACTGAAACAACATTGTTTATCGAGTTAACCATTCCCTTAAATTCATAAACTTCGTGATTCATTGTTGTATCTATTAAACATACTCTACTGATTAGTAATAAACTAAACAACAAAACTGAATATACAGATGTGAAAGAGAATGAACCATTAACATATTTTCCCTTTTTAACATGAACAACATCAACCAAAGGGCTTTCTTTACTTTCAATCGTAGGCCATAAATATGGATCATGCATACTAGTATTAACTAGCATTTTCACATGCCCTGTAGTGACAACTATCAAATTCGTCTTCATCTTATGAGATCTCACAATGAATTCAATCCCATCCTTGAAAAGATGATACTTATTTTGTTCCTTGTAGAAAATGATCTTCCTATCATACAAATATGGAGGTCTCGGATGAGGCCTAGTTTCCAATCCCAAATTCTGAACAACTTTATCTGAAATAAGAATTACTTGTGATCCACTATCAACAAGTGTATCAATATTATTGTTCTTTGAGATAAATTGTAAATGAAATAGTTCTTTTTATTATCTTCCATCAAGGATTATATTATCCTTTGAAGAAGAAGTATGTGAACTAGAACTAGCAATAGAAAATATACCTTTAACACCCATAGTTGTAACTTTAGAATCTGATCCAAGATCCTAAACTATGGTTGTGGCCTTTTGTTTACCCTTGTTCTTGAACTTATTTGGTAGTCTCTCTAGATGCAACTTCCAACATGTCGCCTCCTCATGTCCTTTCTTCTTGCAATGAGAACATGTAGGTTTCTCTTCTTCTTTTCCCTTCAATTGCTTCTTGAAGTTCAAATTTATGCGGTTTTCCTTTTCCTTTACCACTAGTTCCCTTGGCTTTCTTTCGATCCTCATACATTTCTTCCACCATGGTCTTCATTTCCATGAATGTAGAAAAGAATGCCTCTTCAGTACTGAAATAATTTGGATAAGAATAATCCTTGTCTTTTGTTGAAGCCATTTCTCGCTTTCAAAATGCATGCCTCGAACCAATCTCATGAATGTACTCTTCAAATGATCCTTCACCAATCTTTAGTTTTGGACCTCATAAGCATTCACTTCCAAATACACGTCAAACTAGCTCGGATACCACATGATCCGAAAATCCTTAGATTTCAATTAGTTCTTAAGAAGACACTAAACATTCAACCAGATTTAGGAAATTAAGATCGTCATGACTATTTGCAAAATATCATGTGAAAATGTTTATTTATCCATAAACTTCATTAACTGATAATAACTTGTAGAAATAATGAGTGCCAAAATAGAGAGAAACAGAGACAACAAATAACAAGGCTCATTACACAGTTTGATAACGGAGTTCAACCATCTTGGGAAACGTCTCCAGGTCTGCTTCCAAATAGTGAGACCACTCTATTAATTCTCAAACGCTTGATACAATGATGAATTACAATGGAAAATTTGAATACACCCTTCAATTATGCTACTCAAACCCAGAAACAAAGATTACCACTGATTTCATCTCAAAATTTTGAGAAGAATGAGTATAAACTCAACTATGTTATGAACAAGTGCTCAAAAACCCCCTTTTGCATGCATAACAAGACTATGGGTCTCATACATGACAAACTGGACTAAGAATTTCATACACAACACTTTTACTCAAAACTAACATCACCATCAGATTCCTCTCGATATTTTGAGAAAAATGAGTATAAACACTCTATCCTTCTTTCAAAGAACTCAATAGAATGCAAAACGAGGCAAATCCAAAATAGGAACACCTCTTGCATGCAAAACGAGGAAAATTCTCTCTTGGACATGAAAATCCATGAAGACCCATTCCTGACACGAATTTCCATCTCAGCACATTGGTTTGGGTGCTAGTTAAATAGGGATCGAGGCCTAAACAGTGGCTCGGATTCCATGGGAAAATTTAAATACATTAACTCCACATTTTGTAACAATTGACGCCCTTGGCGCGTTGGTTAGGGATTTGGTACATGTGGGAGGAGGTCTCGGGTTCAACCCTGCAGAACTCTCCCCCTTTGGCACTTTTTTGGGACTATATGTTAAATATAGTATATGGTTTGTTTGTTAATATCTGTGATGACATATAATTTTGAACCACCTGCGGACTTGGCTACAAAACATTTAATATATAACAACCAGGGGATCATGGGATATTCCTTTGATCTTATTTTTCAGCCAACCACACCATTTAAAAAACTTAAATATATTGAATTTCATGTATGGTTAAGTGACATGTGGCAGGTATAATGGTAAATTGTTGGGTTATCATGCGAGAGACATGGGTTCAATCCTTCGGGCGTGCAACAATATTTTGTTCAACCTTAGCTAGACCCAACAAATGGGAGACTACCATGTGGAAGTCCCTCATTGGTCCACCTGTCCTTCTCCTATATGGTCATGTCATGTGTCCAACACTGATTGGTCCACCTTGGAATGTACAGTTTCCATGTCACCTCTTACGGACTATACCTTCCATGTCATCGTATGGATGCCACATCATCCGTATGGATGACAAGTGGCACATTTTTATTGGTTCACATGGGTTCCAAAAATAGAAAATTTGAGTGACACATGGTAGTCTCTCATGCTTCCATGTCAACATGTTGACTAAATCATGTTCCTTGTCATCTGTAAGGATGGTCATGTCAGCGTTTTCCCCTATTTCTTGAAAAATTCAAACGACCATAACTTTCTCATACGACATTCATTTGAGGCGATTCACACGCCGTTGGAAAGATATCGTCTAGCTCTACGCAATAAATTTTTCTTCAAGAGAATTTGACATAATCATTTTTTTATCATTCTGGATCCTCCTGGATCACTTCAAGTAATGACCTCTTCACATTGAACAATAGAAGAGAGAAGGATAAATCGATTGTTGTATGTCTAGACAGATTTATGGTAACTGAATATTTCCTCCAATCCAAGTAGGTTATCTCAATGAACATTTTACCCTATTATGGTTCAGTTCACTGGCCCATCACCCTAAAATAGAAAAGGATAATCGCATCCAGACCCAAGCCTTTCATATTCAAGAAATTTTGGTTGGATGATCTGAGATTCCACCACAACCTAGAAGGATGGTGGGTGGAACAGGAGAATCTGTATGACATGAATATGTCCAAGTTCAAACAAAGAATAAAGTATGTCTACTTGTGCCTAAGGGTCTGGAACAAGGAATTCTTCAATAACATCTTTGAAGGAAAAAGAAGACACGAGGAAGAGATGGCTAACATCCAAGAAACGATCATCCAGGGGGTTCGCACAGAGGAGTTAGCCACCAAAGAGGAGGAGTTCAAACTGGAACTACATCGTGACTACATCGAAGAGACAAACAAGAAGAGATATCATGGAAACAAAATTCCAGGATAGGGTGGCTGAGAGAAGAAGACAAAAAAACAAAGTTCTTCCACAATGATATTCTTCAAAGAAGAAACCATAACCAAATCATGTCTATGAGATCTAAGGGAGGGGAGATTCTTCAAACCCACAAGGAAATTGAGAAGGAACTGACAAACCATTTCAATTTGCTTTTAAAAGAATCAAACAATAACAAGGTCAAAGCCATTCAAAATATTACCGAGTCAATCCCCCGATTGATCTCCCAAGAGAAAAACCTCAATCTCATGTGTCAAGTTTCATTAAAGTAAGTGGAATCAATAGTCAAGGAGATGGTGGTAGGAAAGGCTCCGAGGCCAGATGGATTCACCATGGACTTCTTCCAAACCTATTGGAGGATGATTGTAAAATACCTTTGGGAAGTGGTAGAGGAGTCGTGACTTTCAGGATTGATTCTGTAGGCTTTCAATGCCACCTTCATCGCCATAATCCGCAATGCCCGAGAGGATAAATTTGTAGATAAGATCATAACTATCTCTCTATAATTTCATTTATAAAATCATAACAAAATTGATAGCTAATAGTTTAAAACCAAGTCTTCCACACATCATATCCATGGAACATGGGGGTTTTGTGGAGGGGCAACAATCTTGGATGACATCATTGTAGCCCATGAGACCATACACTCTCTCAAATCATTAAGGAAACCAGGAATGATGATGAAGCTTGATATGTCCAAGGATTCTAATCACATTAATTGGGTTTTTCTTTAGAAAATGTTGGAGGCTTTTGGATTTGGGACGGACTAGGTGAGGTGGATCCTTAACCTGGTCTTGTCATCCTTCTTCTCCATCTTGATCAATGGCTCACCCTCCCACGCCTTCAACCCCTCCAAAGGTCTTAGGTAGGGAGACACTATGTCCCTGTTTCTTTACATCATCCTAGCTGAGGGTTTGGGGAGAATCCCAAAGTGTGCTCTTGCAAAGGGGTCTATCCTCAAGATCTCCCTTTTCCCCCTCCCTAACCCCTTGTCACATCTCCAATTTGTGAATAATACTTTCTTGCTAGGCCAACCCAGAGTAAAAGAATCCATAGCCTTCCAAAAGGTCTTAGAGGTATTCAAACAAGCCTCTAGAGCTCTTTTCAACCGAGAAAAGTCTCAGATTTTTTTCTTTAATACCCCTGTGTTGGTCCAAAAAAACTTAGCCCTCCTTCTAGGTGTCTAGTAGGCCTCCCTATCATCCAAGTATTTAAGGGGGGGGCTGATTGAAAATTATGAACAAAGTGCTTCGTGGGAAGACTTGTTGGTCATATTGGAAGCAAAGTTGGCAAGCTTGACACATTGCTTCCTCTCTCTCCCTGGAATAATTCTCTTAGACAAATCTATCCTTATGTCAATGCCTATGTATCTCTTCTCGATCTTGACATCTCCTAAAACTATCATAAAGAAAATCAGGAACTTGCAATGTTCCCTTTTGTGGGGAGGGGTGGTCAAAGAAAATAAATGGGAATCGATGGCTTGGGAAACACTCTAACTTCTGAAATCCTAGGGGGGGATGGGTCTCAGGGACCCTCAGCCAGTGGGGAAAGCACTAGTGGATAGGCTCTAGTGGATATGGTTAAAGAACCTAGATGCGTTGTGGGAAAATCTATGAAAGAGTAAGTATTATCCTAGCACTCCTCATGAGAGCTGACCAAATTCAAGGGAAATAGTCGATCTCTTTCATTTGGAGAAATGCATGGAAGAATAGAGGAATAGTCCAACAACAAAGCTTATGGAAAATTCAAAATGGCCTCTCAGCCCTATTTTGGGATGATGCATGGGAACAACAACCGATTATAGGCCTAAACAAGAACATCCAGCCTATAAGAACCACAATGTTCCATCAGGGATGGAATAGGATTATTCGTTACTGGACAAGTTAGGAATACATAAACAACCCTCATACTAGGCAATGGAAAAAACTAGAACATTGGCCAGTATTATGGGAAGGGGGCTTGATGGAAACAATGGAAGAGATTCTGTAGAATCGACAAATACAAGTAAGGTAGGGTCGAGACATTGTAAGATGGGGGTTGGATGGCGATGGAAACTTGAAACTAAAGGAGTTATACTTGGTTTCAGTAGGGGGAGGCAGGGACTAATGCAAGCCACTATGGGGCAAGATAATCCCTCGGACCATTGAGGAATGGGAAAGGGACATTTTCAAGAATCTTATTCTTAATAGAACCTGAAACATCTTCTCGGGCTTCATTTTTTGGAACATCTGGAAGGAAAGAAATATAATGACTTAAAAAAATACTTGTCAAGGGACCAAGTTTGGAACACGGCGTAGTCCAAATTATAGTAATCCATCGTATCCATGACACGGTAAAAAAAATTCATAATTATCAAAGGATGAGGTAACAATTTTCAATAACTAGAAGATAGATTCATGTTATCACCTGGCACAAAAGCTACAGAAAAATCCAAGACATTAATCAAGAAAAATATGACAACCGCCTTTGCAGGATTTCATGAAATTAAATTTCAATGGAGGGTTTCAAAAGGCAACCCAGGTCCATTATGGGCAGAGAGATTTTCAAATACCGAGAGGGTAGTATCCATGCTCTCTATGTGACCAGTTTGGAGCACAAAATGAGCAATAGTGTGAAACTAGCATGTCTCACAAGGGATCTAAGCATAGTTAAAGAAAAATGGTATAAGGCAGTTGTGGTGGAAGGGGTGATCTGAAAATCCTTAGACACCACTTCTCTTTACATATATACATGAAACATCTAACTTGATTTAGAATAAATTTATTGATCGTATTGGGGTGGTTTTTTAGAATTTTGATGATGTGCCTTTTACCCAAAAAATCATAAAATGAATATTATCTTTGCTTAATGATGAGGTGACACAATAGAAAATAAAATAACTCAAATTACATACTTTTGTTTCATCTTTAAGTTCCCTTCAATCTAATGAAAACTGCCTTCATCATCTCCAATATAAAAAATCACATGTAAAATGACTCACGTATGCTAATTTAATGGATGTTCTTAAATTCCATTACTCAAAACAAGAAAATAACTTCACCATTGAAATCCTTGTGAAATTATGAGAATTTTGACTATAAAGTCGACGAATTTCCAAATTGGGTCAATTTCACCCTCTTTGGCATTGAAAACAATGCATTAAATTCTCATTATTGGAAAATTGAAATGCGACTATAACAAATGACCTCAAATCATGAAATATACCTCAAATTCAGGGTCCTTGCGAAAAATCATGAAAAATGAGTATAAAGTTACCTATGGTCCATCAATATACCTCATGGCATGCTTTTCCATGGAATGACAAACTAGCTTGTACTCTGCACGTACTTTGAAACAAATATGTATTGTACTGTACCTATGGATATGTGAAAGTTTTGGTATCTGTGCTCATTGGAATGTGTGTAATGCATTGGGATCCATGCACAATATATAGTCTTGGGTCTCCAACCTCCTCCACGCAAAATTTGACAACTTAATGCTAATTTTAGCAGCATCCCGAAATAAGTTGGTGGTTTTTCCTAACAGTTAAACCATTGGCTATATTTAGAAGATGTCTGGGGTTCTATTCCCCGCGATCCTCTCATGGCATATTTGGTTGTTATATTTTACACCTGTCAACGTATTTGTTTGGAGGTTTAAAACTATATATAATATATATAGTGCATAGTGTTAACACCCCCGCAAATTTCATGGAATGGTCACGTTACATTACATAAAACCAAGGGATAAGGGTCGAGGGCTTAGGCCCTCGGCCCTTTTGCCGCCCAAACAAACATTAATGTAAATTCAAATATAATTTGTGACATATAATGTTAAGAAACAATGTGGTGGTACAATGGTAATGGGGTTGGTGTTAGGCCTTTGGGAGGTTATGGAGGTCGTAGGTTCAACCCCCTTCAACTCCATAATTTTACAAAACACTAACCAATATTGGCCAATGAGGGTTTGCCACGTGGTGGCCTCTCATTGGTTCCAACATGCTATGTGTCATAACATGACTAGACCACTTGTCAACCTGTCATTCGTCTACCTGGATGTATTATATGCCCAATCAACTGCCAATAACCATGTGCCACATGTCACCCTTGTAGTGGTGACATGTGTTTCCTATTTTTTCCCATGTACTTTGATATTCAACTTTGCCTGTTTGACTCAAACTTTGATTGCTTATAATATTTTCATACAAACTATGTTTGACTTCACATTTGTGTCGTTGGAGATTCAACAACAAGATCTACACAATGATGCCATTATCAGGACGATTTGAGATGATTGAATTTTGAGCATTTATGGATCCCGTGGGACCTCTATGAGGATTTTGGATCCTCTTGGACCTCTATGAGTGTCCTTAGATCCCCTTGGATCACACCTTCCCACTGAAGAAATTTTGGACCTCCAAAAGTATAAATATTCAACAACTTAGTGATGATAATTCGCTCTTCCATCTTGTTGAATCTTTTGGAATTTAGTCTTCATCTTGGGTCTTCTACCTCATGTACTAGATCGGTGCACTTTTGCATGTTTCTCCAGAGTATAGATCTGAATCTAGCCTCTGACGATGTCACTAATATCTCTAGTTTTGGATCATATATTCCCTGGAAACAAAAGCCGTGTTCACTAAATCTCTGCAATACCTGTATCTTGTATTTCAACATCCATTCCCATGTCCTTCTGTTGAAGATAGTCCATCTTGACCAATATAAAAGAAAGTTTAAATTTGATCTTTGCCTTTCCCATTTGGACTCTATGTTCTTGTGTTGCTTGATGTATCTGTAGGAGTTCCTAAATGAATACTATGTCCATTGTCGCTCCTACCTTGAAGAACATTTTTTTTCTGTACTGTTATCATCTGTACCCATCTTGATTGTTTATGTTCAAGGTATACATCCACATGAACATGACATAATATTTAAAGATTCTTATAGCATGCACCTCTATATGCTTCTTATTCTTTGAAGAGGATTACTTCTCCTTTACCATCTCTAGAAAGTTTTGCATTACTTTGATGCTCTTGTTGCTTCTGATCTACATGTTCCAACTGCCTACATCCTTATGTTCCTTCACTTTTAGTTCTTCAAAATCAATAATGTTGTCTTAGACAATTTGATCCATATGTATCCCTTTTAGCTGATTACAAGACAATACAATTTCTAGTTATGTTGTATAAAAGGCCTTCAAAATATTTACAACGAGATTCCTCTCACTATAAAACAATATGTATACGTGGATATCTAGAAATCTCCCTGACGAGATTCTTCTCACTCTATAACAATATGTAAAGGTGACTATCTAGAAATATCCCTAACTATATTCTTCTCACTCTCAACATCATACAAGGTGGCAATATAGAAACTTTATTACAAAATTCCTCTCACTCATACAAGGTGGCAATATAGAAATTTTATAGAGTCCCTTTCACTCTTATAATTTACAATGAGTGGCTTACAAGCCTTCTAATATACTTTAGGAGATATAAACATATGCATATTACATTTACAATTATACATGTTTACAAAATTTTAAAGATGGTTTACTTCATGGACTCATTCTTCCCATTGTATTGGGAGGAGTCTTGTAGCTTCCACCTCTGACAATTCCTCTAACGTTGATGTTGAATATGACATTGAATATGATGCAGAATCTAATGTTGAATCCAAGTAACCATTAGACCAAACTATAGGCCTTCCTAGGAACCTGTATAACCTTGCCTTGTGCATACCAAGTACTATTGTTGTGTCTGGAGTAGCTTCTCTTGAGTACACTAGTATATGACCATTATGGAATGTAACTACATAACCATCATCCTCAAATGCTACAACTGAGAGTAGGTTTACCTTTAAGTCTATAACATACAACACATATTCGATTCCCAAAAATCCTCCCGACTTGAGTTGGAATCTTACATATCCATACTCTCTTATTTCTTGTCCGGTATTGGTTCTGGATGCCACAAAGTAATCTATGTCGGACTTTGAGAAAATAAAAAATGCTTGTCTCATCTCGGTCATGTGGCGAGATGATCCACTATCCATGAACCATTTTTCAACGTCTTCATATATCAATTTTCCAAGACTATCCATCAGGAGGTATTGTTTACCAAGCCTTTCAGTAATACCATTGAATTCGTCTGGAGTTGTTGCTTGTCTTCTTGCAAGTGTCTCTACATATTTCATGTTCTTCTTTGGACATAAGTGTGGGTTAAGTGTCCAACTCTTCTCAATATGATGTCCACTCTTACCACAATAAGGGCAGAGTGTCTTGTTCTGTGATCCCTTCTTATCATTCCTCCTTTTGCTCTGACTTAAGAAATGATATGCCTTCTTATTGGAGGGCTATACTTTCACATATTGACTTCTTTGACACTTCTCCATATCATGGTTTCTAGTTCCACAAGAAGCACATGGATAACTAGAGAATTAACTACTGGAAAAAGCATTCATTCCTTCTCCTGTAGCATGCACATCTTTCCCTGAAGATGCCTTACACATGTTACTCTTCTTTGGATTGGAAGGTAAATCCAATTTCTTATGTAGGACTTCTTCATATGAAGTTATATTTGCTTTAGCTACCCTCGAGCATTCTTCATCTTGATGGGGGATATAATAATATAAAGAGTCTTCCTTCTCGATTATTTTTTTAAGGGAGATAGTCTCTCTTGCAGTGGAGACTTCTCATTCTTTGCTTGCCAAACTTTAGTAATTGATGGTGCCAATATATACAACTTTCTTTCTAATTCATGAAAAATACTCATGTGGAAATATTCATGACATAACAATCAATCTTGCAGCCTTTGCTTCTCTTCCTCAAGAGCTTGCAACCACATTCTTATCTCATAATTATCCTTCTGGATTTTTCGATTGATGTTCTTTTGCAGCGTCAATTTCATGAGAACTTTACTCATCTTTCCTTCTTGATAAGAGTATTCAAAATCTTCACCAACTGAACTCTTGGATCTCATGTCACACCAACAACTTGAAACACACGCCAAAACTAGCTTTGATACCACTTGATCTAGAAATCCTTAGACACCACTTCTCTCTTTACATATATACTTGCAACATCTAACTTGATTCAAAATTAATTTATTGATCGTATTAGAGCGGTTTGCATAATTCTGATGATGTGATTTTACCCCAAAACTCAAAAACTAAAGATTATCTTTGCTTAATGATGAGGTGACACAACAGAAAATAAAATAACTCAAATTACATACTTTTGTTTCATCTTTAAGTTCCCTTTAATCCAATGAAAAACATCTTCATCATCTCCCATATCAAAAATCACATGTAAAATAACTCACATATGTTAATTTAATGGATGCTCTTAAATTCCATTACTCAAAACAAGAAAATAACTTCACCATTGAAATTCTTGCAAAATTTTGAGAATTTTGACTATAAAGTCGACCAATTTCCAAACAGGTTCAATTTCACCCTCTTTGGCATGCAAAACAATGCATTAAAAGCTCATTAATGGAAAATTGAGAGAATATTGTTACAAATGATCTAAAATCATGAAATAGAACTCAAATTCATGATCCTTGTGAAAAATTGTGAAAAAAGAGCATAAAGTTGCCTATGTTTCGTCAATATACCTCATGGCATGCTTTTCCATGCAATGTCAAACTAGCTTGTACTTTGCATGTACTTCGAGACAAATCAGTATTGTACCATACCTCAGGATCTATGCAAGTTTCAGGATCCTTTCACATTGGAATGTGTGTAATGCATTGGGATTCATGTGAGATATATAGGCCTGGGTCTCCAACCTCCTCCATGCGGAATTTGGCAACTTAATGCTAATTTTAGCAACATCCCGAAATAAGTGGGTGGTTTGGCCTAAGGGTTAAACCGTTGGATATATTTAGCAGAGGTTAGGAGTTCTATTCCCTGTGATCCTCTCATGGCATATTTGGTGGTTATTTTTACACCCATTGACATATATGTTTGGAGGTTTAAAACTATATATATATATATATATATATAGTGCATAGTGTTAACATCCCCGCAGACTTCATGGAATGGTCACGTTACATTACATATAGCCAAGGTCTAAGGGTCAAGAGCTTAGGCCCTTGACTCTTTTTCCACCCAAACAAACCTTAATGTAAATTCAAATATAATCTGCGACATATAGTGTTAAGAAACAATGTGGTGGCATGATGGTAATGGGGCTGGTGTTGGGCCTTTGGTGGGAGGTTATGGAAGTTGTAGGTTCAACCCCCATTGAATCCATAATTTTACACAACACTAACCAATGTTGGCCAATGAGGGGCTGCCACATGGTGGCCTGTCATTGGTTCCAACATGCTATGTGTCATAACATGACTAGACCACTTGTCAACCTGTGATTTGTCCACCTAGAGGTATGATCTTTCGATTAAACTACCAATAACCATGTGCCACGTGTCACCCTTGTAGTGGTGACACGTGTCACCTCTTTTTTCCCATCTACTTTGACCTTTGAATTTACCTGTTTGACCCAAACTTTGAACGCTTATAATTTTTTCATACAAACTCTGTTTGACTTGTCATTTGCATCGTTGGAAAGATGACAACGAGCTCTACACAATGATGTCATTTTCAGGATGATTTGAGATGGTATTTTTTTTATCATTTATGGATCCCATGGGACCTTTGTGAGCATTCTGGATCCTCCTGGACCTTTGTGAGAGTTCCTTATATCCTCCTAGATCAATGGGATTCTCATCTTTTGATCATGGTGCTAAGGCGAATTCTACACAACACCCACCATGAGAAAATATCCTCCCATTGGTGTATGTCATATGGCTTGTCGAAACTAACAAGGTTGGTCAAGCATATACCGACAATCCTTCCTAGCCATGTTAGACAAAAAGAAAACTCTTTGGTGGATTGTATGGCTAACACAGTCGTGGCTCATCCCCATCGGTATAACCTTTTGATGATGGGGAAAAATATTTCAAGTGATTTTGAAGTGAGGGTGATCATCTTGAGACAATTGGACTCACCTCTCCCAAAGGGGGTGAACATCGACAGGACAACGCATGCCGACATGGAGCTGCTATGGCCCGATGTGATGAGTAGCATGCAAAGGCCACATGACAAGGCTAACAGGAAACTGGCACTAGAGACAACAAGATAAGATGATGGGAAAGACATGAGAGGTCAATGATGCTTCGAGGAGTATGAGAATTTAACATGTGAAGTAGATGGAGTGGCAGGGAAGTGGTATGGAGATCTTATGTTGGTTAGTGTCAAAGCATCATGAAGAAGTTGGCAGTTGTACTAGGTTTCATTTCCGCGAGGGGGAAGCTAGTACAAGTCATTTTTCCATGATTAATTGTGGGGGTTGCATAGCCCAGAGGATGATGATTTCTCAGCACATACTAGAAAAAGTTGTATGTGTCTGCATGTCCCCGCAGTCAGTGAGAAAAGTTCTTGGATATATTTTAGGACGTTCTGGTGAGGATTTTGTAATGGGTCTAATCTTTGGCAGTGGGGTGTTCGTGTTGGTTCTAGGATTTGGTAGTGGTTTGAGGAGCTCGGTCTTTGATCAATCTGGAATTTCGATGGTGAGCCTATGGAGCAGAGGGGGGAAATTTCACCGAGGTGGGAGGCATGACAACAAATCCTCCACCTCCAGAGCCTTATAGCCAACACAAGGGAAACTAGAGATGCATGGAATGTTGACAATCATTTCATTGAATTATGCTCAGAGGAGGAGAAGCAAGTTGCAGAGGAGGTCGAAGGCAGTGTCCATGAGTAGAGGAGAAACTAACAAACAATTAGGTCGTGGAGGAAGTTGAGGGATGGGTGGATGATCCATTTTACTCAAGAACCGGGGACACCAAATATTTTTGCATTGTAGAAACCTACTGGATAGTGAAATCCATGGTTGGACAAGCAATGCACTAGATTAGGGATGAGTAGTTAGAGATACTCCACACTCTCCACATTCTAGAAGGGAAGTTCAAATTATTTTGCAGATCCCAGTTTGGTGTAAGGTTCAAGGTTTCTCCTGCCACTTGAGACTCTGGAGATCAGTTGGAAAAAGGGAGCTCTCATAGTAAAACTAGCTCGACCACCTACCCAATTGATATCGACGAGGAGAAAAAGTAGCTAGATGATCCAGGTAGCAATAGAAACACCAAGTCGGGAAAGGGGACACCCATGATATATGGGACTAGTTAAGGGGTTTTTTATTCCATGGATTTTGAATTTCCTTTACCTTCATCCAAGTAAAACAATTTTTTTGTGGCTAGTATAAGGCCTTGACAATTTAGCTTGGGTGGTATGGTGGTTTATGTTTTTCACCACAGATGGTGGTTTCTATTAGCTTTTGGACTGGATCCACACTTGAATTTATGCTCGAATTGTTAATGGGAAGATGTGACTTTGGGTCGGGGTGGACTTGGTTTCCAATTTTTGGCAAGTCCCCCTGGTTTTCCTATACAAATTTTGTGAATATAATAGATTCTCTGATGTTGTAGATTAAAAATAATAATAATAACAATTGTCTTAGAAGATTGGAAAATATATGTCATAGTATATTTATGAGTTTCATTTTATGTCCATTATTTTGACATTCTTAATTTTAAGAAATTGAAAATTTTAAATTACAAAGAAAGTATTATATATATATATATATATATATATATATATATATATATATATATATATATATATATATATATAATAAATATCAATATTTTTAGAGTTATGCATAGATTTGTTGAAGCCTTGGGGTTAGTTCAAGAGGTTATCACCAATGTTGTTAGAAATTTGTCTAATTTTATGCAACAAGTACCTAGTTTGAACCCCCTAAATGAAGGATACTAATCTACATCAATGGATTTGCTAGGGATGACAATCACAATTGTAGAAAAGAATCCCTTGAATTTTCCTACAAAATTTTCCTTAAAAATAATAAAATATATCAACTCACTGTAAAAGTCAAAGAAAAATACCAAAACTAGAAATAATAAACAATGCTTATATCATTAAATGATTTCATCTTTAACAAAATTAGCCTGCTATAAACACTAATTCTGCATACCTAAATGCAACACAACTAAATCCAGAGGGGGGTAGGATACGTATACCTCCATAGACTTTACCAGTCAAATCGTTGGGCGGAGGAGGTCCCTTATCCCACAATCAAGGGGGTCTCATACACCAGTTTGTTGTCTGGCTTGGCCGTGACCTTAAAAATGGATTATTATTATTATTATTATTATTATTATTATTATTATTATTATTTCGACAAAAACGATTAATGGATTTTAATTAAGAAAGACAGTGGCAAAGCCACCGATGTTGTTACAACTATGGTGAGCCACACTCTACTAGTCGAATACAAACTTGAAGGCTATACTATCCTTCTAGGGGAGGGATGCTTTACAAATTTATTTACAGCAGAGGCTTCTATACAAAATGCCATCCTTGCTGAGATATTGCAGAACTCCCTTTCGTGACATGATACACTGATCTACTTCTATGGATCTCACTTCTATTCATTGTTTAACTGAGCCATTTTTTCCTCCAGCTGGTCGATTATGGCCTCGAATTATTTCTTAGGGTCCTTGAGTTCTTTGTGGAGTTTGTCGAGCTCCTCATTGATCGCAAATTTTGTGGTGGTGATGTCCTCTTCCAGCCTCTCCATTCTTCTTCCTGTGTCTATGTCCATATTTTGTAGAAAGTTTAACTGGTAGTTCAGCATTTGCTTTAGATTTTTCTAGAGTGACATCCATTGCGTTCAACTTGTCTTCTGTGCTTGGCTTGCTTCCCGAGCTGGATGCCATCTTCAACGGCTTCTTCTCTTCTCCTTACGACTTGTTGCTGCGTGCGAACCTCTCATAGTTGGGTTGTGTTCCTTATTGGCTATCTCTTTGTGAGGTTGGTGTGGAGGACTGAGTTCCTCTCCCTGTTTTAAGCTTAGCCTCCTCCCAGATCGAATCCCCTAAATGATTCGTGTGATCTGAAGGGTATGGGTGACCTGTCGTCCTGTCTCCTTTCCAAAGAAAATCAACGACCGAATGATGCCCTGGATTGTACCTTCTGTCCACTTGCATTGTCCTGTAGTGCCTCTATCTTGTAGAATTTTGGGTTTGCCCAAATCCTTCTTTCATGTTGTTTTCCCCTTTCCAGCTAATGACTTTAATTCCTTTATGGTATTCCTCCCTAGAGTCAGGGTAGATCCACTGTGGATGTTGTGCCATTAAGTTGCATGGTTTCAGCAGTCAAGAGGATGCCTTTATTGGCCTCAGCGTCTACTTGCTCATTTAGGTTTCACAAGACATGGCAAAGATTATAAGATCGAAAATTCCCAAGGAGGAGTTGGATTTTCTCCAGGAGATTATTGAGTTTTGCATTTTTGAGTTTGCTTCTGTGGATTAAGGCTTTCATTACTATCCAGGAGTCCCCAATTATTACCAGATCTTGAATGCTATATTTGATTGCTCGATTGAGCCCTTGCCAGAGTGCTAGGGCTTCTTCTATGTTATTAGTTTCAGTTCTGAGTCCCCAAGCGAAACTTAGCCTCAGTGATCCAATGGGGCTCTCTAGGACCCCTCCTCCACCTGCCAAGCCTAGGTTCCCTTTGGAGGCCCCGTCAAAGGATAGAATATGTTTCTTTTCCTTTGTCTTCCATTCTTCAAAATCTTGTTTCTCCTTTCGTATTTCCCAGGATTCTTGGTCAGAGTTGTTGTCCTTTTTTCCCCCCTAGTCTTGAAGTTTAAACTGAGCCAGCCATTGTTCCTCTCCCAACTCTAGTGCTCTAGAGTTCTTTGTTTGGCAGAAGTAGGGAGCGCTTTCGCCAAAGTAGGCTTGTATCTTGGTTGCAACTTGGGCTGGACTTCTTTTGAGTTCCCTAAAAAGACTATTATTTCTCTCCAGCCAGATTTTCTAGAGGATGAACTTGGGGAGGACTCTCCACAGAGTGGATATTTGGCCTTTTTTCTCAGTCTGGAAAGGGCAAATGGAATTCCAAATTTGGAGAAGATTGTTCGTTTCTTGGGGTATGTTTACGACCTTTTGCAGACCCAGGGCCAACTGCTAGACTTCTTTGGAGTAGGTACAACTTAGTAGTAGATGGTATGTGGTTTCTTCTACTTGAAGACAAAGCAGGCATCTATTGGGGCCTTCCCACACCCTTCTTCTTAGGTTTTCTCCCATTTGAATGCTTCTATGAGCTAGAGTCCAAATAAACATGTCAATCTTTGGGATGGAATTGGGGGTCCAAATTCCTTTCCAAATTGTTGGGTTTGGAGGGACATTGGGGTGGGAGTTTGTGAGTTGATACCCTGTTGTAGTGGTGTAGGCCCCTGAGCTCTTTCCCCAACCCTGTTTGTCTTTTCCCCTTTTTTTGAGTGGGGATTTCCCTTGGAGGCAGAGCTTCAGGGCGTTCCAGTCCTCTTCTAAATCAGGAGGGTTKTTAGCAATTCCCCACCTTAGCCACATCTTGTGCTCATCGTTMCCCCAAATTGAGATGTCCCAAAGAGTGTTTAAATTTTGAGTGACCATCCACTCTTTGAGTCRATCCAGATCCTGTCTCAATCCAAGGGGAGGATYTCCCATGATTRAKTCTTGCCAAATATTTATTTTCTTYCCATTGCCTGGCACCCAAGTGAGATGAAGTCTGAAATGGGGCATAGTCTTCTAACAGAGTGAGAAGATTGGGGAGCCTCTCTTCTCTAGAACTGGGCACTCTATACATGTTTCCCTTGGGCCTCTAAAGTACTTTTTCCATAACGCTTTTTAACTCCACGTTGGCTTCCCGATGATTAGGTTCCAAAGAATCTTTGCCCCTAGTGCCAGATTTTGAACATGTGTATTTTTGAATTTGAGACCACCTTCCATGATTGGCTTGGAGATTTTTTCCCAGCTTATTAGATGTAGCTTTCTCCTTGACTATTTTCCACCTTCCCACATAAACCTTCTAAACATTGCTTCAATTTTTTGTACTATGGAGGTGGGGGCCAGTAGCAAAGAGCTTTGATAGATTAGAATGCTGGCAAGGACGACCTTGATTAGGACCACTTTACCTGCCAGGTTTAACCAACTCGCTCCCTAGGAATTTATCTTGTTCTTTATCTTGTCGATCAACAAATTCCAGTGCGGTGTTCTTGGGCTGGAGTTTAAGATTGGGACTCCCAGATACTTAAATGCTTCCCATTTGGTACAGCCTTCCATTCCTAGTACCCTGGCGATCTCCAGCATTTCATTTGGAATTATATTCTAGCCGTAGATCTTTCTTTTAATAGGGCTTGTGACGCTTCCTGAGATTTTTGTGTAAGCCACTAATTCATTCTTGAATTTCCTTGTTGTTTGTACACTCACACCTCCCATTAGCAGAGTATCATTCATGAACTAGGCATGATTTATGTCCTTTACCCATGGCACTATTCTCAAACTATGGAGGTTGTTGTGACTTTGGCAGTGATCTAGTTGGAAGCTTAACACTGAGGCTTGAATTGCATAGAGGAGGGGAGAGAGGGGGAAACCTTGTAGGAGTCCTCTGGATGCTTGAAAGAAATTAGTTTCCCTCCCATTCACAAGAGGGGATATCCAAGGTGACCCAATACAAGCTTTGATCCGGTTTACAAAAGTTGGGGTGAACCCAAAATTTTCCATGACTTTAAATAAAAAATTATGTCTAACTCTATCAAAAGCATTGGCGAGATCAAGTTTTATTATCATACCTTTGTCTTTTCTCTGGATACTTGAGTGCAGGGCCTCTTGCACTAGGATGATGTTATCTACTATGTGTCTGCCTTTGATGAATCCTCCTTAGTTTTCGGGGATGATTATAGGAAGAATTTTTTTAATTATGTTGGCTATGATCTTTGTAAGGATTTTTTAGCTTGTGTTGCACAGGTAGATTGGCCGAAACCTGTCGAAGCTTATTGCTCCTTTTATTTCGGAATCAACGCCAAGAAGGTCAAATTTGTTCCACCTCCTAGTTTGTTGCAATTCTGATATTTCTGAATCATCTTCGTTAGATATAATTTTATTATATCCCAACTATGTTGGTAGAATCTTGTTGTGAAACCATCTGGTCCTGGGGCTTTGTCAGGATTCATTTGGTCCAGTGCTTCTTTTATTTCTTGTTGAGTAACTTCCTTAGTTAGGCTGATATTGATGTCTTCCTTGATGAGATTTGGGATAAGAGAGGGAGGGTACTCTTTGAGGTCTATATTAGTGCTTTGTGTTTCGGTGTAGAGGTCTTCGAAGGCTTCAGTTGTCGCTACTTTAATGCCTTCTGAATATGTGATTGTTTGATTTTGAACTTGAATTTCTGTCACTGTTTTAAATTGCTTCATTGCCTCAGCTTGCTTGTGGAAGTAGCTCGTGTTTCTATCTCATGCTTCCAGCCATAAGCTTCTAGATTTCTATCTCCAATAATTTTCCTCCTCACGGCAAGCCTGGTGCCATTGCCTTGAAGATGGTCTTCTTGCTACATGTTTTCTTGGGTGATATCCTGATTTTCCATTTCCAGTTGGTGGTTCTCAAGCTCCTTTTGGGCTTCTTGACGAGTTTTAATTGGATTTGCCTGTCCTTTTGCCCAATTTTTTAGCGTTGTCTTTAATCTCCTGAGTTTTTCTTCCCACACATATAAGACCGAGCCTCTTACTATGTCATTCCAGACTTTGGTAACTAGCTTCAAGAAGTCTTTGTCTTGGGGACAAGTTGGGCTAAATCTGAATGGGATGGGCCCATGGTTTATGTCACACAAAATTTCTAAAAGGATGGGTTTGTGATCTGACACACTGTGAGGGAGGATCGAAGAGGTGGGAGTGAGGCCTAGAAGCAGGAAGGAGCTTTGGACGATGAATCTATCCAGACTTGTTGCTATATATTTGCCTTTAGTAGGCTTGATATCTTCTAGATCCCAATCTGAAATTAGATCTTCCACCCACTCTCTTGCTGGGTCTCGCACAATGGAGCCTCTTTTTTTTTCATTTAGAGCTAGGGTCACATTTAGGTCCCCCCCTATAATGATATTTTCTAGATCATTCTGCAATAAATAGTCTTTTAGGGTCTCCCAACACTTTTTTTTTTCCATCAACAAGTGTGGTACATAGATATTGAAGAGACTTACCGGTCGACCCACTTTCTTGTGAAGGAGTCTGGTGTGGATCCAATGCATGCTCGTTTTAGAGTTGATCAGATCAAACGTCATAGTGTTCCACAGGGTGCCTATCCCGCCTGAGGCACCTCTTGAGATTTCTGCTATTCCTTGGCTTATTCTCCATAGGACGGTTGTTGCTTTGAGAAAGTCTTGGTTGTCCATCTTGGTCTCCTAGAGGAGTAGGATATCTGATTTGGAGGCTCTTATGATGTCCTTAAGTGCTTCTTCTTTCCTTTTGCTGTCGAATCCCCTGCAGTTCTAGGAATTTAGTTTCATAGATTACCTTGGGGGGATGAATGGCCTCCTTGGGAGGCCTTGGAGTGCTTCCTTGTCTGTCTGACATTGATCAGTTGTCTTATTGTTGGTTGCGATCCCTTTAGGACGTCTTTGTAGTTTTCTTTGTCTCTTTCTTCTTTCTTGGATTTCCTACCTCTTCCTATTTTCTTTGGTGTGACCAGGGCATCACTTGCACCTTCGTAATCGCTATCTGACGAGACCTCCCCTTCCTCTATGTCTGGCCTTGATTCCTTTCTTGGGGGGGATTTTCATTTCTCTTCTTCTTCTGCCAGCGAATGGATCTCTCTGACTTCGGGGGTCGGATTTTCACACATTTCTTCTGTTGGGGTTTCTTCCTATGTCTTTTCTTCTGTTGTTTTCTCTGCATGTTCCTGAGCCAGTATTCTAAAGGTGTTCTCTACCCTTGTATCTAACTTATTTCCTAGGTCCTTGGCTTGTGTGGGGGTTGTCTTTTCAATCCTTGGGCCTTTAGTTTTGGATTTGGATTTCCCTTTTCTTGGTTGTTGCCAGCCTTCTCCACTTTCTTTCTCCTCGTTTGGATTTTTAGGGCAGTTCCTCTGGAAATGGTCGTATTCATGGCATCCCCTTCATTTGAACAAGAGTTGTTCGTAGTCCAGCTTCTGGTAATGTTGTCAGTCTCTGACCTTGAGTTTGATCGCTTCAGGAAGTCCCTCCTCTAGATCGATTTCCATGTAGATTCATGCGCATGAGTATTGGTCTCTGGGATCTTCTCTGTCGATGTATTGTCCCAACCCGTTCTCAATTGCTTGAAGTGAAGAGGGGTTCCAACAATGGATTGGTAGGTTGGGTATCCTGACCCAGACTGGAACGTCCTTGGGAAATTCAAGTGTTGGATCAAAGCTTGGGGTCCAACGATTCAAATAAATCCCTTGAGTGCCCACGAAGTACGACATGTTCCTAAAGATGAGATCCCTATCTTCTTGAGAGATGAATTCGAAGATGAATAATCCTCTTCCCACCACATAGTAGGTTACACTATTTTTTATCAACGGTCTCCAATTCCTTTGGATCAAGTTGTCCGTGGTTCGGGCTGACGGCTAGAGCCCCATGAATTGACCTACCAGTCCTTGTTCTGATAGGGAAATTTCTACACTCATTGGATGGTCCGAGGGAAGATCGATTTCAGAGATTGAGTCGAGCTTCTTGACGAAGCTTGGGGGTTCCGCAAGGTGGAGTTTCTTACCTTGGGTGGCTAGAATCTTGCGAAAGGAAGAGGCAGGAGAAGGAGGGGGTGACTACTCCCCTCCTCCTGGATCGGCCATGGAAGGTAGCTAAGGAGAACATAGTCGAAACCCTAGTTGTATCAGAGAACCTCAATCTCAAGTTATAACCAGATTATTATTATTATTATTATATATGAATTATTTTGCACTGAAATCAAAATTTTATAATAATGTTATAATATGAAGTATTATATTACAATCATTGTAAAAAAATCATTTTCTTATAATAAGGATCGAATTACCCCTTAATAGTAATTTGGGTCTCAAATTAGGTTATATTTCTCCTTTTTATTGTCGAGTCAATATATGTGCTCGCGATAAAAGTCCATTTCACCCTTTATTTATGTAATACTTTATGTAATTGATATATTCATGTACATTTTATGCACCTTTTTATTATAAATTTATTGGTTTTTTAATATTTGAGGGTCAACATGTAGACCTAAATAATTTGAGTGTGACTAGTTGAGATTGTATATATTTGTAAACACAATTTCTAAGATAAACCTAAGTGAGGTGAAAATATTGTATCATATTATACTTTTATGCATGCAATTAAATCTACACAACAATATGATCTTTATCAACTTCTCTTACAATCAAACATATTTGTATCTCAATATGCGTGACCAATTTTTACATATCTAAATTAGCATAAAGGTTTTTTTTTGTTCTATTTTAATATATATATTTGATCACTAATTTATGGTTATGTTCCACATTTTAGTCTAACAAATTCAATTAATTCTAAAAAAAAGGTGTAAACTTCACTTTCGGCATGACTAATCATAAGTTGTAATCATTATTATATTTCTAGGTTTTGTTAAGATTGACCTTGTACATGTAGGTTCAAAATCCCTCTTGGGGAAATCACCCCACCTCTTGAGTTTTGTGTATGTGTGTTCCAAGGAAAACCTTGCACAGAATCTTAATGGATGTTTCCCCACATTTGTGGATGGCATCCCTAGTAAACCCATCATCATAGGCTAGTGTGACTAACCCAAGGGGATTCAAACCAAGCACATGTTGTCACAAACTAACCAAATTCCCAACAACATTGATGATAACCATTTGAGCTAACTCCTTTTCCTTCTTAAGTTATGTATATATACACAACTCTCCTTTGTTATTTGTCATAACATGATTCTTTTTCATTCTTAATAAAGTGATTATCCTAAGAGTACACCATGTAAAGTGTTTCTCTCTCTTGTGCTTGGATTGATTTCTCTCTATAGTGCATTTATTCTCGGTTTCAGTCTATCTCTAGGGTTGTACTCTTCTTGGTTAATTTATCTTCGAGTGTTATGATGCCCTAATGCTTGTTCATTCTTCTCTTTATTGCAAAAGTTGGCTTTGCAATGGTTCTATTTTATTTTCTAACTATTTCTTATGAATCTCAACATGGTATCAAAGTGGGTGTGAATATCACTTACTCAATTCAACAATTGGTTTGAGAGATTGTTTAGTTAGGGGCATCACTTAAGAATTCTTTGCGACTACAGAACTAGGGTTTTTGGATCATATTTTTTTCTAGTGTTTAAACCTAATCATTTATTTTTTTAGGGTTTCATGGAATTTAAACCCTACTTCAAGGCCAATGCACTTTTTCTAGTGTTTCCTAGGGTTTTAACTCTCCTTCAAGCTTAGACATTTTTTGTAGGGTTTCCTAGGGTTCAAACCCTCCTTCGACACCAACACTCTCTTCCTTCCTTTGTTATGCAACAAAAGGTGATGCACTACAAAAAAAATCTGGAAAAGATTGGTACCTCTTTTTCTCTTGGACATATCAAGGTAAATTTATGGAGACTTTATAGGGGCTTCTTCTTTGTGCTATTATTGAGCCTAATGTGCTTATCTTATAATGCACATGTGGTATTACATTCCCTATATGGGCCCTTCCTCTATGATTATAGATGGGTTATAAAGGACATGCATAATGATTTTAAAGTGGTTTCCTTAGGTTATTTTGATGCAAGGTGTACTTCTCAACCCCTTGAGTTGGTTCAAAGGGACATTTTTGGGCCTAAGGCCGCTCATTCTCCTAGGAAAGATAAGTATTTTTTCACATCCTTTGGTGAAGTTTATACTCACAATGTGTCATGAAATTTTCCATTGCTTCTTACAGGTGCTTCACCTATAGATTATTCTCAACATGTTTCAATGGATATCTTCCCTTTACATTATGATTCCTACAATGACTATTCAAACTAATATTGATGATGATGACCTTATTGATGACACATATATATCCTATCCTACATGAATCTCTTCTTCTATGCCTTTGTTAGAGGCCATCTTCACTAACTTGTGGAATTGTACTAGTGTGGGAGATATGGCATTTAGGGGGGATAATATGTAATGTCTTCTCTATGTGGCCCATGTTCAACATTAAAGGGGGATGTGAATATTGTGATGCAATACCTTATCTCTATGGCACCCTATTTAGACTCGGGGGGGATGTGGAAATAATGTTGCATAATCTTCATTTTCATCAACAACTCACATTATATCGAGTTGTGTATCTATACACCCACACTCATTTGCATTTTGGCCATGAATAACCTTATATTGAGTTGGGTATTTATACACCCACTCTCATTTATATTTTGACCATGACCAAACTTATATTAAGTTAGGTATTTATACACACTCTCATTTGTATTCATAATTTTCCTATGTGGCCCCTATTTAACATAAGGCGAGATGTTGAAAATGGTGTAAAATTCACTTTCAACCACAATTGACCTTATATTGTAATCATTATTATATTTCTAATTTTAGCTAAGTCCAACCTCGTACACATAGGTGCATAACCCATCTTGAGAAAATCACCCTGCCTATTAAGTTGTGTATATATACATAAATATCCTTTGTAATTTATCATCATGTGATTTTTTTTCATTCTTAATAAATTCATTGCCTAAGGGCACCTCTCTCTCTCTCTCTCTCTCTCTCTCTCTCTCTCTCTCTCTCTCTCTCTCTCTCTCTCTCTCTCTTGTTTTGCTTCTCTTAAATGATTTCTCTTCAAATGTTGTATTTCCCTAGTGTTATTTTATTCTTCTCATTTATATTTTGACCATGACCAAACTTATATTAAGTTAGGTATTTATACACACTCTCATTTGTATTCATAATTTTCCTATGTGACCCCTATTTAACATAAGGCGAGATGTTGAAAATGGTGTAAAATTCACTTTCAACCACAATTGACCTTATATTGTAATCATTATTATATTTCTAATTTTAGCTAAGTCCAACCTTGTACACATAGGTGCATAACCCATCTTGAGAAAATCACCCTGCCTATTAAGTTGTGTATATATACATAAATATCCTTTGTAATTTATCATCATATGATTTTTTTTCATTCTTAATAAATTCATTGCCTAAGGGCACCTATCAAGTGTTGTGATCTCTTGTGCATGGGTCTCTCTCTCTCTCTCTCTCTCTCTCTCTCTCTCTCTCTGCTTCTCTTAATTGATTTCTCTTCAAATGTTGTATTTCCCTAGTGTTATTTTATTCTTCTCTTTATTCTTGAACTTTGGTGTGGGTTGGCTCAATTCGTTTCCCTTGTTATTTCTTATGAATCACTAATTGTATCTTTAAGAAGTATTTTTTTATGATATATCTTAGTTAATTAGATATACTACCCATGACATTGGATTTATTACCTAAACCATATTGTGTATTGCGACATTTGACTTTGCATGTTCACTTGTGATGGTTCCCACACATGGAATTTTGCACCTCCCTCTTTGCCTCTTGAATCTAGGGTTGGTTTCCACCAATTATGGGGAAAATATAGTCAACACTTTTATTCATTCTAAATCCTAACCAAGACCCATATTTCCTCTTACATAATATTTTCACAAGTGCTTATCTATGCATGATTTAGACGTTGTTCACTTCATTGTGATATATGAAAAATCAATAGAAGATTTTTGGTAGCATATTTGTGTGTTTTCATCACAGAAGAAGGTATGGTCTCAGTTCCATAGATTGTCCTCTCTCCTCCATTTGTGAGCACTTTTACAAAATATTATAATATGTTAAAGAGACTTAGTTTGGTTTGTTACTTGTGCAGTCCCTACATCTTGTTTTATTATTAGTGTCGCTCTAATCACGAATAATATAATGGTTGACGTGATAAACACTTTTCTTGCATGTGTTCCTCCATGTGATGGATATTCCAACAACCACCACCATCTTCTATTAGTACAAAATTTCATTTCTATGCTTCCATTGAAACATGTGATAAATGAACTACTTCAAATGTACCCTTTGCAAAGAGGCCTTAATATTGTGGGTAGTTACAACATTGTGAACCACCTCTTTCAGGGGCTACACACAATTTGTTTTACAACCATTCAAGACTATTAGTACAAAATTTCATTTCTATGCTTCCAATGAAACATGTGATAAATGAACTACTTCAAATGTACCCTTTGCAAAGAGGCCTTAATATTGTGGGTAGCTACAACATTGTGAACCACCTCTTTCAGGGGTTACACGCAATTTTTTTTACAACAATTCCAGACAATGACATAAATCCTTGTCTATCATATGTTGACTCCTTGAAACCATATTACAACATTGAAGGTATGTATATTGGCCATGAATCTACAACCTCACTATAAATTTCATTCATCAATTCCATCACCTAGATCAAGAAAAATCCTATGTCTATAAACTAATTCATGATATTTTTTCTTAGCTATATTTTCTCTAATAACACCCCTCCTCTTTTACTTCCACTCTCTTTTAATTTCCTCCTCTTCCACTGTTTGACAACCTACACTCTAGATTACTCCCTAGCGCACACACCTAGTGCTTCCTTGGCCTTAAAGGAAGAAAGTTCCATTAATTGTATCATCACCATCCCAATCCCTTAGGTTGATTTTGACAATGTGTCTAGATGCAAAACAACACAAATGGAAATATATGGCATCTTGAACCCCTTCACTCTTCTATGTGAGCCTCCTATAATCTATTTCCGCTTAAATTTCTACTATAATTACTCGATGAGCCACCACCCCCACTAGTTCCCAACCACTCTCACACTTTAGACCCCTTTCCAACTTAGCCTACCATGTAACTAAATGGTATGCTCGTGGATCATGTTCTCACACTACTCAATAATGTTGAGTTATATATGACCCTATACATTTACACTCCTTGAAATCATGATTTGAACACCTATTATTTATTCCACCAAACTTCCCCGCATAGTACTACAACATTTAGAATTTGCCACTCCATACCATCTCTTAGGAAAAGTCAACATAATAGTAATGCATCCTCAACAATATGCAGATGACTTATGCGATAAATCACAAAGATGAGTACACCAACATAATAGTTATGTCACCTTAGCAACCACACAAATCTATTGCACACTTATTTTGAGAGAGTTTAACGTGTCACCATCTATATCATCATTAAATGTAGAGAAGGGGTAGATAGGCATGGAACAACCCAATACAAATCTCTCTCTAACTTGTGATAGGTATGTAATGTGACAATTGTGTTAATGGTACAATTGATTAGTTGATAGATGCATTCTCCTTTTAGGGATAGATATATTGCACACCATGCTAACATTGAATATACCCTAAATTTTACTCAACTTGTCCTAACCACCAATACTTATCTCCTACAACTCTCACACTTTTTGGGAAAGGTGAAAAATTAATGTAGCATATTAGGGTAAATGGTCAATTAGATAGAAAAATGGATGTTAGGTTGATTTATCTATGCGAATAATGTCACACTCATCCCCACTTCCTTCTTGCAATGTTCATTGTTTTCATGGATCTCTAATTTGTGTATCACCCTTGCATTACTATTTACATATGTTTCTTTTTTTCTTTAGTTCATTGTATGGTAGGCATTCCAACCCTTCTCCTTTTCCCTACACCTAAAGGTACATTGCATTTGATATATGATACTATTTTTTCGATGGAACCCACTTGTTGCAACATATATTTGTTTATTTATATTGAATGCTCATGGAAAGCAAGATAACTCAAGGACCCTCCATCAACCCTTACATCACAAGAACTTACAGTGGTGTTATTTGCGCCTTGGAGTTACCCATATTTGATGTTGATGAACCATTGTGATGTGTTTTTATCCATGAATTCCAACATAACACTAGGGACCTTGCTACATGTTCCATATGTATCACTCTCGATCAAATCTCTTGCATCCTTAAACTATGATACAAACTCTAGATTTTTGTAGACAACATTGATCCATTAATTGTTAATGGTGATTTTTTGAGAACCATTAGTAAGATAAAATATTTTAAGCTAGATGACCTAGACTTGGATTTATAAATTTCCCTATCCTCGATGCAAGACAATGCACACAATATCACTATTGCCTCAATTATGTGCCTTTGTTCCCACACTCCCACCAAATACCTTACAATCATCACCCTTCTATTTTGCACCTCTTTATGACCTTTGTTGAGCCATCTAGTTGGGACAATTTCTCCCTCACTTCTTAAGGTCACACAAGCTACTATTCTACCCATTATGGATGCACATTTTAAATAGAATCTATATTGCTCCCAATGTTTTTTGAATTTTCCTACTCTTATATGTCATGATAACTTTGTTTGAACTATGATCCCAATGCAATCAATGTGCTTATATTCTGATGCACACCTTGTAACAACATGTGTGTATTATTTATCTATTTTTGGTGTTATTCAATATATTATTGGTCAAGTGTTGATGGTATGTGTGTTGTTGGCCCATGCATCATTATCCATGTGGCACGGGTTCATGTATTCTTGGTCTTGTTGGTGTAATGTTAGTATATGTGGTCCAGTGACATGTTGGTCAAATGTTGGTCTATGTATTGTGGTAGCATCATTAATAGAGCTTAGCACTTGGAACCTTTGTGATCCAAGAGCCTCTTTGGCCTTAAGCAATCTGCATCACCCAAAAAAAATTCAATTTCAAGTTTTAAAATGGTAGGGAGAAATAAGTGTTGCAACTCACATTGTTGTAACACCAATATTGAAAGTGAGTGTTGTAACAATTTTTGTTGTAACACCCATGTTGTAGTCACATTTTTGTAACACCAGTGTTGTGACTCCCATCACTGTAACACCAATGCTCCAACACTCGTGTTGAGAATCATGTTGTTGCGACACCAACGTTGTGCCTCCCATTGTTTTAAAACTCATTGCTGCAACACCCGCGTTGTAACACATGTTGCTGCAACACCCACGTTGTAACACACGTTGTTGCAACACCAATGTTGTAACTCCTCGAGAGTGGAAATTCTTTTAGAATGCTATGGACCATGACTCCACGTCTCTTGCAAGGATTTTGGGACAATGATTGGTGGGCCAAGCGCGCGATGGAGGACAAATCGCTTGAAATGATTGAGGAAGTTAATCGACACGAATGCCTAGGTGTCCAATATGCATTTGGAAAAATGGTTGAGAATGCAAACTATTGTAACTATCCGCGTCCAATGAATCTTGGGGAAGAAAGAAAGAAATGATTGAGAATAAAAATAAATGGTTGGAGGGATGATTTGGCTACCAAAAAATGGGAGGAGAAAATAAAATATGAGAAGAAGGTTTATGGGGGTTCAGTTCACATAGAAAAGAATAGAGGAGAGGAAACAAAAGAAGGGATGTTTGCAAAAAGAAATAGAGCAGAGGAAAGGATGCAAGTTTTAGTTGGACAATGTGCAACAATGAGCAGTATTTCTAGTCATGAAGTTTGAATGGAAACTGTGCCAAATTGATTGAGAATGTAATAAGACTATGAGAAACAAATTTTTTGTCCGGTTCATAAATTATATTGAGTCCTTGTTTAATGTCATTGTCTCTTGTTTCCTATTACAATGACTGTAATTTCCTCTTGGCATTCTTTAAGTTATTAAATTTCTATTAACGTTGTTATCTATGAACTGTGTGGGAAGAAACATGGTTATGTAGTTGTTTAAGTGGATGATCGAGGGTGACTGCATCAAGTGGTATCATAGATGGTTTAGCTCTTAAGTTATGAGAAATGATGCCCGAAAGTAAGGCTTGTGAATGTTAGTCCAAGTGAGGGTTGCAAGACAACTTGTAAGAATGTTGACACGAAGAGCAGGAGCAACATGAGGAGGTGTGAGAAATAGAGAATTAGAGCAATTGTGAAGGAGGATAGAAGAACTAGAAAACATAAGGCTTGGAGATGCTAAAATGGATTCAGAGTATGAGAATGATCCTAAAGAAGAGATAAATGTTTAGGAAGTAGACCCAACAATACATTTGATATATTTTATGAAAGACATAGGTAGTGCAAGGGTGAAGTTTTGTAGCACTACCTCTGTCTTTCATAAATGACATCATAAGTGTTTGTAGCAAAAATCACATTATGATATGTTCAACCAAAAAAAAATTGAGAGAGCAAAAAAAGACCCATTTATGTTTGGCCTTAATGTCAAGACAAGTGCTAGAGAGTGGGAAAATTAGCTCTATGCCACTGTAAATTCTACCTTTGTTGAATGAATTTCAATAGATTGTTGGGGATGATCTACCAACAAGTTTTCCCCCCTTGATGAGTATATCACATCAGATTGATTTGATATTAGGATCAATTCTACCGAATAAAGATCATTATCGGATGACTCTACTAGAGAGTGAGGAAGTGAATAGATATGTGCAAGAGTTTCTTGACAGAGGACTGATCTAAGAGAGTTTAAGTCCCTATGTTGTACCTACAATGTTGACACCAAAGAAAGGGGTGAATGGAGAATGTGTATTGATTCACGAGCTATCAACAATATTACTATTAAGTACAAGTTTCCCTTACCAAGAATGGATGACCTCATGGACTGTTTAAGTGTGGGGCCAAGTACTTTTCAAAGATCGATTTGAAGAGTGGGTATCAACAAATTTGGATAAGGGAAGGTGATGAATGGAAGACAACGTTCAAGATGAAGGATGGATTGTTTGAGTGGTTAGTCATGTCATTTGGGCTAACCAATGCCCCTAGCACATTCATGAGAATGATGAAAGAAGTCTTGAAACCATTTTTGTGAAAATTTGTTGTCATGTACCTAGATGGCATTTTGATTTTCAGTAAAACCAAAGAAGAACACCTGGAGCATGTGAGAAAGGTGTTACATCGGTTGAGAGCAGAGAAGATGTTAATAAATTTAAAGAAATGTATGTTTATGAAGGAGGAACTAGTGTACTTTGGATTTGTGATTTACAATGAAGGATTGAAGATGGATTCTGAAAAGGTAAAGGTTATTTTGGAGTGGCCAACACCTAAGTGTACATTTGATGTGAGAAGTTTCTATGGTTTTGTAAGATTTTACAAGAAATTTCTCCAAAATTTCAGTGAGATTTGTGCACCACTTACTGAATGCATGAAAAAGGGGTTTTTAAAGTGGAAAACAACAACCATGAAGCACCCATGAAGTCATTTAAAGACTTGAAGAAAAAGGTAACCGAATAGTCGGTTTTGGTGCTTCTAGATTTCAATAAAGTATTTCAAGTGAACCATGATGCAAGTGGTTCAACGATTGGAGCATTTTTGAGCCAAGAAGGAAGACTGATTGCATTCTTCAACGAATTGAATGATGCTAAGAAGAAATACTATTTTTATGATCACAAATTTTATGTTATTGTACAAGCTTTGAAGAAATGGAGACATCACTTGCTACCGAAAGAGTTTGTCTTATTTACTGATCATAAGGAATTATAGTACATCAATAGCCAAGGCAAGTTAAATCAAAAGCGTTCCAAATGGGTCGATTTTTTGCAAAGATACTCATTTTTTTTGAAGCACAAGTCTTGAAAGTTGAATAAAGTTGCAGATGCATTAAGCCTGAGAATAATGTTGTTGAATACTTTGTCAGTTGAAAATGTTATTTTAGAATGTATGAAAGAGTTGTATGCAGATGGCACATATTTTGCAGAGGCTTGGAAAGCATGCAAAGCGCCTTGGAGCATCAATAGGACACCACATTTTTATTTACACATCCAAGAAGGATTCTTGTTTAAATACCAAAGTTTGTGCATTCCATGGAGCTCATTGCGACTGGATATTTTTAGAGCGCTGCATAACAAAGGTTTGGGTGGAGATTTTGGCGTTGATAAGATCACAATGTTAGTGAAGGAAAGATACATCCTAGCATCAACAAGGATGTGRAAATTTTTGTCGAGTGTTGTAGAATTTTCCAACTAGCAAAATGAAAGAGTCAAAACATAGGGTTATATACATCACTGTCGGTACMMGAGAAACCATGGGAAAATATAAGTATGGATTTTATTTTGGGACAACCTAGGATGTAGARCGGTCATGATTCTATGATGGTTGCASTGGACATGAAAGAAGACCATTGATGCTACTAAAGTTGTTGTTTTATATTTTAGAGAGATTGTATGGTTGCATGGACTACCAAGAAGTATCACTTTTGATAGGGATACAATATTTCTTGGACAATTTTGGAGGACACTTTGGAAKAATATGGGTTCTAAATTGTTGTACGGTTCTGCATATCATCTACAAACGGATGGACAAACCGAGGTGGTTAATTGAATTCTTGGGAATTTGTTGAGGAGTTTGAGTGGCGAGAAGCAAGGATGATGGGATTTGGTCTTAACCCAGGCTGAATTTTCTTACAATGATTCAATTAATAGATCTATGGGAAAGATTCCATTTTAGATTGTTAATGGTAGATCACTAAAAGAAGTTGTTGATTTGGTTAAGTTGCCAAATTTGGAGGACAAAAGGAGTGTTGATGCAAGTAAGTTTTCTAAGAGCATACAAGAAATGCATGAGTAGGTTAAGAGGAAGCTACAACAAATTAATACCAAATACAAACATGGAGTAGATTTGTGAATAAGACAAAAGGATTTTGAAGAAGGAGAGTTGGTGACGACACACTTGAGGAAAGACAAATTTTCCAGAGGTACATATAGTAAACTAAATTACAAGAAAATTGAACCATGTCGAACTTTGAGAAGGATTTATGATAATGCATATAAGTTAGAGTTTCCATAGGATTTGGAAATTTCGCCAATATTCAATGTGGCGGACTTGTACGAGTTTTATGAGAGAGTAGAGCATGATGCATAAATTTCCTTGGTTGAATGGAAGAAAAAAATGCCTATTAAACCAATCGAAGAATTAGAGCAAATCTTGGTGAAGAGAGTTAGCAAAAGGACCTAGAATAAGAAATATTATGAATATCTAGTTAAGTTGAGAAACAATGGTTCCGAAGATGCATCGTGGGTTTCTGAAAATGAGCTAGCACTCCTACAAGGATCTTCATCCTCTATAGAATCTACAGTTGCATCCACATGAGATGGAGCTCATGTTTTTCTTACTAAGGATGTCTGATGCAAGAGCATCTTTGACCTTAAGAAATCCACATCACCCAAAAACATTTCAATTTCAAGTTCGAAAATGGTAGGGAAAAATAAGTGTTGCAACTCCCATTGCTATAACACCAGTGTTGAAAGTGAGTGTTATAACAATTGTTGTTGCAACACCCATGTTGTAGTCACATTGCTATAACACCAGCGTTGTGACTCCCATTGATGTAACACCATTAATACAACACCGTTATTGCAACATATGTGCCGAGAATCATGTTGTTGCAACACCAACATTGCACCTCCCATTGTTGTAACACCTATTGCTGCAACACCTATGCTATAACGCACATTGCTGGAACACTAGCGTTGCAACTCCCAGAGAGTGAAAAATCTGTTAGAATGCTGCAGATCATGACTCCATGTGTCTTGCAAGGATTTCAGGACAATTGGTGGGCCAATCGCATGATGGAGGACAAATTGCTTGAAATGATTGAGGAATTTAATCAACACGGTTGTCTAAGTGTCCAACGTGCATTTGGAAAAATGGTTGTGAATGCAGATAGTTGTAACTACCCGCGTCCAACGTATATTGGGGAAGAAAGTAGGAAACAATTGAGAAGAAAAAGAAACGATTAGAGGGACGGTTCAACTACCAAAACAAGGGAGGAGAAAATGAACAATGAGAAGAAGGTTGAAGGGGGTTTGTTTCTCACATAAAAGAACAAATGAGAGGAAACGAAAGAAGGGATGTCCTCAGAAACAACAAATTAGATGAAGGGATGCCAATTTTAGTTGGACAATGTGGAATAGTGAGCATGCTTTTCAGTCATGGAGTCTGAATGAAAACTGTGTAAATTAACTGAGAATGTAATGAGAGTGTGAAAAACAAATTTTATGTTTGGTTAATAAATGATCTTGAGTCCCTATTTAATGTCATTGTCTCTTGTTTCCTATTATGATGGCTATAATTTTCTCTTGACATTCTTTAAATTGTTAAATTTATGTTAACTTTGTTAACTGTTAGGTGTTAGTTGTACATTGTGTAGGTAAAAACTTGGTTCTGTAGTTGGTTGAAAACAAGATCAAGGGTGACTATATCACCTTGGGACATGAAGATAGGGTAAGTATAAACCCATGAACACTAAGGGGTAGGATGGATATTGTCCACATGCATTAATTTTACAAGATCTATTATAATGAGGACACATAATCGAATAAGTGTCACCCTTTCCATATTAAATTTTTTATGAGATTTATTATAATGAGGACCTATAACCAACTAGGTGTCACTCCCGTTTTATGTAATTTGTTTTTATAAAATAGTAAAATTGTGAGAAAATAGGCATTTGTAATTGTGTAGCAATATGATAAAAATTATAAATTTATGGATATATTTATCATGAAAAAATTTCTAATTGTGTAGCAATATGATAAAAATTATAAATTTATGGATATATTTATCATGAAAAAATGTTTGTAACCATGTATGATAAATTGAAGAATTTCCTAAATAAATAATTTTTTTAATTACTTTTAATTTCTATTACTAATTTTTATTACATATTTAAAAAATTTGATGTATTTATTAAATGTTTGTACTAATCACAATGCATTGTCACATGATGATAATAGAGTCTATGGCCAATTCTTTTGAATATTTGGGTTTACAAAGTGATTTATAAACGAGGGACTTATATCTCACTCACTTTACCAACACAGATCCTCTGCGAAATTTACTTCTTGTCTTTGTTTAGGTCTTAACTTGATATACATGGTGCTTATTAATTTTGTGGTGCAATAAATTAAATAACTATCAAATATATGATTGAATCAAACAATAAATACATATTGGTGAGATATAATGAGCAACGAACTAAACTCCATATTTTCCTTAATGAAATAAAATTGTGCAATGAAATATGAACAACATGAGATTTTACAACAAATAATTGTCAATCTATCAACCCACTACTGACCAATCAACCAACTTGTTTCAATTCTCAAAGTATGGTGAATAAATAATGTAGTAAGTGAATACAAATCAATTTATTTACATGCTTGCTCTATCCTAAATTAGATTTATGTACAAAAATTTGGGAAGAGGAAGAGAAAAAGACAACAAGATGATTCATCATCACTATTAGGATTTTGTGCATCACTATTTCTTGTGTTGTCCATCCGTGTCAATGTGCTTGCATTGTTTCGGTCTATGCCCTTGCAATAAAGGTTAACACACCAAGACAATGTGATAAGGTATTATTGCAACTAAACTAGCCATCCACACCATTGAACCTTAATGCCATAACTATGTGAGTAGGAATATTAGCACATCTCTAAGGCATTATCATTTTCCCTCTTTGATTTGCCCATAGCTGTCCACTACAATGCACAATCTATGATGATCATTTTATGTAAGTTTACACCTTTGTTAATGACCAAATTTGTGCACCCATAATTAAACAAATTCTAAGGTGAACTTCTCTTTAGCATAATTGCTTGAGTCATGGACTTGCAAGATCTCTAATCCCTTCCAAGATAAACGAGGTAAGTTAACAATAATGCATATTTACATGTTAACACTAGCCTCCCCTTGAGTTCACTCGGAACTGCAAATTTAACATGTAAATACTTTTGCTTAAAGGTTTGTTTTTAATGGACCAATTGATCATCCATCCCTCTTCTCTAAAATTTGTAGATTAAAAAAATTATAAAAAAAACTTGGATAAAGAATAACACTAATATTAAGGAGTTGTTTTGAAAATGAAAAACAATTTTCTAAAATCACATGTTTAAGAGTTTTTTTAAAAGAGATTTATAAAAAAGAAAATTGCATTATTCTTTTATTTGTATKGCTAAAAGTGAAATGTTTTTTCTTACATAAATATTCTTTTTCTTTTATTTGTATTTTTCTTTTATTTGTATTGAGAAAGGTGAAATGTTCTTTCTCACATAAATAACATTAATGTATTAGGTTAATTATTTATTAATGAGGTGAGTAAATAAGTGGACAAACTTAACTTTTATTATGATTCTTTTTTATGCTAGACAAAATTTTGTTGGATTTTTTCATTTTTTTCAAAGTTTCAACCAAATTCTTTTAAAATGGACCAAAATCTCCAAGGACTAAGTTCCAAAGTCCGAGTTCCCATCATCAATAAGTAGCATGGATGTAATTTCCCATCAATAAATAGCAAGAATGAAATTTCAAATCAAATTCAACCATCACATTTTTCACACTAATCAAACACATTTCGTTGTATCATAAATTTACATTGTATGTATGTGACCCTCAAAATGTTTCATGAAGGACATTTCACCCATCAAATTCAACCTTGGATGTACCTACAACTTTGAATGGAAATATAACTTAAGACAAAATTATAATATAACATAATAGTTTGAATTTTAAACTTTTTAAATAATTAAACATTTATAAATTGATTGATTGATTGATTTTAATGATGTCCATGAAGCTGAACAACCTAAGGGACTACTCTTTTCGATGTCAGATCTTCTATTTTGAATTTTGACTAGAAGACTAGCAATCTGGTTTATCCTTGTCAAATAGCTGGTACATGTTGTCGACCTCTAAGTTGTTTTCATGACAAAGTGTCACTCTGTCTCCACCAGACCCTTATTGCAAAATATGCAAGTTCTTTTCTCCCAAACTTCCTTCGGTGCCCTCCACCTACCGATCTCACATCTAAGATGATGTGAACCTGCCCTCAATTATACAACTAAAGACCTTGCTTTTCCTTTAATAATTACCTCTAAATATGTCTTCTCACTATAATCACAATAATTTTTATTTATTTTTATCATGATTATATAATTTTATTTTTTTCGTGATTATATAGAGATCTAAGATGAATATATGAACTGATGCTAATAAGCATTTAACCGCCGGAGTCGCATATTGATTTGGGTATTTGTCCATTTTTCACCTTTTTAGTTGGGTGGAAATCATGACTTGGGTGGAAATCATGACTTCTTTCACATTGGAAAAATATCGACAACGCCCCCATTTTCCTTGTATATTCCAACAAACCCAAATTTGAGTTTCATCCATGATTAAATCAAATGTCTTGGGAACATCCAAACTGTGAGTTTCATCCACGAGTAAATCAAATGTCTTTGGAACATCCAAATGCAGATATGTCTGTCATATTTTGATGAGGACAGAATTACACTGGAGTTCAAGTAAGATGAAGACAGAATTATACTGGAGTTCAAGTAACTTTCCTGCATGCTAAATATCTGTGGATCAAGGGCCTGAGTGCAGAAATGCAGTGCTTTGTTGTTACAGATGCCGGTAATATTTTACATTTCCATTCATACATATGACATATAGCTGACAGATGAATTTTATTGGTACCAATCTCAATGAGTATCGTATGTGACTACGTTGACCACATACTTCTCTGACTTGGGTAAACCTCATTTGCAGAATCCCCAAAACCATCTTGGAAATCTGGAATTTTAAAACAATCCATGTCGGAAATTTCAAGGATTAGGTTTGTAATTTTATTGTTTTGGTTAGCTCATCAGTTGAAGAAAACTAAACAGTACTTGGGGTTTTGACATTCAATCAGATACGCCAGGGTTCAAATCCCAGTGAATGCTGCTTAATTTTAGTCAATTTGTAGAGCGTAGCTGGGTTTTAACTCTATTCTGAGTTGTTAAGGGGTTCAACTTCAAACCCTAATTGATCGGTAGTCAAACCCTATCATCAACTGCTTTATTGTGCCCTCTTAAGCATTGGAGAAAGCTGGTGGGTTTTGTGATGGTATTTCTTCAGTTTGTCAGCATCACATGGTTTTTGTAATCATTTTTTGAAGAAAAATAATTGGGTTCCTCAGATGGTGATGACAATGATTTTGAGGAGTAGAGGAATCAGTATGCTGGCAACGGAGATAGGCCCAGGATTGAAACTAATGAATATTTACAGAATGATGCACGGAAAAGAAGGAAGTGAAAGTGAATTGGATGATATGGAATCAAGAACAGCAGTAATGGTAGATTCAATGGTTTTGGGGGAAAAGACTAAGTTAACTTGCCGGAAATTACAAGATGGTAGTAGTCGGCAAGAAGAAGAAATAAGAACAAAAGATGAACTTGAAACTGTAGATACCAAACCGCTACAGAGCATGAAAGAATATGAAGAAGAAGAATTGATCAATAATGTTTGCAGGGTGTTGAGAGAGCACCGTTCCAAGAATCGGTGGAATTTTCTGAAAAGATTGTACCCACAAGGACTGAATACAGAGCAAGTGACTCGAGTTTTGATTAAGATAAGAAATAAAACTCGTCTGGCTTTAGGTTTCTTTGAATGGGCAGGAAAGCAACCCCATTTCCGGCACACCATAGAAACTTACTGCACAGTCATTCATATCGTTGCAAAAGCAAGATTAAATGGTCATGCACAAGCCTTTATGCAGAAAGTTCTGGTTGAAGAAAGCAAGTCTTGCAATGCAGATTCTCAAGCATTTAAAGTTCTGGCCAAGACTTATAGAGTTTGTGATTCCTACCCTGCTGTGTTTGATATACTGATCAAGGCTTATTTGAAGGCAAGAAGGATTGATCAAGCGATCGGAGTTTTTCAGCGTCTTAAGCGCCATGCATTTTTGCCTTCATTGGACACTTGTAACATGCTGCTTCATTCCGTGGCAGTGTGTAGTGGGTCAGGTGCATGCTTGGAGTTGTACAGAGAAATGCTTGAGAGTAAAATTACTCCAAATATTAAGACTTTCAACATGCTGATGCTGGGACTCTGTAGGGATAACAAGGTGAAGCTTGCTGAGGAGATATTTGCTGAAATGGAAGAAACTGACTGTGTCGGAAATGTATTCAGTTACAATATTCTAATGGATGCACATTGTAGTGGAGGAAACATTCAAGATGCTAGGATTCTTTGGGACAAAATGACACAAAAAGGCCTTACACCAGATATTGTCTCATACAATGCTCTCATTGGCGGACTTTGCAGCAACGGCATGATGCAGGAGGCAGAGGTTATTTTAGACCAGATGTTTGAGAAGGCTTTGGTTCCTACTTGTCTCACTTACTGTACCCTTATTGCTGGATATTGTAAATATGGCAATGTAGAGAAATCCCTAACACTTTATGAGGAAATGACTAGACATGATCTTGTGCCTGATGCTGTCACTTACAGTAAAGTCATAGAAGGATTGTGTAAGATTGGCAAGATGGCTGAAGTGACCAAGTTCTTGCAGAAAATATCAAAAAGGGGATTTAAGCATGATTGTTTTACATACAGGAGTGTAATTTGTGGACACTGCAATCAGGGTAACTTGGAAGATGCTTTCAAGGTCCAAGATGAAATGGCAGGAAAGGGCTTTGAGCCTGATCTTGAGATATACAATGCCTTCATTGAAGCATTTTGTAAAAAAGCAGAAATAGCAAATGCTCAGAAACTCATAGAGGAAATATTAGAAATCGGGTTGGCTCCAGACAGTGCCACTTACAAAACAGTGATTGATGCACTTGTAGCGAATGGAAACACCGATGATGCTCTGAAGCTGAAAAATCAAATATTAGAAAAAAGTCTAGAAGTTGACACTAACACAGACAAAAGCAGTTTATAGATGCAAGAAGCTGATGCTGGAATTCTAATGAAAAGAGTGCAGTTAATGATCAACTTATAGTTGCCTATCTAATGTCAGTAGGAAAGAGCAACACCAAGAAAGATGCTTGAGAGATGGGTTTAAATTTCTTCGGAGAGGTACTGTCTTGATAATTTGCTGAAATTGAGTGAATTTGCCACTCATACCATACTCTTGTGAAATTCCAAGTCCTGACAGATTTCCATACTACTTCCACATCTGCCTATCTTGAGGCTTCTCTTGTTTTTCTCTACTTTATAAGGGCATTCACTCAAATGTTCATTTATGATGTGGAATGGTTGTTTGCGGCTTTTGGAATCTTTATTCAAATTTCTGGCTGCAGTGGAACCAGAAGTCGTTAACACTATGCAGATATACAGGGAGGCAAAAACTTTATGGCTGTATTTCGCTATATTTTTTAACAGTGCAAGATTCTCTTGTATTTTCATGTCTTTGCAATTGAAATAGTAGAGTGACATGACAGATGCCAAATAGACTTCTAAGCTTAAATTGCTGCTTTAAATAAATCAACTTGAAACAAATTTAGGCTTTCACAGGGTTAAATCTGGTTTGGGAATATATCAATTAGCTGTGTCTTAAACAAATTAGTACATGTGACAGAGGTATATTTTAACAGCTAGAGTGAAGTTCCAAGGATATGGGAACCAAGTGTGTGCTAGGAAATCGATTTCTGGATAGATGCACATCTGAAGGGTCATATCAGTGGCAGTGCCTAAGTTGATAGTTTTATGTCAAATATGAGTGTTGTCAGTATAATGTGTAGATAGACAGACCCACTCCCTCCCTCCCTCTGTCTCTCTCTTCATGGTATTGCCATAAGCCCTAATTCTGGTTTGTTGTCTATACCCCCAGATAAAGTGCGTTCAAAGTGAGTTTTGAAAGGAAGATCTTGAGTAATTTAGTTGTTTTGAAATCCCTGTGGAGCCAATCCTTAATTCCCCTCTGTGAAATAAGAACTATTGAAGTTTAAAACCACCAGCAATGGGCACATTATAATTACCTGTACATTATGACCATCATAAGACTGACGGTTTTAAAATTCACCAGTATCATGCTTGGCTGATGTCTTAAATTCCCATGTTAGAAAATATTACTGTGGAAGGATTGAACTAGAAACCAATTTATTTTCAAATTGTTTCCTATCTTGATGTAACTTTCTTCCCAAGACTTATATTTTTTTCGTTCCTCTGGTGGTCTGTTTCAGGTATATAAACTTTGTTGAAAAATATCATTACAACGGTTTTGATTAAAGGCTGCAGCTTTGGGCTAAGGGCATTCTCCAATGTTGTGATAAGAGAGAGAATGCACTCACAACTGTTATCCTAACATGTATTTTATGTTATATTTCTACAAAATGGTTACATCTATCAAGAGGGTTTTGTGCCAAAAAATATCGTTTAGTTAATGCTCATTAGGCTGGTTCTTCAACCCTTCTTTTACTCGGCAACTTACAAGTCTGCTGCAACATATTTACTTTGGCCACTGGGATTTCAAGATTTCCAAAATGACAATAAAATTATTTTTGTGGCCAAATTTTTAATCATTTAGTAGCTGTTGTCAACTTTATTTTCAAGTTTTCTCTAATAAGTTAGATGTATACCTTGCCCACTGAAAAAACTATTACAACAAGCATCTATGTTCAAGGAATTTCATCTGTATCTACTTTATCTCTGCCCAATTTAAGATTAAAGATGTAGGATTATTTAGCAATATTCTGGGTTTCCAGTCTGTCAGGTGCCGGTAAGCGGTAACTTGGAGAGCTTGTTGCACAAACGACCTAGGTTGTATTCCTAGTAGACATGCTCAAAGTTCTAATGGGTGAGACTGGGTAGAAGTCCTGACAACCTTGGCGGCTGATGGCTGAGACTGGGTAGAAGTCCTGACAACCTTGGCAGCTGATGGCTGTAGTGTTTCTTAAAGTAGCTTATGGTAGGTTCAAGAATTGGGTAATTTTGACAGAGCACATAACTCTTAGTCCCATTGACCAGCCAGTCTTCCATTTCGAGATTCTTCCCCCTGGCCTTAGATGTTAGGAACTTAGGAGAGATGGATCACTTTGATCCAGGGCTCCTCCTAGGATTGCACAGCCATCCCCCCTTGGTTTCAGGTATTCTCCATACAACATCAGGCTTCACATTAGTGCCTCCATGAGTCCATAGTGATGGAAAGAGATAGGGATGCACCCTCTTCCTCCTCCGCCTCTACTCTTATTTTGATTTCTAATGCTGATGTTGAAATAGGGCCTCATGATTCTAGGGTTGTTTTTGGCCTAGCCCTTGCTCTGTTTCATTTCTTTCTGCACACGCTTCTTGTATTTTTCATGTATTTTGTTAGATTATCTTATTTTATGCACTTGGAGTAGCCTTGCACACTCCCACAGGCTCTTGCTAATTGTACCTTTTAGTCCCATTGACCAATATGTTTGGTTACTCGTTGGACATTAATAAAATCATCTTATCTGATCCTATCTTACCTGTTGCATCTAAACAGAATGATAGAACCCTCTTTCTGGAGAAAACGGTCCATTTACCCAATGAAAAGACAAAAATGTAATGAGTTTTCTAATATATGATTGCACAGTTTACAGTTACAGTTAACATTAGAGGTTTCACCTTGTATATGTAGTAAAGCTTCTTTTACATAGCATAGTTGTCCTCTTTAACTTGTACATATCACCTAAGATTGAAAGAGATCGTTATTCTTCACAATGTCATTTTAAATCCTTAATGAATAAGTTTTATCTTGGTGGTTGTGGGTTTCATGCCCTATTCATTAGCAATGACTCGTATATTCTTGTCCATTCTGTTTTTGTTGTTGTTAGGGAAAGTAATTAGCTTACTTATTCCCTTTAGATTTATATTTGAAGGATTTTAAATCTTTATAATAACCATGGGGATTTATGAATAGGTACTTGAGCCTTGGTAGTTATGGTTCTGCTGTACTAATAGCTATGTTTTATGTGTCTCCACATTCACATTGCACATGTGTGTGCCTTATGTTTCTTAAGGGTGCATGCTTTGGTAAACTGTTCAATGCTCCAATGCAAGTTTGGTATATATATATATATATATATATATATATATATGATGTACAAAGTAGGTCTGCTTCATCTTCAAGTTTATTGAACCCAAAATTGTACACATGTATCATAATGTTTAATCTGAAAACAATAGATGAAGATAGGGAAAAATGTGATGTTGCAAGGGAATCCATTCCCATCCATAGTGTTACATCTCATATTGTATAAGGTTCCACATTGTGATTTTCATCACATCGATGGAGATTTGTAGTTGGTATCTTAGAGCATTGGATCGACTTGGGAGGATACATCTTCATGGAGCCCCTTCTCTTCTTGGCATTAGATCATTTGATGGAGGACTTTGGTTGGGGGAGTGTCACTTCTCCTTGGTTGAATGATTATACTTGTTGGTTTGGTGGTCTTCTCACACGTGCTTGCTTTGTTGATCACCTTTTGGTTGCACATTTGAAGGTTATGGAGAATGCTATCTCATCATGTTGTGGTTTTGGTATATATATTTATCTTGGATGTGATACATATTATTCATGGATGATGGTTCTAGCCCCCAAGGGGGTAGATGATGATGTGAGGAAGTAGATGTTTCATGATGTTGTTAGAGTTTCCTAGTGACTTTTGCATGATGATGTTTTATTGTTGGTTTGTATTAGGAGGGGGTGTTCTACATGGTCTTTTTGTGTTGGATGTGTGGTGGGGACATACTTTATGATTGGATAGGTTAACATTTCTATTGTCATCTTCTCTTATGATGTTGACATGGTTGGATGATGTGTTGCGGTAGTGTGTTGACTGGTGTTGTCGTTGATGTCAAAGTTAGTCATTGGTGATCAGCATGAAGAAGCCTATGGATTTACTTGAAGGAGTCTCCAAAGTAGTCCCCTTATGGCATAGCTTTAAGCATGGACCTCATGGGAAGACGCTTTGAAGAAGCCCCAAAACCAAGTGAAGAATCCCCTAAAGTGAAGTGAAGAAGCTTACAAATGTCCAAGATAAATATTGCAAGATGGAGATTGTTGAAAGTTTTATTTGTGGTCAATTTGGATACTCTATATTTGAGGGAACTTTTACCCTACATAACTGTAGATTTTTTAGGAACTATGATGCAGACCCCACCCTCTCCCAGGGTCCGCACGACCTCCCAGTCTAGGATCATTCAATTTCGAGAGCCGAATCGTCTCACAGATTCCTGCTGAACTCCCAAAATGCTTATTCACAGGTCCCTTTTCTTTTTGGGCATAGGTCCGTACACGTCCGAGCCCTTCGAGCACTTTCTCTAAGCCCCTTTGCTCTTAAAAACCAATTTCGGGCACTAGCCCCTTTTTCTCGGTGGGAATCATATGTGACCGTGGGCTGTGACCAGGCGCTAACCCAAAAGGCGCCAATTCAGAAGCTCCGGGCACTTCGGGCTTCAGGAGTCTTGACAACACTGCTCCCCACTTCCTCTGAACGCTGAATCGGTGAACTGTCAAACACCAAAGAGAATCAACGGCTCACAACACCTGTCGAGATCGACGACTCACAATGACTCCGGGCTCCAGAGCTTTCCACTGCTCTAACACTCTATGCCCCCGGAGAGCCAAACCTCGAATTGGATCAGATGGTTCTTGTACTCACAGATCGACAATTCTTGTCCACTCTGCGCTCCGAGCCTCAGGGCCTTTAGCTGCACTGCATCTCAAGTACCTCGGAGTGTTGAACTGGCGAACCTCTGCAGGACAAAGATCAACGGACCACACCTTCTTATCAACCAATGACCACGATTCACTCTGGGACTTCGGGCTTTAGGAGTTCCGGATGTCTAACACTGTAAAACCTCTGGAGCGTCGGACTAGCGAACTCACGGAGGACTCAAATCGACGGCCACCACACTTTGACTAAAGGATGACCCAGATCTATTCGCTCCTTCAGGGGTCCGAGCGTCTGCGCACTACAACCTTTCACATACCCCGAACGCTGAACTAATGAAGGTTTGATCGATGCTCCACGTACCCTCCAATGGACGGACAAGATCAACTACGGGACTCCGGCCTTCGGGGGTCCCCGACTGCTAACACGTACCAACCTTCAGAGTGTCGAATCTCCGGAGTGACGAAGGCTCACTCTCTGGCAGTCCACGTGTCCCTTATGATGGACGACTGAGGTGGACTTCGACCTTCAGGCCTTTGGGAGTCCTAGACCCAAACGACTTATTTCCCACTTTCCCTCAGAGTGTTATACCTCCGGACCACAGGATCTGCTACCACGTGTCACTCGTGGCAACGACTAGGATTTACTCCGCTGATTCGGAGCTTTGGGAGTTCTTCACGCCAAATAGATCTCACCTATGTCCCTCAAGAGTGCCGAATCTCCGGACCACGCTAAATCTGTTGCCACGTAGCCTTATCACCGACGACCTGGATGCTCTCTGCTCTTCGGAGCTTCGATAGACTTGCAACACTTAGCACTTGATTTCCCATATAGTCGGACTTCTGGACTATCCCTTATCTGCTGACATGCATCCCCTTCGATGGACGGTGCAGATTTACTTCAGGTCCCCGGGACTTCGGGAACCTCTTCTCCTTTGCGCGCAAGTAAGAAAACCCTCCGGAATTCCAGGTCTTCTGCTACGTGTCTACTCAAATGGACGACCCAGATCTGTTTCAGTTGCCCGATACTTCGGGAGTCCTATAACCTTTTGCACCTGCTCCCTCCCGGAGTGCTTACCTTCCAGACTCCAGGATCCGGCGCCACGTGTCCATTGTGATCGATATCCGAGATTTTCTCCGAGTCTTGGTGCTTTGGGAGTTCTCGACTTATCTCAACCTAGTTCTTCCGGAGTACTGGACCTCCAGACCACCCCTAATCCGTTGACATGCGTCCCCACAAATGGACGACTAGGATTTTCTCTGGATCCCGGGACTTTGGGAATCTTGCACTTGAGTATGAAAGAAACCTTCGGACCTCCAAAGTCTGAAGGACCCTCATAGTTAAAACACGCACTACTTACCTGGATCCGATGGCTCGTGATCCTCACGCCTAAATCCAACGGACAAGATTTGTCCTCCTCCTCTACGCGCTCCTTGTCCTGTCTGGGGTTTGATCTAATGGCCCAGATTGATTCTAATAGCCCATCCGATGACTATTGTAGCTTCTCCTCTGCTGCTGCAAGTAAATCTTCCGTTTAAGGAAGGATTTCTTTGAGCTTCCAAAAGACTCGGCCTCTACCTGCTCTGCACCTCTTGAGCTTTGAACTTGAAACACATTCACTTGTGCATGCCTTGCGCCTCCTTAACAATCTGAACCTTGAAGGTTCTTAACCTCTGCACACCTTGCCGGGTCTCAATGCAGACTTTCACTAACTCTCCTTTGAACTTGAAATTGTTCAGACTCCTAAGGGACTCGACCCTTTTATCCTTATCAAATTATTGTGTTCTCTTGGCACTCACGCTCTCCCTCTTGAGCTTTTGTGGACTTGAAATCACTTGACCTTCTGGCTCACTCCTTGCGTCCTTTGAACCTCTGAACGATTTCAAACTTAGAGATTTTTTTTCGGAAAGTCTCCCTACGCACTCCTTGCGTATGCTCAATGCACTCCTTGCAAAGCCCTCAGAGTATTCAGTAACTATGGTGTGCTGCTCTTGCATTACTCCCTCTGAGCTTAATGAATTGTTCTTGTATTCCCACCTAGCACGCTCTTCCTTAAACTCGAAATAGAGTTCAAAACACACTCTTTGCGTTGGCTTCACTGAGTTTTCACTAACTCTGTTGTGCACTCCTTGCACAAGCCCAAGAGCCCAGAACACTTAGAAAAACACAAAGATAGATAATTCTATATAAACCTGCAAATGTAACATACTTGCACATCTACAACATACATAAATAAACACAAAGAACATTCAAAGAATAAACATTCACTCATTCACAAAATACACATAGAAACCTCATGGGCAGGAAAAACTGCTCTTTGTATTATATCTGAATGTCTATAAAATGATTACAAAGCTCAAACTACAACAAAGTCTCAACACTTCTCCTCTCCTCTCTTGAGCTCTCTACATCTCTCTCAACTACTTCCCGACTAATCCATTTTTGAAAAACAAACATCTTTTACAAAGGAGGGGCTCTCGAGCCTTCCTCCACCAACTACCCACTCGCATTGAATTGCATTCAATTACAATCAATGGACATCTAGTCTGAATTAGAACTAAAACTATCCAACTGTCAGCCATTAAAGGCGACACAACACATTACAATAACTTGCCTTACAAAGACAGTGGCTCGGATTTATTTGAGCCTTCAAACATTAAATACATTAAATTCCATATATATATATATATTTTAATTTGGGTTCAAAATGAGAGGGCTGGTGCCTCTCTCCCCTCAGAACTTGTTCCTCCTAGTGCGCTGATGCGCTGGCACGTTTGTTGAGGTGGAGCGATGCTCCTGCATCAAAATAGAAGGCTGCTCAACAGGTCTATCTTTGAACTCTTGTTGAGCACTAAGTTTGAGATATCAAAACTGTCCTTGCTGTTGTTTTAGGACAACAAACAGGTTTGATATATTCTGCCCAAAAATATGCCTTCAAATTGATGGTTAAATGTTCTTTTAAGGTGCCCTTGCAAGTGTTTTCTTAATTGATGTTAGGACATGCATAAACCTCAAAACATACAACACTCCTCTAGGATATTTAACAACTAAAACATGATGAAAATCACTAAGCATGCATGACAAATGTACACCACATATTTTTGGTCAACATGACCTTGGAAAAAATCCCATGGGGAAAACCAATTAGACAACACTCCTCTAGGATCTTTAACAACTAAAACAGCCTTAAAATCACTAAGCATGCATGACAAATGTACACCACATATTTTTGGTCAACATGACCATGGGAAAACCCCCATGGGGAAAACCAGTTAGAGATAGATGTATATATTTGGAGATCTCTAAGCAAATATTACAACAAGTAAAACAAATACAAGTGAACCTAGTACAATAACAACCAAACTTGGATGCTTTGGAGTCCCTTGTAGATGTGCTTGCTATCCCTTGAACAAAGGCACCATTTGCCTTGGTGCACCCTTCTTCTCTTGCTAAGCCACTTTTGCTCTTCCGTGTCTCTTGCCTTTGCCTTTGACTTGAACCTTTCCTTTTCCTTGGACTTTGCACCCTCTACACAAGTGTGCCTCCTCTCCTTGGCTTAGTGCACACTAAGTACTAGTGCGCCCGTCCTCTAACAAATGCTCCACAACAAGTAAGCGCTCTCACATACCATTGCACCCTCTATGCTCTAAAGTGCGCCCACTCCAAGTATGTGAGCCTCCTCCTCAAGGATGTGCCCTCTCACAAGCTAGATGTGCCTCCTCCCTTTGGATGTGCCCCTCCACTAGCTTGTGCACCTCCTCCCTTTAGAATGCACCCTTCTTCAACATTAGCGCCCTACCTCCATGAAAGCTCTTCAATGAAGCTTGCGCCCTTTAATGGATTCTCCTCCAAACCCTTGACCTCATGTGCCCTTCTTCTCCTCAAGAAATGTGCCCAAGTATTTTCCTCTCTTTCTCTCCTCACTCAACTCTCTCAAGTGACAAGTGAGTCTCTTCCTTACCTTTTCCCCTCCTTTAGCCTCTCGTTGGCCAAACCTAAAAGACCATTGGCCTAGATTCAATCTAGCCATGTCTAATCAATGGGTGAGATTTAATCTAAAAAATCTCACTTAGAAAACCCACTTTCTCAAGTTTCCTTAGTTTGCTTTATGTTTATTAATTCACCCACAAAGTGAATTAATCGTCACTTTATGACTTAAGTGACATATTTCACTTTTGACTTAAATCTCCTAAGTCAAAGTGAAATTAGAGCATAAAGTAAAATATTAAGGGTAATAGTCTCCCCCTTTGTGTTTAGAGACTCACAAACACAAGGGGACCACTTTCCAAGGTACCCAAATCTCAACAATAACTAACTCAAATGTAAGCACAAGTTACATGGTTGGAATGTTTATTTTGAAACCTTTCCAACGACATATGGAAGTCCCTTTAACTCCCCATGAATGAGGAGATATGAATTTTTTCGTCCGACAACCCAACTAGAAAATTGAGGACAATTCAATGTTGGGTATGTGTTATATTCTTTGCATGTGTGTGTGTGTGGGCACGTCAGATTTGACAACTGTGTCTGACGATCCCAACTTCCTCTACCCCTTGTGTCGTGCGTTGGGCGCTTTCCTGGGGGGGTCCCAGGGGGGGCCAGGATTGGCCCCCCTGGTTACACGCAACGCCCCAAAATTTGTTTTAGGTGGTTTTTGTTATTTTAATGGATTTTGCTATTTTTAGCGGTTTTCTAAATTAATCCCGGAGTAAGGGATTAGGGTTTTGGTAGCTACAGAATACCTACAATATTGTATATATTGTATTGTGAATGGTGAAATTAATACAATGAAGAGTTGAAAGGTGCAACACCAAGGAAGTTCAGTTTTCTCCTGGTTAAGGGTTTCCAATGTAAATATCTGTGTATTGTGTGTATGAGCCATTGATTAATTTATGTTTTTCTTAAGAATCTATATGCATTTCTTTACTCACAGGTTTAAAACTTACATGTGGTATCAAAGCTCGTTTTTGGCTTCAGGGGGACGGCTTTGTCGCTGAGGGTTTGGCTTGGTCTTGATATATCAAGTTTATCTTGGGTTTGTGATAAACCTGGGCTCAGTGGGAGATTTTGCGGTGGTGATTCAAGTGTAGAAAGAGGAATGACGAGCTCTTCTAGAATCGAGATAGAGAAGTTCAACGGTAAAAACTTTGAGCTATGGAAGCTCAAGATGGAGGACCTTCTTGTAGACAAAGAACAATGGATCGTTGTGGATCCTGGTACACAACCTACTAGTACGTAGTCTACTGGCACACAATCTACTGGTACACAAACTACCTGTACACAACCTACTGGTATGTCGAAGGCAGATTGGGAGAAGTTGGATAGAAGAGCAAGGAGTACTATTTGACTTTGCCTGACAGATTCAGTATTGTTGAATGTCTTGGGAGAATCTACAGCCAATGAACTATGGGATAAGTTAGAGAATTTGTATCAATCAAAGTCCCTGGTAAACAAGTTGTTTCTTCGAAAGAAGTTGTATCATCTTAGGATGGAAGATGGAGATTCTGTGACAAAACATTTAAATGCCTTCAATACTTTGGTAAGTCAACTTGGTTTTGTTAATATTATGATTGCAAAAGAAGATAAGTGTATTACTTTGTTATGTTCTTTGCCAGACTCTTGAGATAATCTGGTTGTAGCAATTGGTAGTACCACTCAATCTACATTGAAGTATGAGGATGTAGTTGCATCCTTGTTATCTGAAGAGATGAGGCAGAAAAACATGGATGGCTAGAGCACAAATGCTTTATCTGTAAGAGGTTGTACCCAAGACATGAATATTGGTAAGTCTTCGGGGGGAGATATAAATCTAAAGGTAGATCTAAGTCTCCAGGAAAATATTTGAGGAAATGTTGGAAGTGTGGTAAAGCAGGGCATTATAAGAAAGATTGCAAGTCTAAGAAGGTTGATAAACCAAAGGGATCTGATAATGCCTTTTCCACAGAGGCAGAAACCTCCACTGAAGAAGGAGGTGATGTTTACCTAGCATCTATAGGTACACACGTAGACCGTGGTGTATGATTGATCGACTCAGGTGCGTCATATCATATGACTCCTCACAGGGAGTGGTTCTGTGAATATGAAAGATATGATGGTGGTGATGTATTCCTAGGAGATGACTCGACAACCAAAATCATGGGACATGGAAGGGTTAAGTTGTTACTAAAAGATGGAAGGATTAAAACTCTCTCTGGGATTCTGCACATTCCAAAACTAGCCAAGAGCCTAATATCTGTAAGCAAGTTGGATGATGTAGGTGTGGATACTGTATTGGGAAAGGACACTTGCAAGATGGTACGAGGAACATTGGTGTTGATGAGGGGAGTTTGGTGTGGAACTCTGTACAAGTTGTTGGGAAGCACTTATACTAATGGGTGTAACAATTCTATTTTTCCTGGACACAGAAATAAAGAAGACAAGACAAATACTGTCCCTGGAAACAAGACCATGTTGTGGCATCAAACTCTGGGGCATATTGGAGAAAAGGGCCTTCAAACACTATATGGTAAATGTATGGTTGAAGGTATGTCTAATTTCACTCTGGATTTTGATTTATGTGAACATTGCATATATGGTAAACATAATCAAGTAAGATTTCCATTTGGTGCTACAAGAGAAAAGGGGATTTTAGAGTTGATACATAGTGACGTGTTTGGACCTGTGCATGTTCCATCACTAGGCAAATCTGTGTATTATGTTTCATTCATAGATGATTTTTCAAGTTACACATGGATTTATTTTTTTAGAAAGAAATATGAGGTATCTGATAAATTTAAAGAGTTTAAGACTCTGGTAGAAAATCATACAGAGAAGAAAATAAAAGTATTGAGGACATATAATGGTGGATAATTCCGTGGAAATGAATTCGAAGAATTCTATAAGAAGTGTGGTATAGCAAGGCAGAAGACTACTCCATACATTCCTCAATAGAATGGAGTTGCAGAAAGGATGAACATGACACTGATGGAAAAAACAAGGAGCATTCTTAATGGTGTCGAGTTAGACATGAATTCTGGGCAGAGGAAGTGGGTACATGTTACCTGGTCAATAGATCACCTTCATCAACGTTGGATGATAAAAATCCACACAAGGTATGGACTGGTAAAAAACCCTCTCTTGAACATATTAGAGTGTTTGGTTGTGATGCTTATGCACATGTTCCAAAGGAAAATAGGAGTAAGCTGAATAATAAAGCTGAAAAATGTATTTTTATTGGTTATAAAGATGGTGCAAAAGGTTATAATCTTTGGAATCGAGAAACTAAGAAGTCTGTTTACAGTTGGGATGTTTTTAGAGAGGTGAAATATGTTCGCAAACAAGAATCCCTACCAAGACAAGAACAACCTGAGAAAATAGAGTTTGAGTTGGATGATGCAAATTATGAATCAACTGAGGAAGATGAAGCAGAAGAAGAAGAACCTCATACCCCAATATTGAGGAGATCAGTGAGGGAAAGAAGACAATCAGAAAGGTATAGTCCACCTAATTTCGTTCTAATTTTGATTTATCTATTACTGATGATGATCCTTGAACTGTCAGGGAAGCAGTGAATTCAAAGGATAGTAAACTATGGAAGAAGGCCATGGTTGAAGAGATGGATGCCTTAGATAAGAATGAGGCATGAGATCTAGTTGAGTTGTCATCTAGAAGAAAATATGTTGGTAGAAAATGGTTGTTTAGGAAGAATTTTAATGTAGAAGGAAAAGTGGAGAAATACAAAGCTTGGTTAGTAGCAAAAGGTTATTCCCAGGTAGAGGGATTTGACTTTGGTGAGATTTTTTCCCCTATTGCCAAGTTAACTTCTATTAGATTTCTTTTATCTATTGCTACTACTTTTAATCTTGAAGTGGAGAAAATGGATGTGAACACAACATTCTTACATGGGGATCTGGAAGAATAAATCTACATGAAGCAACTAGAAGGCTTTGTAGTGAAGGGAAATAAATAGTTGATTTGTAAGTTGAAGAAGTCACTATATGGTTTGAAGCAATTACCTAGGATGTGGTACCAAAAGTTTGACACATACATCCTTGGATTAAGATTTGTGAGAAGCAGGGCTGATCACTGTGTATCTTCCAAGCAGGTTCGTAATCACTTCATTTATGTAGTGTTGTATGTTGATGACATGTTGCTGGTAGGAAATAACATGGATGTTATCAAGGAGGTGAAATCACAACTATCCTCCAAATTTAACATGAAGGATCTCGATGCTGCTAACTTCATTATGGGAATGGAGATTAAAAGAGATCGTGCAAACAAGAAACTCTTGTTGAATAAGAGAAAATATGTTGAGACGATATTGTAGAGGTTTAATATGAATTGAAGTAAACCGGTCAAGGTTCCTATTTATATAGGTGTAAAGTTGTCTGTAGATCAGTGTCCCAAGACACATGAAGAAGAAGAAGAAATGTCCCATGTTTCGTATGCCAGTGCAGCTGGCAGTTTGATGTATGCAATGGTATGTACTATACCATACATTGCACATGGAGTGGGAGTTTTGAGCAGGTATATGTCAAAACCAGGGAAGGAGCATTGGACAACAGTAAAGAGGGTCTTCAAGTTTTTGTGTGGCACTACCAGTTATGGATTGTGTTACCAAGGAAGACCAGGATTGGACAAAGTGTTGGATATACATGGGTTTGTTTATGCACATTGGGTTGGAGATATGGATCACAGAAGATCTATAAGTGGGTATGTGTTTAACCTATTTGAAAGAGCAATCAGTTGGATGAGCAAAATACAGGTTGTAGTGGAACTCTCAACTGCAGAAGCTGAATACATGGCAACCACTCATGCAAGCAAGGAAACAATATGGTTACAAAGATTGTGTTCAAGTATTGGGTTGGTAAAACAACCAATGAGATTAGATTGTGACAGTCAAAGTGCAATCTTCCTGGCAAAGAACCCTGCTTATCATTCGAAGACAAAGCATATTGATGTTCAGTATCACTTTGTGAGAGACATGGTTGAAGAAAATAAGGTGTTGCTGGAAAATGTTGGCACTTTGAAGAATGTTGCAGATTCATTGACAAACTCTCTGAGCACAGGGAAGTTCTCTTGATGTAGAGTAAAAATGGGAATTGCTGCCCTGGATTGTTGACTATGTAATTCTGTGAACCTCTATATACAAATAAAACAACAAGTGAGAGAATGTTGGGTATGTGTTATATTCTTTGCATGTGTGTGTGTGGGCACGTCATATTCGACAACTACGTCTGATGATTCCAACTTCCTCCACCCGTTGTGTTGTGTGTGTCGTTTCCTGGGGGGGTCCCAAGGGTGGCCAGGATTCCCCCCCTGGTTATGTGCAACGTTCGGCTCGGGGGCAACACCCCAAAAATATTTTTTTGGCGGTTTTTTTCTATTTTTAGTAGATTTCTAAATTAATCCTAGATTAAGGGATTAGGGTTTTGGTAGCTACAGAATACCTAAAATATTGTATATATTGTATTGTGAATGGTGAAATTAATACAATGAAGATTTGAAAGGTGCGACACCAAGGAACGCTGTTTTTTTCCCGGTTAAGGGTTTCCAGCATAAATATATGTGTAATGTGTGTATGAACCATTGATTAGTTTTTGTTTTGCTCAAGAATCTGTATGCATTGCTTTACTTCACATGTTTAAAAATTAAAATAGGGACAAAATTACTATAAATACATGATGTATTTTTTCATTTTTAATGTATCCAAGCTTGTGATATATTAACACAAGTTTGGTAGCGAAGGAACTGGGAGGATAATGATTTCTTATGAAGGATATTTTCTAGTCTTATGGTGATGTTTTGATCATTGCTATGGGTTTGGTATAGTATGGAAGTTTGATTCTTTACACAGAGTTCTATGTGGTTGTTGGGGTTTATGTGTGGACCTATGATCTCTATGTGGACCCAGTTTGATGATGATTATGTATCAATTATAATGACAGAGACAATGATAGTGATCGTGACAACCTATGTGGACCCAGTTTGATGATAATGATGTATCAATGATAGTGACAAAGACAATTAAAATTGTTGAATTTTTAATGCTTAGCTCAAGCACATGTAGTTTGTTTTCAATTTAGCATGAACTTGAACCATAAACAATGCAACAATACAATATACAATAGCTACAGTAACCAAGATCACAAGAAGAATAACCATGCACAAGACACAAGAAGTTATATTGGGAAAAACCTTCTCAAACAAGGGAAAAAATGCAACAATCCTTTGCTATAGAGTCAAGAGAAGATCACCCTTTCACCACAAACCCTATAACACACAATAGGGTGCTCTATGACCAAGAAAGCTAGCGCCTAAGAGAAATGTGCACAAAATTTCATATCTCCACAATGTGTGTTTTGAGAATGAGATATTGAATGAGTGAGTGATCCACAATGGGGATTTAAAACTCTAATAAATACATGACGTAACTCAACAATAGATGTGTCTATTGGCACAATAGGGCCTACTTGTACAAATTAATAATATAATTAATCGTTTACACAATATTAATTATCTTTACACAGTAGGGCCGAATTTTACCCTTCACAATACAAATTAGGGTTACACAATAATCTTACTCTTTAACAATATAGCAAGGGGTCTCACACACATCCTCCAGTGATCTGCCACTAGGGACAAGTCCACATGTGGTCAACCACAAGGGATGTCACCCTCACCAGATCGACTCAACTAAATCCATAGGAGTACGAACTGGAGAGCCATCTCAAGTCAACTCAACTAAGTCCATAGGAGTACGACAAGAGAGCATCTCAAGTCATCTCAACTCAGTTCAGAGGAGAATGACGTGATACCAACACAAGTCATCTCAACTTAGTCAGAGGAGTATGACTCACCTATCACATAGGTGTTCTCACAGATCATCTCAACTCAATATAGAGGAGTACGATATGGAGAATGTCTCATGAAGCTGCGATCATCAACAAAAATGACAAGTTGATTATTTTATATGCATATTTGAGAGCGGAAAGAAGGGGCAAGGAAAGATGGTTGGAGCCTCTTTCCAGTTGGAGCTGGAGAATCTAGGGAGTTGTAGCTTCCTTCAAGTTGGAGCCTATAAACTAGGGGGTTGAAGCCTCCTTCCAGTTCGGGCTGGAGAATCTTGGAAGTTGTAGCATTCTATGAATGTAATCTTGTTATTATATAATAAAAACATTATGTGGATTTCCACATAAATCTGGTGTGCACTATGTATTTTTTCTTCTTCTCTTTATTGTATATTGGAATGCATTTATTTGATTGAAAAGTTAAAGTTTAAAAGGTGCTAAATTGTACTTGATATTGATTCACCTCCCTCTTAGTATTAACAATTGGTATTAGAGCGGGTTACCTTCATAACAGTTTAATCATTGGAAGGAAGATCGTGAGAAAAAATGGAAGGCCACATTCCAAATGGGATTCCACCATTTGATGGAAACAATTATTCATAATGGAGAAACATAATGAAAATCTACTTCACAACTTTAGGAGTGGATATATGGCTCTCAGTTGTCGATGGCTATAAAATTCCAAAGAATACTCCAACCGATTTAGATGAGAAGAAATTAATGAGTTGTAATTCAAAGGATAGGCATGTTATCATAAGTGGATTGTGTTAGCACTAAGAATCACCCTCAGACTGTAATGAGGATAATCCCAGTACCCATCAGTTTATACAATAAATGTAAATGAGTTTTAAGGGGGTCAAATGGATAAGAATCGAGATAATAACGTTCCAACTCAGAAAATTTGGGCTAGCATGCACCAGCCATTGAGGTCTTGAATCAACTTCAGTTAGTAAGTTGGAGTAAGAGTGAGTAGGAGGAATATTTAGTGAGAAAGGTGTAGAGGTCCGCTATGAACATCAGATTTTCCAGCAGCCTAAGGAGGAAAAACTTAAACATAAGGTCCTCTTGGATTCAAATTTCAACGAAGTTGAAAGAAATCATAACAGTACTATAATCAAACTTTATCATAGTATAGTTACAACAATCCACGTGAATCAATCAAACATGAACTCTCTCAGTATCAGAGGAAAATAATATGGAGTAAGAACGTTGACTTAGATTAACCAAGATGTCTCAAAAACAAATACATAACCAGAGAACCAGTTGTTCTCAATCAAAATATTACAATAGCAGGGAGCCTAGCTCAACCATTCGACCATAAAAAAATACTAAAACTACCTATATATACTCATAAATGTTGCAACCACTAGGAGTGTGATCAGACCACTGCATTAACACTTCCAGTCGACGCCTGCTCTGTCAGATTGTGCAGGCCTCCTCATGTCATATGCGATCCAGGCACAGTTATGTACTTTACAGGAAAATCTGTCCATAAGGAAGCTTTAGATTGACAGTTTTCCTTTACGGCCACTCTCTACATGTTTTCCATTTATGGGGTGAGACGAGGTCTCAATTTCCGCCCCCGTATTCAATAACTACCTTCATCGAGATCAGGATGAGGCCTGACACCCATGAATGTTTCAGGCGATGCCCATGACTTCTTTGAGTCAATCCCGATGCCTCGAGGCCAAACAAATATTCTTCTATGACCAAATACGAGTGCTTTCGACCTTTGGCGCAACTCCTTTCCATCAATTCATCTTCAATGTGACATAGGGCCATGACCCTATGCAATTGTGCAATTGTGGGTGCTACCAAGGGTGGTCTGAAATAAAACCGCTTTTGTCCCTGCAATTCACCATGAACCGCCACACGTCCCTTTCTAAAAACCACGGTTCTGATTGCAACCCACCCTTGATATTTTAAAACGTGCACACCTTTCGACCCCACAATGGAGCGCGACCATTGATATTGTGATCTGAGATGAGGCTTCCTGATCAACGACCCAACTCTAGTGCCTTTTAGATTGATGGATCAGATCTTCCCTTTTCAAATTGACATCCGAGATCTGCTTCAGGCCTCTGGGCTCCAAGAAAATCAAAACTCAAATATCGCTTACCTTTTGTGCTTTTACCTGGAGCTATGGATCTAATGACACGTGGCTTTTGCTAATCAATGACTCAGATTATTTCAGGATTTTGGGCTTCGACACTTCGGGAATTCCACACACTTCTCACTTCGAAACTCCTGAAGCTTATTTCCCCAAACAACTTGGACGACCTGCTGCCCTTGACAACTATATGTGATAACATTTGGCTCCACAGGGGATGGGATGCTCCCTGCGAGCTACCAAGAAAAAGTAGTTCCATTCATCTTCTTCATTGGGCTATGGAGTCATGCTAAAAAAACATCCTATTGAAGAAAATAGGCCAACAAGTACACTATTATAAAAATGAAAGCAAACACACCTGCTCCCGAGGGAGCTTATTTATGTACAAAACCTAAGCTAACTATCTTTTACAAAATGCTAGGTGAAAGAAAACTTCCACCATAGCCATTCAAACTGTTTGATAACTGAATCCTTCACTTCACTGCAAATGATCCGTAAAATACAAGGAAAGTGTGACAACTGACTAATTTCATTCTTATGATCACCCATATTACCTTCAAATGCTGATAAAAAGATCAAGCTTGCATGCTCCAAATCATTTGAAAAGTGTAACTTTATGTACTCATCGACAGGGTCATGAAACTGAAGGCAATGCATGATTAACTTATTATTGGCCCTTAACCAAGTTTTGGGAGCACTTGGTCATATTTGACCGTTTTTGGGACTTCAACACCCTGTCGAAGATGGAACGCTAGACGAAGCAGAGATTGTAGAATCTCGGCCCACTTTTGGGTCCCTTTTTGGGTTTTGGGAATATGTAATGGGAAAGGGATGTCAACCCATGGGTTCACCCACGCTTAGGCCCACTTTTGTAAATGTATAAATAGACGTCTAGGCATCTAGTAGAGTATATATTGTATCTATGTGATATAGGCTATGTACCAAGTGGGATCTGTGTGATCGAGGTGTTGTGCATTCTATAGGCTTGTAGAGCTTAGTGCAAGTCCCCGTGTGGAGATATAGAAGGATTTGTGTTGTAAGTCAAGGAAGAAGGATCTAGTGAGCTGCACAGATCTTCTATCCTATGCATAATAGGTTTTGATGGCTCCGTGCTTGTAACCAATTGGCCGACAATAATAGAAGAAGAAGAGTTGGTGGATGTAGCCCTAGGGTGGGGGTGAACCATTTAAATCTGTGTGTTATTCTTTGTTCTTTGACTTGATGTGTTTATCTCTGCTTTTGCTAAGTTCTTTGATATATTTAGATAGATCTACTTATGTTTTGTGCTTCATCAGATATGTATGAATAGTAGATCTGATATGTATGAAGGTTCTTAGTGCTGATCTATTGGATCTGATCTGTTTCACTATTGCTAAGTGCTGAAATACTTTAGATCTAAGTGAATGCTACGATGCTCTGCACTATTTGCGAACTATAATAAGGATTGAATATTGATGAATGATCAATGCTAAGTTTTCTGTAAGCGATATAATCACAGATCTGTGTCCCAGCTAAGGTTGCAGACACCTGAGTCTCGCAACCACCCCTACTTCTACCTTGGGTGAGACCTCATCTGCTTTGCAGGTGTTTCCTAAAGGGCCAATAGTTAGGGTTTTGTTGGTGCGTTGTTGGTGCGTTGAACCCTGGGTATGCTCCTGTGCCAACACTTATGAAAGGTTACCTTCACTGTTTCAAAGCTGTTGACAGCTGGCTTGATGTCCTCTACAAGAACAATTGATTGAATGATAGCCACATGCATCTGTGGGTCAAAAATCTACTTATTGTGAACTGTAGGTACAAGTGGAAGAAGGCTGGGTGTAGGAGGCTGTTGATCCACTGATGATTGTTGATTTACTTCTGGCTGTGTATAAATGATCTCTTCACGTGCCTCAATTAAGGGTTGCTTCTGTTCAAACTCTCGGGTTGTATCTTCTGTGACAATGCCAACTTCTGCATCATCCTTACTGTCTTCATAGTGATCAAATATAAGATAAGCTTGCTGCTCATCATCACTATAATATCCATAAAAATGGGTTTCCTTTCATGTCTATGATCAACCTTTAAAACAATAATTTCATCAAGAATGTAACTCTTAAAAATATCCATTTCAGGAACAATAGGAACTGCTGCTTCTAGTTGTTCATACACATGATTTTCATCAAGACATGGCTGCTCATGGATACCTGCGTCGAAGAAAAAATTATCCACAATCTTTTCTTCATATGGACAGTAGGTCAAAACTACCTTACGTTCAGAGTTGAGATGATACTGAATTTGAATCCTTCCACAAGATTAGAGGTTCTCCTCTACTTCCTCAACATCCATGAATAACTATGATAAAGATGTAGATTTCCTTTCTCTCAGGAGAAGTACAAGCTCTAAATGTTGAGCCATGACATAGTACACCATGGCAATAGTCTCTGTGGGTCTGATATCTATAGACATACTATGATAAACACTATAAAACCTCCTATTGAAGACAACCAAGGATTCATCTTCCCCTCTCCTCAAGGCACTAAAATCATCCCAGTACTGATCAAGGGACTTGTTCTCACCCCACCACTTTAAAAAAGAATTGTATAGCTCAACCCAAGAACCAATGGAGTCAGCTCCCAAACCCTTAAACCATACAACATCTCCTAACAAGGATTTGGAAAACAACCCCATGGTAACATCCTTATGAACTATCTCAAACTGATCAATAAAATTCTCGAAAGCTTCCACATGCCTCTCAGTTGTAACATGATCTTATCCATAAAAATGAGGAAAGTACTTAAACAAATCAAGAGGATAAGGATGAAGATGATATGGAAGCTTTAAAGGTTTAAACAACTTGTCTATGATTCTAGTTTGAAAACTAGTGGGCTGAATATGAGGCTTAACACACTGATGACAAGGCTCAACAGTAACAACAAGATGTGATGAGATTTGAGGAGGTTTTGGATCAGTTTCAACCTCCCCAGGGATGCACAGGTGATTGATTTTAGGAGGGGTTTCAATATGAGTCTCATGTTTATGAGTAGGCTGAGCCGATGATATAATATCAACATCTACAACACAAGCAAAAAGCAGGTCTGCTTCTTCCAAGGATGGATATATAAAGGAAGCCTGGTGATCAACTGAATAAACAAAGCAACATATGATCCTCTTTATATGTGAAGGGAAAAACAAAAATGAGCTGATAAAGAACAACAAAAGTTCATGAAGAAATCTCATAAGATGATACCTA
>ML795275.1:158190-169043 GCA_009831015.1 Picea engelmannii
AAAAAAAATACATAACCAGAGAACCAATTGTTCTCAATCAAAATATTACAATAGTAGGGAGCCTAGCTGAACCATTCGACCATAAAAAAATACTAAAACTGCCTATATATACTCATAAATGATGCAACCACCAGGAGTGTGATCAGACCACTGCATTAACGCTTTCAGTAGACACATGCTCTGTCAAATGCAAGCTAGACACAGTTATGTGCTTTACAAAAAAATATGTCCATAAGGAAGCTTCAAATTGACAGTCTTCCTTTACGACCACTCTCTACATGTTTTCCATTTATGGGGTGAGACGAGGTCTCAACTGCTGCCCCCATATTCAATAAATACCTTTATCGGGATCAGGATGAGGCCTGACACCCATGAATGTTTCAGGCAGTGCCCATGACTTCTTCAAGTCAATCCCGACACCTCGAGGCCAAGTAGATCTTCTTCTGTGACCAAATATGGGCACTTTCGGCCTTTGGTGCAGCTCCTCTCCATCGCTCCATCTTCAATGTGACCTAGGGCCATGACCCTATGCAATTGCGTGATTATGGGTGCTACCAAGGGTGGTCTGAAAGCAAACCACTTTTTTCCCCACAATTCACCATGAACTTCCATGCATCCCTTTCTAAAAACCACGGTTCTGATTGTGGCCCGCCCCTGAGATTTTAAAATGTGCGCACCTTTCGACCCCGCAATGGAGCATGACCATTGATCTTGTGATATGAGATGAGGCTTCCTGATCAACGACCCAACTTTGGAACCTTTTATATTGATGGATTAGATCTTCCCTTTTCAAATCGACGGTCGAGATCTGCTTCGGGCCTTCGAGCTCCAAGAAAATCAAAACTCAAATCTCGCCCTTCTGTGCTTTTACCTGGAGCTATGGATTTGACGACACGTGGCTCTTGCTGATCAATAGATTAGATTATTTTGGTAGTTCGGGCTTTGGCACTTCGGGAATTCCACACACTTCTCACTTCGAAACTCCCAAAGCTTATTTCCCCAAACAAATTAGACAACCTGTTGCCCTTGAAAACTATACATGATAACAGATTGACACCGACTATTTCCAACAAGGTGATGGGTTGCAACACAATTAAATAGGTTTGGGATAAACTTCAAAATATTTATAAAGTCAATCTGAAAGTCAAGAAGGACAAGCTTCAACGACACAAAGCACGGTTTGAAAATTTGAAAATGAATGAAAAAAATATTGCAACCTATTTACTTAGAATATATGAAGTTGTCAATGCCATCAGAGGATTAGGAGAAGAAGTCAAAGAATCATTGGTTGTAAAGAAAGTGTTGAGATCATTTCCTTTGAGATATGATGCCAAGGTCTCGACCATTGAAGAAACTAGGGATTTAACCAAAATGATGGTTGGACTACATGGGACCCTCACAACATATGAAATGAGAATAGACACAGAAAATGAACAGTCAAATAGAGAAACAAATTTTAAAGCCACAAAGAAAACAAAGAATAGAGAACACTGGGTAGAGAAAGATTGGGCGAAGAATCAAAAGAAGAAGAATCACATTATGTAAGGAATATCAAGAGGGGAACCGACAAATACAAAGGTAAGTTACCTTTTAAATGCTTTAATTGTGGCAGAATAGGACGTTATGCTAAGAAATGTTCTTTTGAAGAAAAGAAAAGTTTCCACAAGAAAAAGAGTCTTTACTCCAAGGAGGACAACAATTCTTCAAATGAAAGTGATGGAAAAGAAAGGGATGTAAGGGAAGTTATCTCCATAACTCAAGAAACTCATAATGATGACCACAAAAATTCTGAAACAGAGCAAATTTGTTATGAAGAAGAGTCTGATGCAAAGACTGAAGAAACAAACATAGAATCTTTCTAGGGAAAGACATCACATAAAGTGAACAGGAAGATGAAGAGAATCTTGAAAAATTGAAGCATAATAAAGAAGAAAATATCAAGCTCATAAACAAAAATAGAGAATTCAAAGACAAATTGAAAAATTATGAAGAAGATAATCATGAGCTTGAAAAGAGAATTAACAACTTGAAGGAGCAATACGATAAGAAGACTGGAGATTATGAGAAATTAAAATTAGAATTGGATCATACAAGAAAAGAGTTGATGTTGACAATGGAAAAATTGAAGAAATTTAAAAGAAGTACTGAAAAGTTAGATGAAATTCTTAGCAATCAAATATCACCTATCGATAAGACATCACTAGGATATGAAAACAGTTTGAAGACAACATACACAGACAAAACATCCAGGGAAGATGAAGGAAATTCTAGAAACTATGCAAATATCTTAAGAAGTGGAATCAACAAACAAAAGGGAGTTGAAGAACAACAAGAATGTGACAGCTCTAGCTGGAATAGAGGATCAAAATTCAGAAGGGGTGAAACACCGAAAAGGTCCTTTTCTACTAGGTATGAGAATATTTCTCTTGGTCATTATTATACTTGCAGAAACTTTGGACACAAAACAAAACTGTAAAATTAATGCAAGAAACAACTATATGAGAAACAAAAATGATTATGGATATCCAAAGGAAAATCATGTAAATAATAGATCTGGAAATGCTCATGGGTTTGTCAATGAAAATCACAATCCATTTGATCTACTGATGGATCAAAACATTGTATGATACAAATGTAATAATCTTGGTCACAAAGAACGAGATTGCAGAGATATGAAAGAAGATGCTCCTATCATAAAACCAACTATGATATGGAAAAGGAAAAAGAACCCAAACAAGGAAGAGTGTCAATTATCATTGCTCCTTGAAAATAAAGAATATGAATGGTACATAGACAATGGGTGCTCAATACACATGACTGGAGACCAAAACAAATTCACCATCCTAAAGAGAAGAAAAAGTGGTAGTGTCACATTTGGAAATGAATCCTCTGTCAAAATACTTGGAAAAGGTGTAGTGAGTCTTGGAAGTCAAAATGTAAAAGCATCAAATGTCTTACTGGTTGAATATTTGAAGCATATTATTCTTAGTGTCAGTAAAATATGTGACCAGGGATACAATCTTAAATTTGATTCCCAAAGAAGTGAAATCAGAGAAGAAGTCTCAGGAAGATTGGTTGCAACAACAACAAGAAAACCAAATAAAATATACATCCTAGACAAAGAGGAGAGAACGAGGATTGAAGTCACACAAATTAGCTCCAAGAACTATACCAAGGAAGGAAAGGATAAGAAGACAAAAAATGAAGGTGAAGTACTATTGAGCACCATGAGTTTAGGGGGAGAAACCCCAAAGAGAAGAGTTACCCTTTACCATTGATGTCAAAGGGGGAGATAAAAATTAGGAGCACAATGACATGGGGAGTATGAGTGTTGTCATCAATGAAAAATGGGGAGATTGTTGACTGGTGTTGTCATTGATGTGAAATTCAGCCATTGGTGATCAACATGAATAAGCCTATGGGTTTACTTGAAGGAGTCTCCAAAGTGGTGTCCTTATGGCATAGCTTTAAAAATGGCCTTCACGGGAAGACACTTTGAATAAGCCCTAAAACCAAGTGAAGAATCCCCTAAATTCAAGCGAAGAAGCCTACATATGTCTAAGATAAATATTGCAATATGGAGATTGTTGAAAGTATTATTTGTGGTCAATTTGGATACCCTATATTTGAGGGAATTTTTACCCTACATAACTAAATCATATGGAAGCACAAGTTACATGGTTGGAAAGTTTATTCCAAGACTTTTCCAATGGTATATGGAAGTCCCTCTAACTCCCTAGGAATGAGCAGATATGAATTTTTTTGTCCGACAACCCAGCCAAAAAATTGAGGACAGTTCAACAAGGTCGCCCCAAAAACTAAAAATAGGGACAAAACTACTATAAATATAGGATGGATTTTCACATTTTTAGTGTATCTAAGCTTGTGATCGCTTAACACAAGTTTGGTAGTGAAGGAACTGGGAGGATAAGGAGCTCTTATGAAGGATATTTTCTACTCTTATGGTGATGTTTTGATCATTGTTATGGGTTCACTATAGTATGGAAGGTTGATTCTTTGCATAGGGTTCTATGTGTGGACCCATGTGGACCTAGGATCTCTATGTGGACCCAGTTTGGTGATGATGATGTATTAATGATAATGATAGTGACCGTGACAGTCTATGTGGAGCCAGTTTGATGATAATGATGTATTAATGATAGTGACAGAGATAAAGATGTTGAAGTTTGAGTAGCTTAAGAAGACATTCTTATTGTATTTAATTGTATTAGACCAAGTCAAAACCCTAAAGAATAATATTATGTTGTATTTGTAAATTCGGCCCTATTGTACCTTTGTAAAATTCAAATGTAAATTAGAAAGTGTCATTATGTACAAGTCAACCTTGACCTAATTTCTGTGTGGCTCAACTTGTATTTATAAGAGGCAAGGCACCTCATTTGAAGAATACACACAACATAAGTTCTCTCTCAAGGAAAATTGAGCAAGTATGATTAGGAGACACAACTACAGATTAAGGGTGTTTTGGTGAAGGGTTTGGGTTATCTCTTGGAGGCCTATCTTGGTCTAGTGGTGCACTACTCTGTTCTGGTTAGGGTTTCTAGTCTATCTTTTGGTTATATTTTGTTTTGTGAGATCTCTCTTGGAGAGAGACATTGTACTTGTTGACAAATCTATATTGAAGAAGATTTGTTAGGTTTTCTTGAGATAAATATTTTGTATACTGTGGATGTCTTTATTTCAGTGATCTTGGTGCATGCAGTTATTGTTCTAATTGTTAAAACTTAAAGATACTGAATACACTTAATTTATTAAGAAATTTTTTAACATGGTATCAGAGCAAGCCTGAAAGAAGAAATTTTCACAGTCTAGAGGCACTCGCTGGGGAAATCAAGTTCATAGGAAGACTCTCCTAACCCTAACACACCTTTTCCCTGGACTAGTTTTGGAGTTTTTGCAGTTTCTGAAAATTAGGGTTTCTGCATAAAACCCTAGGTGATGACATCACCCTCTTTCTGAAGGATGTTGGTCAAAGTAAAGCCATCAAGGAGTTCACCTATGGAGGGTATACCTTTCCCTCAGATCAGAATTCCAAAATTCTCATTTTGAAAATTAGGGTTTCCTCATAAACTCTAGATCAAGACGTCTTGACAGCTGCAGACTGAAGTTGGAGTAGTTCACTGTGGCATGGCACACTCTTTGGTAAGTTAAAAATAATTTCTTTGACTCCCAACACTAAGCTTGATGAGAAGTTTGAGGGTTCTGATAATTTCCGATCATGGAAGTATACAGTGATTCTCATTCTAGAAGAGAATGATCTAGAAGATTTCATCAAAAAAGAAGTTCCAGAACCAAAGGAAGATGTGGCCAAGGAAAGTACAAGAAGAGTCTAGTCAAGGAAAAGAGAATCATTACTGATTCTATTAAGGATCATTTGATCCCTCGTGTTTCTTCATTGAAAAATCCCAAGCAAATGTTTGATTCCCTATCCCGATTATATGAAGGCAAGAATATCAACTGGAATATGATCTTGAGGACACAACTCAAGCATGTGAAGATGTAGAGTTCATAAACCATTCAATCCTACTTCAAAAGGGTGTCTCAAATCAAAGAACAACTCGAATCCATTGGAGACACAATCGAAGAAATTGAATTGGTAATGACTACATTGAATGGTCTCATTCATTTAGGAAATATGTTCAAGAAGAAAGATAGAAAATTTTAGCAGACTATGGGAGGATTGCACTCAGGAAGAAGCTAGATTGGAAACAAGAGGAGAGAAACTAGGAAATGAGGAAAATCAAGCTCTAGAAGCTCATGCAAGAAAATAAAAGAGCAAGAAAGAGGTTCACTCACAAAAGAAGCCTCATGGTTTACAAAAGACACAAAATTTTAAAAAAGATTACTCAAATTATAGATGCTACATCTTCCATAAGATGGGACACATTACAATAAACAATCCCAACTCAAAAGATCAAGTCAGAAAAGGAAAGTATAAAAGGCATCATTCTCATGCCGCATAAGATGATGAACCTGAGAGAACCAAAGAAGATGAATCAAGCGAAGAATATGTATTGATATAAGCTCTTACAGGAACAATTACTCATGGAAGTGGCACATGTCTTATTGATTGTGGTGCTTCTAAGCACATGGCACATTACAAGGATTCTTTCTTAGAATTAGTTTAGAAGGATTCACCTCACAAGGTGAAGTTCTATGATGACTATTAGTATCCCATTAAAGGAGTAAGCGAATCTTCTTATAGATTGGATTCCAGAAAGCATATGAAGATGAAGGATGTTTTGTATGTACCTGGTTTGAAGAAAAATATCCTTTCTATCTCATATTTGAATGAGAAAGGATTCATAGTTGTTTTAATTGATGGTGAAGTTCTCATGTGGCCAAGAGGAAAGTCTATTGATGATGTTGTAGTGATTGGTGTTCAAGAAGGAGGTCTATACAAGTTAAAGGGACATTCAAATTCAACATTAGTACATAGTACAATTACTCCAAGTGAGCTATGGCATAGAATATTTTCTCACATACATTACAAATCACTATCGATCATGAGAAAGATGGTGACATATTTTCCAGAGATATAAGTGAATCATGAAGGCATATGCATGGGATGCACACAAGGAAACTATGTTAAGAAACCATTTTCAAGCAGTGATAGCAAGGCCAAAGGAGCCTTGGACATCATACATTCAGACGTGTGTGGACCAATGCCAACCACTTCACTTAGCAGGTATGCATATTATGTTTCATTTATTGATGATTTCTCATGTAACACTTGGATTTACTTTTTGAAAGATAAAAGTGAAGTATTCAACAAGTTCAAAGAATTCAAGGTACTTGTTGAAAACCTTTCTGAAAAGAAGATAAATATTTTGAGATTAGATAATGGAGGATAATTCACATCAAATGAATTCAAGGCATTCTACAAAAAAGTTAGGATTAAGAGGGAGCTCTCTACTCCCTACAATATTTAGTAGAATGGTGTGGCAGAAAGAAATAACCGAACAATCATGGAAACAATAAAGGCCATGATTCATGATCAAGATTCATCAATGCATATGTGGGAAAAAACAACTAGGAGTGAAATATATGTGCATAACAAAATTTTCCACTGTGTACTTGGGAACAAGACACTAGAAGAAATGTTTACAGGTAAAAATCCAGAGGTTATCGACCTGAGGATATTTGGTTGCCAAGTGTATGTGCATGTCCCCAAGGAAAAGAGATCGAAGTTGGACCCTTCAGGAAAGAAGGGTATATTTGTTGGATATAATGAAACATCGAAGGCATACAGAGTCTACATCCTGGATCACCGACATATTGAGACTAGCATATATGTCACCTTTGATGAGGATGAAACCTTCACTAGATCGAGACAAAATCATTTAGATGAGGTCAATGATGAGGAGCCTGAGTTTCCTAGAGTTGCAGATACATATGTAGGCGATGATGTTGTACTAGAAGATCATGATATGGAAGAACCATAGAGACTTGCAGATTCATCCCGAGAGATGTATACTAAGAAGAGAAGACCAGCTTGGGATCGATAAATTATTCAATATGCAGAGAAGTATGGTGCTTCAGATGGATCCTTTAGAGAAAGAGAGAGACCATGACCATACTAAAGCTATGTGGAATTGCTAAGTAACATTATTGATGCTGAGTCTACGAGTTATGAAGAGGCTGCAAAGAAGAAAGAATGGAAGGATGCCATGATTGAAGAGTACCGGTCCATTATAAAGAATAATGTTTGGGATGTGGTTCCGAGAGTGAAAGAGAAGACAATAGTAAGTTCCAAGTGGATTTACAAGATGAATCATTCAATAGATGGTAGTGTCGAGAAGTAAAAGGCAAGGTTCGTGGTGCATGGTTTCTCCCAGAAAGAAGGAATATATCATGAGAAGAAATTTTCTTCTGTGGTGAGATACGCTTTGATAAGATATATACTTGCGATAGTTGTAGTAATGAAGTGGAAGGTACACCATATGTATGTGAAGAAATTTTTTCTAAACGGTGTAATAGAAGAGGAACTGTATGTGGAGAAACCACAAGGTTTCGAGACACATGATAGTTAGACACTTGTGTGCAGATTGAAGAAAGACTTGTATGTATTAAAGCAAGCACCCAGGGCATGGTACGATAGAATTGACAGTTCCCTGATGAGATTGGGATTTACCAAGAGTAAAGAAGATTCCAACCTTTACTACAAGGTTGTAGATGGTGAACCAATCATATTACTGTTGTATATGGATGACCTGTTTCTAATAGGAGACGAGAAGCTCATCAGTGAAAGTAAGAGGAATATTTATACAAAATTCAAGATGAAAGACCTAGGTATAATGCATTATTTCTTAGGTCTATAGGTATGGTAGAGACCGAGTGAGATTTTCCCTAGCCAAGGAAAATATGTTGTAGAGATTCTGAAGAGATTCAAAATGATGAATTGTAAGGTCATGCCTAAACCGATGGTGACAAATCTAAAGTTATTGAGTGATACATATTAAGAGATAGTGGATGCCTCCATGTATATGCATATGGTTGGTTCATTGATGTACTTAACGAACATGAGGCTAGATATATGTTTTGCGGTGAAAACATTGAGTCAGTATATGGCTGAGCCGAGAGGTTTTCACTTGATTGCAACAAAACATGTGATGAGGTACCTGAAAGGTACAATTGATTATGGACTCAGATATGTGTTGGATCGTGAGATAAGTTTGCAAGGCTTTACTTATTCAGATTGGACCGGTAGTGTTGCAAATTGGAAGAGTACATCTGGATGTTGCTTCAGTTTGGGATCAACTATGATCTCATGGTTTAGCATGGAGCATACTAGTGTAGTGCTTAGTATGATTGAGGTAGAGTATATAGAAACATGTTCATATAACAATGAAGAAGTGTGGCTTCAGAAGATGCTTGCAGAATTGTTTGATCTCAAGTTAGAGGTGACTTGTATCTGGTGTGACAACCAGAGTTGTGTGAAGTTGTCAAAGAACCCAGTATTTGATGACAATTCCAAGCATATCGAGATCAAGTACCATTATATCATAGATATGGTGTAGAAGGGAGAAATGATGCTCTCATATGTCGCTACATATAAGTAGATAGAAGACGTGTTGACCAAGCCTCTATCGAAAGTAAAGTTTGTGTACTTAAAAGACAAGCTTGTTGTGGTCCATAAGGAATTCCCTAGTAAGAGGGAGTGATGATTTATAGATGTGATTCCAGGGAAACAACATCAACATGTGGCAGTGGCACTGGGTATTCATTCACATGCTCGTTATTCACTGTGGCACCAGTTAGCATGACTTCGTACAAGGTCAACATATGTCGAGACTTCAGGGATGGCGAGTTTCCCATCTTTTCAAGATGGAGGGCCAACCTGTGTGGTTGGAGGTGTTTCATAGCCTTGGGATAGATGGGTAGTGTGTGCACACTACATCACATAATCCTTGTGATTAGATGCCTGGTCACTGTGGACTGGTTGCCTGGTGTTCCAATCAGAGGTTACTAGTTCTATATGAACTAGATGCCAGATTCTGTGTGAGCTGGCGAGTTACTAGTTCAGTATGAACTAGATGTCGGATTATGTGTGAGCTGACGAGTTACTAGTTATGTATGAACTAGATGCCATATTATGTGTGAGCTGGCGAGTTACTAGTTTTGTATGAACTAGATGTCATATTCTGTGCGAGCTGACGATTTACTAGTTATGTATGAACTAGATGCCATATTTTGTGTGAGTTGGCGAGTTAAAGCCCCGTGATGACATAAATCCCATAATAATGATGAGACCTTGGATGCATGATGTGGTTACAAAAATTATTCAATATATATTCATGGAAAGTCAACAAGTCAATGGTCAAGTGTACAGAAGTGCAGAAACAGTCGTGACAATCATGCCAGAAGAGTACATTCCTTGCTAATAGGGAGTGTTGAAGTTTGAGTAGCTTTGAAAGATATTATTATTGTATTTAATTGTATTAGACCAAGTCAAAACCCTAAAGAATAATATTATGTTATATTTGTAAATTCGTCCCTATTGTGCCTTTGTAAAAGTTGTCCCTATTATGCCTTTGTAAAAGCAAATGTAAATTAGAAAGTGTCATTATGTACAAGTCGGCCCTGACCTAATTTTTGGGTGGCTCAACTTGTATTTATAAGAGGCTAGGTGCCTCACTTGAAGAATACACATAACACAAGTTCTCTCTAAAGGAAAAGTGCGCAAGTCTGAGGAGGAGACACAACTACATAGTAAGGGTGTTTTGGTGAAGGGTTTTGGTTATCTCTTGGAGGCCTATCTTGGTCTAGTGGTGCGCTACTTTGTTCTGGTTAGGGTTTCTGGTCTATCTTTTTGTTATCTTCTATTTCATGAGATCTCTCTTGGAGAGAGACATTGTACTTGTTGATGAATCTATATTGAAGAAGAGTTTTTGGTTTTTTCCCCCAAGAGGGTTTCCCATGATAAATCTTGTGTATACTGTGGATGCCTTTCTTTCAATGATCATGATGCATGTAGTTATTGTTCTAATTGTTAAAATTTAAAGAATATTGAATACACTTAACTGCTTAAGCGATTTTTTAACAAAATACAGTGACAATGACAGTGATAGGTTGATTATTTTATATGCATATTTGATGGTGGAAGGAAGGGGCAAAGAAAGGGTGTTGGAGCCTCCTTCTAATTGGAGCTAAAGAATCTAGATATTTGTAGCTTCCTTAAGGTTGGATCCTGTAAAATAGGGGGTTGAAGCCTCCTTCCAGTTGAAGCTAGAGAATCTTAGAAGTTGTAGCTTTCCATGAATGCAATCTTGTTATTATATAAGAAAAACTGTTAAGGTCCTAACCCGCACATAGGTAGATCAATGTATTCG
>ML795275.1:175353-189350 GCA_009831015.1 Picea engelmannii
CCATTTCTAGCATTTTATTTCTGTTCTGCATACTTTTTATATCTGGTACATTACAAGTGGTATCAGAGCACTTTCCTTGGCAGAAATTGTGGGATTTTTTTTTCCAGGGTAGAGATGTATTCCGACGTCTTTAATCCACAAAGATCTGTCATTACGCGCATAAACCTGCGGTTGAGGGATTCATACATGCAGGAAATACAAGTGGTTCTTAAGCGCACATCTGTTGGCCACCCTTGTAACCCCTGTTGGTACCCCTTCGAGTGGTAGTGCATCAGACATCACCTGTGTACGGATTGGCCTAGATTTCCTTAATCACTCTTTAGATAAACTGATCGGCGGCCTAACTTCTATAGTGCCACCGAGAACAACACTCAAGAAGATACTCTCTAGTACCTGGGTAGTCGGGTAGTACGACTAAGGGTATGGTCTATCCTCCTTAGTTAGTGCCCTGAGATATTGGGTCGAGTACTATTGTTTGACCCCGTACATATATAAGAGAACTATAGCACAGGGCAAACCCTTGTCTATAGAACCCTTGGGGGATAGAAACATAAAAAAATTAAAACAGACAAGATCTATTGTAGCACAACTATGTTCAGGTTGTCAAATCACTACACTTTTTTGATGCAGGAGCATCACCAACACATCAAGTGAGCCAGCGCGGAAGCAGAAGACAGCTGGACAAGCCAACACAAATTTGGAAAACACCTTGAGGTTGTTGTGCATTCTTAAATGTGTCATTTTAATGAAGCACACTTGTATATTGTAAATGGACCTTGAGCGGATAACTCTCGTCCTTAGTAGGTAGACGACATTCAAGATAGTTAATGCAGGTAGATAGAATTTAATTCTAGACTAGACAGTTGTAGAACGCAAGAGGGAAACGGGATATAGACACCCTCATTGTGCATTGTAACATTATTCAGGAAGATTGATGAAGCATTTGAGCAAGAGCATGCATAGAGCTATGTAAAAACACCCATGTACAGATATTTGAGTTAATAGAAGAGATTTGATTCAAATTCATGGTTTTGTGTCTGTTCTCTGTGCATTGATGTTGATATGCTCATGAATGTTTGCTTCCAGTTATACATTTTCTTTTATATGCCGTGTGTATGATTTCATGTGTGAATTGAAGTCTGAGAGGAAGAAGAAATGAGTTCCAATTGTTTCTCTATTTGAGCCAAAGGATTCCTGCAAGGAGTGCAGTCGAATTGTCCCCAAGGAGTGCGTTGACAGAGGGTTCAGATAGAGATAGATTTTGTTCTCATTCATCCCAAAGGTATAGTTGGGAATAGGAGTCGTGCAAGGAGTGCGCAGGTCGAGTGAAGTTCAGGGTTGTGAACCTGAGCAATAATTGAAGGATTGATGCTATAGGCATGCGTAGAGTTGAAGACTTCAACACCTAGACGTGGTTGAAGGTTTTCCGCAAGGAGTGCGTGAAAGAGGTTTTCTGAAGGGCTTGAAAGCCGTGGGGAAATCTCAGAAAGGATAGGCATTTAAGTTTGTTGAAGGACAATGCAGACACATTGTGCCTTGAAGGTTGGCAGAAGCGTCGCAAGTCTGCACGCAGGCGAACGAATTCTGTGAAGAACACTTAGTCATTTCACAGGTTTCTCAAGGGAGAAACGGACGGTCGGAATTCCTTGAGGAGAATTTGCGACATCCCGTGAGCCGTTAGATCTTGTGGAGGTGCAAGGGAGATACGAAATCATATCCTCTGAAGTTTCGAAGCTCAGGAGGGGCAGAGCTATTGATCAGGGTCGCGAGGGCCATAGGATCTACATGTGAAATCACATATCGGGGTTTCGTAGGTTGAAGCCCACAAATTTGGAAATAGGAATTGTGAAATCGCGATCCGTGATTTTCCGATAACCAAAGGAAATAGTGTGGGGCCACAGGAGTTAGTGGAGGACAGGTGGCACAAGCTATTGGAGTTTCGTGGCGAGAAGTCCCGAACATTGGACATCAGGATTCATGATCCCGCGAAGTACAAAATCCCGACGAGGTGACGAGACCATTGAAAAGTCAAAGCCGCGAGCTCATCGGAGTTTTGTCATATCGAGACTCAGGAGTCGGAGAACCGAGTTGCTTAACATCGCGAGTGCCGAGATCCCGATAGACAAAATCCCGACAAAGTAAAGGAGAGGGTCAACATTGACTTATATCAGCATTCGGGGGTTCGAGAGTGAAATGCTCGACCACTGACCTCGTGATAGTGTGAAGTCCGATTTCTCGATAGAGAAAGGGAGATCCCGTGAGAGAATTTTGTGGGTGTAGATTTCCCGATAGGGAAATAGAAGAACATTTGAGTTCTTCGGGCCGCGATAAAGGAGAAGATCCTGTGTGTGCGCGTGGACCTTCCGACCTGCGGGTGGTGAAGGGGCCGCGTGGCCGTCAAGTGGTATCAGAGACCGATTCTTGTCTGTATATTTCAGGCGAGGGAAGCATAAGAGGTAAGGAGCACTCTGATACACAACATCAGTTTGGTATCAGAGCCCAGAAAGATTCTTTGCTTTCTGTAGCAGAGAAGAGAGAGAATTCACCATGCCTCCAAGGAGAGATAGACAATCACCTGATCCAGAGGATAGGGAAATGGCGAGAAGAAGAGGTAGGCAGATGGAAAATATAGAAATGGAGAGACAAATGCATGATCTTCAAGCTAGACTCGAAGATATGGAGACAACGCAAAGACGCACAACCAGTGCAAGGGATCTGAGTGATTCCGAGAGCGAGATAGAGGTTGAACGTGAAGAAGAAGTTGCAGCTAAAGATGCATCAAATGAGCGTTTGATCAAAGCTATTGCCAGGATGGGTGTAAGAACGAAGATGGACATTCCAGTTTACGAGGGAAACTTGGATGTAGAGGTGCTTCTAGACTAGATTAGAGCTCTAGACAGATACTTCAATTATGAAGATGTGGAAGAATACAAGAAAGTCAAGCATGCCGTCACATGCTTGAAAGGACATGCAACATTGTGGTGGGATGAAATACAAGATGATAGACGCTGTAAGGGAAAGTAGAAGATCAAGAGCTGGGACAAGATGATCGCGAATATGAAGGTGAAAATCATCCCCAAGGATTATCAAATTACTCTGTTCAGGAGAATGCAGAACCTGAGACAGAAGCTGATGACAGTGAAAGAATACACTGAGGAGTTCTACAAACTGAATATCAGGGCAGGTCATCGGGAGAGCGATGATGAGAAGGTTTCCAGATACATGAATGTCCTGAGATACGATATCCAGGATGAGATGAGCATGGTAACCATCCGAACGGTGGAAGATGCTTATCAGATGGCTCTGAAAGCAGAAGAGAAGCTGAGTCGAAAACAAAGTCAGAGGGGCCGAGGTAGAAGTCAACCCAGAGGCAAAGCAGTTGCCCAGGAAAAATATCAGAAGCCCAAGGAGGAATGGAAGAAACCTCAGACTCGAGTAGAAAGAGGTGGAACCTCACAAAGAGGACCATATGCTGAACAAAGAGGGCAGCATAATGAGCAGAGAGGAGATTATGCTGACAACAACACTTTTCCTCATACTAGAGGTAGAGGAAGAGGAAGAGGAAGAGGTGGAGTAATCACATGCTTCACATGTGGAAAGAATGGGCACAAGTCTTATGAGTGTCTAGAGAAGAAAAAGGACATGGGAGAAGCTCACATTGCTGAGGCACAGAGGTGAGATGTTGAGGTAGAAGACATTGAAGGCGGAAGATTGCTCATGATGCGAAAAGTCCTTTTGACACCTGAGAAGGAGGTGGAGAGTTCAGTCCAAAGGACCAGAATTTTCAGGACTGCTTGCAAGACGAAGGATAGGGTATGCAAGGTCATTATAGACAATGGTAGCATCGATAATCTCGTATCTATGGAGATGGTAGAGAAGCTGGAGCTGGAGACGACTGATCATCCAAGTCCATAGAGAGTTTCGTGGCTATAGAAAGGACACCAGGTAACTATTACTAAACAATGCTTGGTTGAATTCAATATAGGTGGATATAATGATAAAATTTTATGTGATGTCATTCCTATGGATGTTTGTCATCTATTGCTGGGTAGACCATGGAAATATGACAGAAATGTGATTCATGATGGGAGAATGAACACATACACCCTGGAGAAGAATGGGAGGACACACATGTTTCTTCCAATAAAGGATAAGGAGGTGAAGCCGGAAGTAAGAAACATAGTACTTCTCATGAGTGGGAAGGAACTTCTTACAGAGGTGAAGAAGAAGGAGGATCCATAGTTCTTTGTGGTCAGAAAACCTAAGATTGTTCTGACTAGCACAAGAGTGGATGATTTTCCAGAAGAGATTCAGGAACTGCTGGAAGAGTTCACTGACATAATAGTGGACAAACTATCTCGTTCGTTACCACCGATCAGTAGTGCGAGTCATCATATTGATCTCATACCAGGAGCCAGTTTTCCAAACAAAGCCACGTACAAATTGACGCCGCAAGAGAATGAAGAGGTTAAGAGGCAAGTCCAGGATTTGTTGGACAAAGGTTTGGTCAGGGAGAGCTTGAGTCCTTGTGCTGTTCCAACAGTACTCAGTTCGAAGAAAGACAGAGGCTGGAGGATGTGTATTGACTCAAGGGTGATCAAAAAAATAACCATCAGGTATAGATTTCCATTGCTGAGGATCGATAATCTGATGGATTGCTTAAGTGGAGAAAAATACTTTTCAAAGATTGATTTGAAAAGCGGATATCACCAGATTCGCATGAGAGAAGGCGATGAATGGAAGACAACATTCAAAACCAACAAAGGGTTGTATGAATGGCTTGTTATTCCGTTTGGATTAACAAATGCGCCCAGTACCTTTATGAGGTTGATGAACGAAGTCCTGAGGGAGTTCATCGGAAAATTTGTCATTGTGTATTTGGATGACATACTGGTTTACAGTAAGACAGTGGCAGAGCATCTGAAGCATTTGGCTACAATGATGCAGAGACTACAATAGGAGAAGCTGTTGATAAATATGAAGAAGTCCTCATTCATGAAGACATAACTCATTTACTTGGGGTTTGTTATTTCAGCAAATGAGTTGAGGATGGATCCAAATAAGGTGGAGGTAATTAAAAATTGGCCATCACCGAGGAACATATTTGAGGTGAGAAGTTTTCATGGATTGGCTAGTTTCTACCGAAAATTCATCAGGAATTTCAGTGGAATTAGTGCAACAATGATGGATACAGTAAAGAAAAGACATAAATATTTTCACTGGACTGAAGAGGCCGAGAAGAGCTTCAAATTGTTGAAGAGGAAGATCACGGAACAACCAGTTTTGGTGTTGCCGGATTTCCAGAAGACATTTCAGGTGAAATGTGATGCAAGAGGATTTGCAATTGGGGCGGTCTTAAGTCAGGAAGACAGGCCTATTGCATATTTCAGCGAGAAGCTGAATGAGGTGAAATTGAAGTACTCCACATATGATAAGGATTTTTATGCTATTATCTAGGCATTGAAGAAATGGAGGCATTACTTTATCCCGAAAGAATTTGTATTGTACAGTGACAATCACGCACTGCAGTTTGTGACTCAACATGAGAAGTTGAATCAAAAACATGTCAAATGGGTTGAGTATATGCAGAACTTCACATTTGTGATTAAACATATTTCTGAAACTGCTAACAAAGTTGCTGATGCTTTGAGCAGGAAGTGTTTGTTGTTGCAGGAGTTCAGAGTCAAAACTTTGGGTTTTGATGATCTCAGGGACATGTACGCAGATGATCAGGATTTTGGGGAAGCGTATGAAGCAGCTGAGAATCCAGTTCTTAGAGACCGAAGCCAATGGATAGAGTATATGATCCAAGAAGGATTGATGTTCAGAGGCAATCAACTGTGTATCCCGAAATGCTCCATGAGGGAGAATCTGTTGAAGGAGAAACACAGTGGAGGATTGGCAGGACATTTTGGTCATGACAAGACATTCGTGAACCTGAATGAGTCATATTATTGGTCGGGAATGCGAGAAGATGTCAATATATTTGTGGACAGATGAAGAATTTGCTAGAATTCGAAGGGGAGGAAGCAGAATGCGGTATTTTATCAACCATTGCCCATACCCGAGAGGCCGTGGGATGCGATAAACATGGATTTTTTATTGGGGTTGCCAAGAACACAAAGAGGTGTTGATTCAATCTTTATGGTGGTGGATAGATTTTCCAAGATGGTGCACTTCATTCCATGTCAGAAGACCAATGATGCGACTCACATCACGAACCTGTTTTTCAAGGAGGTCATTCGACTTCATGGGTTATCGAGAAGTATAGTTTCAGATCGAGATACGAAATTCATAGGGAATTTTTGGAGGACCTTATGGAAGAAGATGGGAACTAACCTGTTGTTTAGTTCAGCGTATCATCCTCAGACGGATGGATAGACAGAAGTGGTGAACATAAGTCTGGGAGATTTGTTGAGAAGCTTGGTGACAAAGCACCATAGCCAGTGGGACCATATATTTCCATAGGCGGAGTTCGCATATAATGACTCAGTGAATCCGAGAACAGGGCAGAGTCCATTTCAGATTGTCTATGGTATGTAGCCAAGAGGAGTTTCTGAACTGAGGGATTCAGAATGGACTGCGATTAGCAGCGCTAGTGCAGAAGAATTTGCATAAGTGATGAAATAACTTCACAGCTGGGTGAAGCAACGACTGCTGAATTCAAGTCAGGAGTATAAGCGCAGAGCAGATCAACATAGAAGACAAATTCAATTTGAGGTTGGTGATCTGGTTCTAGCACATTTGAGAAAAGAAAGGTTCCCGAGAGGAACATACAACAAATTGAAGATGAAGAAAATCAGGCCATGTAAGGTCTTGAAGAAATTTGGGGAAAATGCTTATGAGATTGAATTACCCGATGGGATCGAAATTTCTCCGATATTCAATATCTCGGATTTGTACCCATACAGAGCTGAGGAAACAGGGACTGGAATTGAGTAGCCAATGATCCAGTGGATGAAACAAATGCTAGTTGTAGAGAAGCCGCAGATGGAGTGCATACTGGACAAGAGAGTGAGCAAGAGGACCAGGCGAAAGCAATACTTCGAGTATCTGGTCAAGTGGAAGAACCAACCAGTCGAAGACGCCAGCTGGGAGACTGAAGTAGAGATACGGAGGCATGGAAAGACCGTGCAGAAGCTCATGGAAATGAGCCCATGAAATTTTTCAAGCTAGGGAGTATGATGCAGGAGCATCTCCAACACATCAAGCGAGCCAACGCGGAAGCGAAAGACAGCTGGACAAGCCAACACAAATTTGGAAAACACCTTGAAGTTGTTGCGCGTTCTTAAATGTGTCAATTTAATGAAGCGCACTTGTATATTGTAAATGGACCTTGAGAGGATTGCTCTCGTCCTTAGTAGGTAGACGTCATTTAAGATAGTTAATGCAGGTAAATAGAATTTAATTCTAGACTAGACAGTTGTAGAACGCAAGAGGGAAACGGGATATAGACACCCTCATTGTGCATTGTAACATTATTAAGGAAGATTGATGAAGCATTTGAGTAAGAGCATGCAGAGAGCTATGTAAAAACACCCATGTACAAATATTTGAATTAATAGAAGAGCTTTGATTCAAATTCATGGTTTTGTGTCTGTTCTCTGTGCATTGATGTTGATATGCTCATGAATGTTTGCTTCCAGTTATACATTTGCTTTTATATGTTGTGTGTATGATTTCATGTGTGAATTGAAGTCTGAGAGGAAGAAGGAATGAGTTCCAATTGTTTCTCTATTTGAGCCAGAGGATTCCTGCAAGGAGTGCAGTCGAATTGTCTGCAAGGAGTGCATTGACAGAGGGTTCAGATAGAGATAGCTTTTGTTCTCATTCATCCCAAAGGTATAGTTGGGCATAGGAGCCATGCAAGGAGTGCGCAGGCCGAGTGAAGTTCAGGGTTGCGAACCTGAGAAATAATTGAAGGACTGCTGTTGCAGGCGTGCGTAGAGTCGAAGACTTCAACACCTAGACGTGGTTGAAGGTTTGCCGCAAGGAGTGCGTGCAAGAGGTTTTCTGAAGGGCTTGAAAGCCGTGGGGAAAGCTCAGGAAGGATAGGCCTTTGAGTTTGTTGAAGGACAACGCAGAAACATTGTGCCTTGAAGGTTGGCAGAAGCGTCGCAAGTCTGCACACAGGCGACTGAGTTCTGTGAAGAACACTTAGTCATTTTGCAGGTTTCTCAAGGGAGAAATGGACTGTCGGAATTCCTTGAGGAGAATTCACGACATCCCATGAGCCGTTAGATCTTGCGGAGGTGCAAGGGAGATACAACATCATATCCTCTGAAGGTTCGAAGCTCAGGAGGGGCAGAGCCGTTGATCAGGGTCGTGAGGGCCATATGATCTACACGTGAAATCGCATATCGGGGTTTCGTAGGTTGAAGCCCGCAAATTTGGAAATAGGAATTGTGAAATCGCGATCTGCGATTTCATGATAACCAAAGGAAATAGTGTGGGGCCACAAGAGTTAGTGGAGGACAGGTGGCACGAGCTATCAAAGTTTCGTGGCGAGAAGTCCCGAACATTGGACATCAGGATTCGCGATCCCGCAAAGTCCGAAATCCCAACTAGGTGACGAGACCGTTGAAAATTCAAAGCCGCGAGCTCATCGGAGTTTCGGCATATCAGGACTCGGGAGTCGAAGAACCGAGTTTCTTGACACCGTGAGTGCCGAGATCTCGATAGAGAAAATCCTGACAAAGTAAAGGAGAGGGTCAAAATTGACTTATATCGGCATTCGGGGGTTTGAGAGTCAAATGCTCAACCACTGACCTCGCGATAGTGCAAAGTCCGATTTCCCGATAGAGAAAGGGAGATCCTGTGAGAGAATTCTGTGGGTGCAAATTTCCCGATAGGGAAATAGAAGAACATTTGAGTTCTTCAGGCCACGATAAAGGAGAAGATCCTGTGTGTGCGCATGGACCTTCTGACCTGCGGGTGGTGAAGGGGCCGCGTGGCTATCATTTTCTTACTAGTTAAGAATTTGGGGATTTCATCACTGCAATATTCTTCAGACTGGAGTATAACTTCGTAGGTGTAAAAAAAAAAAAAAAGGTCTGGAAAATTTTTCACCATTATTTGAGACCTATTCCATTGGATTCATTTCTTTTCCCTTATCAAATTAATCCATATCATTTTTTGACAAACTTTTTGAGCCCGCCCACCCCTTTTCAGTTCACCCATCCTCATGGCCCACACCCATAGCCAAGACCTGGAAGCTCACTTCAACACCTTGCAATCTGATCTCCTTGAGACCCAAAAAGAAGTAAAACAACTCAGTGCCAATGTTGCGTCCATCGATACAACCATCAATACAACCATAAATACAACCATGCAGTCCTCAATGGAGGAAGTCAAACACGAAATGACCACCTAGCTTGAATCTATCTTTTCATCACTCTGTACCAAACTGAAGATCCCTACAGATGACCCTTTCTCTGACGCACCTCCAAAGACTGAAGGTGAACATTCCTCCCATTTCCATACCTTTCAACACCATCACTTTCAGTGTGAGCTATGCCTTCCGCAGATGGATGTGACCAAATTTGATGGCTCGAACCCCACTGGTTGGGTAACCCAAATGGAACATTATTTCTCTTTATACGACATTACATATGACTTGGCCAAACTTCGGTATGGTGTTCTCCATCTAGATCAAGAACGTTGACAATGGAGAAAAACTTCCCGTCAAGGGTATATTGCTTAGACCCAATTTGTGACTGAGCTTTATGAACACTTTGACACTGGCGCCAACCATTTGGGTTGTTTAGCAAAGTTGAAAAAATCAGGAACAACATAAGAATTCATAGCTGCCTTTGAGCGCCTGGCTTTTCGAATAGAGGGCATGATTGATGCTTTCTTTCGAGAGTGTTTTATCAGTGGCCTCAAGGAGGAGGTTCAGGCCCATGTGCTCATGGCTCGACCCTCGAGTTGGGTGGAGGCTACTAAAAGAGATAAAGAAGCACAACAGGTTGTATCCTCTCAAAACCGAAAACCCTCTTTTATCCCTCGCCCTAAACCCATAAATCTCACTACTCCCTCCACCCCATTAAAGATCCAAAAATTGACCAGGGCTGAAATGGCTGAACGACAACTCAAAGGCCTTTGTTATAATTATGATGAAAATATTTCCCAGGCCATTAGTGTAAGGAACAAAATATTTTTATGGCCATCTTTGAGGATATTTCATAAGAGGATGTTGAAACTCCCCTTGTGTCCGAGTCACTTTAAATCATTGACATAACCCCTCCCGAAGTGGAACCGGTCATTTCACTCAATGCTCTCACTGGCTTCTCCACTCCCCAAACCCTCAATTTAATTGGTTACATCAAGAATCAGAAGGTCATCATTCTGGTTGATAGTAGAAGCACCCATAATTTTATTCATTTCCCCATTGCCCACAAAACTCATTGCTACATCCATGTCGTCAACAATTTCCAAATCATGATTGCCAATGGTGGTTCAATGAAATGTGGAGGGCACTGTGAAAATGTCCATCTCCAAATTGGTGATTACCACCTAAAATCCCATATGTTTGCTATGGATATGGGCGGTTGTAACTTTGTGTTGGGTGTAGACTGGCTAAGGACTTTGGGTCCCATTCTCATGGATTTTAAGAAATTAACCATGCAATTCGACTAGGAAGGCCACCAATATAAATTCCAAGGCATCATTGCTGGTTCACCTGAGGTCATTAGTTCTCATTGCATGGAAAAGATGCTCAAAAAAGGTCATTCTGGTGTCATTGCCCAACTCCATGCCATACAAGAAATAGAGACACCCCCAGTGCCGCAAGACCTCCAAGCCCTCCTTTCTAAACATCAAATGGTATTTTCCACTCCCCAAGGACTCCCTCCTTCCCGCGGTGTTCATGATCATTCCATTCCCTTTGTACCCAGAAGCCTTCCTCCCAATATCCATCTATATCACCACCCCTTTTCACAAAAAAATGAAATTGAGAAAATGGTCCAGGAACTCCGTAATGCAGGCGTTATCCACCCTAGTACAAGCCCTTACTCTTCTCCTGTAGTCATAGTCCTGAAGAAAGAAGGTACTTGGAGAATGTGTCTTGACTTCCATGCCCTCAACAAACTAACCATTAAAGACAAATTTCCCATTCCTGTCATTGATGACCTCCTGAATGAATTGAGTGGTGCCCAATTCTTTACTAAACTTGATCTTCACTTGGGCTATCAATAGATACATATGAAAGAGGTAGACATTCCCAAGATGGCCTTTCGAACTCGTGAGGGCCACTATGAGTTTTTGTTCATGCCCTTTGGCTTGTGTAATTCCCCCTCCATCTTCCAAAGCCTCATGAATCATGTCTTCCATCCCTTTCTCCATCATTTTGTCTTAGTTTTCTTTGATGATATCCTCATCTATAGAAAAACTTGGACATACCATCTTACTCATGTGGATCGAGTTCTTCATCTACTCTCTCAGCACCAACTTTTCCTAAAACAATCTAAATGTGCTTTTGGTGCCTCAGAAGTAGAATACTTGGGTCATCTGGTAGGCAATGAAGGGGTTAGGGTGGATCCGAAAAAGATTGAAGCTATGCAAGACTGGCCGCACCCAAAGAATCTCAAAATCTTGCGTGGATTTCTGGGCTTAACTGGGTATTATCGCAAGTTTGTTAAGAATTATGGAAAGATTGCAACACCTCTCACTGCTCTCCTAAAAAAGAACTCTTTCACTTGGATTCCGGCCGTTGCTCAAGATTTTCAAACCTTGAAGATGGCCATGTGCACCACTCCAGTTCTGGCCCTTCCTGATTTCACAAAGACCTTTGTGTTGGAATGTGATGCCTCAGGGAAAGGAATTGATGATGTCCTTATGCAAGAGGGTCGACCTTTGGCCTTCACCAGCAAGCAACTATCTGAAAGGAATCTGGGCAAACCCATCTATGAAAAGGAAATGTTGGCTATTCTGCATGCTGTTGATCTGTGGCACCCTTATCTCTTGGGGAAACGTTTCCAAATTAAGACAGACCATCAAAGCCTCAAGTAATTTCTGGAACAACTCATTTCCTCCCCGGAGTAACAAAAATGGGTGACTAAGCTATTTGGATATGATTATGAGATCATTTACAAGAAAGGAAAAGACAATGTGGTGGCGGATGCACTGTCCCAAAAATATGAAGAAGAAGGATCCCTTTTTTTCTTTCCTTCATTGTACCAGATTAGCTCCAAGCCGTTCGCAAGGAATGGCTACAAGATCCCAAAAGTTTGCATCTGATCCAGTAATTGTAAACCAATGCTCCAGCTCCCCTAGGGTACTCTTGGCTCTAGGATGAGCTTTGATACAAAGGTCGTTTGCATTTAAGTAAACAATAAAAGCTTAAATCCATGATACTTTCTGAGCTTCATTCTACACCCACAACGGGGCACTCCGGGTTCACCAAAACCTATGACAGGGTCAAACGTTCTTTTTTCTGGGATGGTATGAAATAGGACATCCATAATTTTTTTGCTGAATGTGATGTGTGTCCACACAACAAGGGAGAAATAGTCAAATCTCCGGGCACACTACAACCGCTTCCGATTCCACCTGCTATTTGGAAGGATATCTCTATGGAATTTATTACCAGCTTACCCAAATCGGGAAATAAATCATTCATAATGGTGTTTGTGGATCGTCTTTCAAAGTGTGCTCTTCAACACCCATTTACCGCATCCACGGTGGCTTAAATTTTCATGGACCAGGTCTTCAAGCTTCATGGCATGCCACACTCTATTGTTTATGATCGTGACCCAACTTTCACAAGCAATTTTTGGAAAGAACTATTCAAGCTACAGGGCACCCAATTGCATCTCAGCATAACTTATCATCCCCAGACTGATGGTCAAACAAAAGTTGTCAACAAATGTTTGGAAACATATCTGAGGTGTTTTGCCTCTGAAAAGAAAAATCAGTGGGCTCAATGGTTACCCCTAGCTGAATGGTGGTACAACACTTCCTACCATACAACTACACGCATGACTCCTTTTGAAGTGGTATATGGACAGAAGCCACCTTCATTTCTCTCATACTTACCGAGTACCTTGAAGGTCCAAGTAGTTGACCAAACACTTACAGTTCGAGAGGATATTCTCCATACCCTCAAAGAGAACTTGGCCATGGCACAAAATCACATGAAGCAACAAGCAGATCAAGGTCGCTCTGAACGTCAATTTGCAGAAGGGGATCAGGTGTTTCTATGATTGAAACCATACAAGAAAACTTCCCTCAAGTCCGAGCATTGTCAGAAGCTAGCACCCAAATTTTATGGTCCTTATACAGTTCTCAAGCATGTGGGACAAGTCGCCTATCAGTTAGCCCTGCCCAGTCATTCGAAGCTACATCCTATTTTTCATGTTTCATGCTTAAAGAAGGTGATTGGAACTAGGTGCCAAATTCAAACCAACCTTCCTGAGTTAGCTGAAGAAGGATCCATTTGGCTACAACCAGAAGCAGTTTTGGACCAGCGTGAGCATCGCATGCATAAGAGAACCATCAAGGAAGTGCTAGTCCAGTGGAAAGATACAACTCCAGCAGATGCCAGTTGGGAACCAACTACCATTCTGCAACACTTTCCACATCTCAAGCCTTGAGGACAAGGTTGTTTTTAAGGGGACGGACATGTTAGGGTCCTAACCCGCACATAGGTAGAGCAATATATTCGGATGTAATAAAGGTCAATATTATTAAGTCCTTTCAATAAAATAGAATAAGGCGGATGTAAAAAGACCTAATAGAAGCTTCTGCTTCTAGAAGAATATTCCTCTAGATGCTTCTCTTGATAGACATATTTAGTATAAATAAGGATCGAGGGTATGAAAACCCTAGCAGGGAGATTATTGTATGTAATGTCCCCACTTTGGGACATCATCACAGGGCAGAGATTTATGATGACCAGAGTAGATAGATGGGTGCTAGAGCGAGTACAGGGGTATTTGAGAGGCATTGTGGGGTCCAACTTGCATTAATCATCATATTCCATCATCATGAGCCATTCC
>ML795275.1:197757-218567 GCA_009831015.1 Picea engelmannii
CAGGTTTATGACATAACAAGGTTATAGTAGATGTCATTCTGATCACCGTGTTTATTTTAAAAAGCTAGAAAATGGAAGCTATATTATCTTGCTATTGTATGCAGATGACATGCTTGTTTCAGGGTCTAATATTCAGGATATAAATGTGCTCAATAAGAAATTAGCTAATTTATTTGCGATGAAGGATTTGGGTGTTGCAAAGAAAATCCTTGGTATGAGAATAACAAGAGACAGGAAAAATCGCAAATTGACATTGTCTCAGGGTGAGTACATAGAGAAGGTGTTGGAAAGGTTTAGAATGTAGAATGCAAAACCAATTAGTACACCTTTGGCCAACCATTTCAAATTAACTAAGGAAATGTGTCCCAAGACACATGAGGAGATAAAATACATGTCTAGGGTCCCTTATTCATCAACAATTGGCAACTTGATGTATGTGATGGTTTGCACAAGACCAAATATTGCACATGCAATGGGAGTTGTGAGTAGGTATATGAACAATCCATGTAAAGAACATTGGGAGGCAATAAAGTGGATTCTTAGATATTTGAGAGGTACTGCTACTCATGCATTATGTTTTGGAGGTTCAAATACTATTCTACATGGATATGTTTATTTAGATATGGTAGGTGATAAATATAGAAGGAGGAGAACCACATTGTATGTTTTTACTATAGGTGGAACAACAGTAAGTTGGATTTCGAAACTGAAAAAGGTTGTTGCACTTTCAACAACTGAAGCAGAGTATGTTGCTGCTAAATAGGATAGTAAAGAAATGATTTGTTTACATAGGTTTATGGAGGAATTAGGAAAGAAGCAGGTGAATAATAGGTTGTAATGTGACAGTGAGAGTTCCATTCATCTTGCAAATAACTTAGACTTCCATTCAAACACTAAGCATATACAACTCAGGTACCATTTCATACGATTTGTCTTGGAAGATGGACATTTGAAGTTGGAAAAGATACACACTAGCCATAATCATGCAAACATGTTAACTAAGGGAGTAACCAGGGAGAAACTCAGTTCCTGCTTAGTTTCAGTTGGTCTTCAAGAATGAATATGAAGATGAGAAATTTTCCAGGTCCAAGAAGGATCATTGTCCAGTGGATACAATAGCAATGGAGTTGTTGAGATTAGTATCCAAGTGGGATATTGTTGGTTGTGGAGCCTGATTATCTTCCTGATTCAAAGGTCTTTGTTTTCAGTCGTGTTTATATCCCATGAAGAATTTACACCCCAAAATAATGTAAAATCCTCCCCGTGAGGGAGTGTAGGGGGGGTTACCCCCCCTGCAGGGTCCGGGCGAAAGCGGGCCCCCATCAGGGGTTCGTGGGCGAAGACCCGGAAAGAAAAATTGCCTTGTAAATGTATATTGTAATTTCATAGTAAATCTGGACTGTTCATTATAAGGTTGCAGATCTGAGGGTAGAAGTTGTGTTAGGGTTTTTTTCCCTAGAAGGAAACCCTCTTTTATGAGGGAAATGTATTGTAGCTATGCATCATTGCGAATATTGTATTCTAAGTGAGGAGACTGTGAGAGAAAGAAGATGAAGTTACAGAAGGTGTGCTATAGGTTGTATCCCTTCATTTGTTGGATAATAATAAAGGAAGGACCTGGAAATTTATCTGGTGGACATGGCCCACTCTAGGTGAACCACGTATATCTATGTCTCTATTGTATTGTGTATATTTTGTGTTTTATTTCCACATTTGTTTTATTTTATTGCTCCACGATCCTATTTTTCTAACAATATCATCATCAATAATAGACAAATCAAAATTTGAACGGAAATTAGGTGGAGTATACCTTTCCAGTAGAATTTTTTCCTGAATCGATCTCCTGAATACTAGAGTATGAGGATATTCTTTTTCTGATTCTTGTTCTTATGGAGAGTTTGATTCATCATCCTTTAACTCAAACTCTTTCTTCTTTGATTGTTCCTTACTTGGTAGGACTTCATGTTTGATAACATCTTCCATTTCTCTAAATGCCACATCTCGATTATAAAGACTTCAGATTTCTTCCTGAGGAAATATATCCAAGTATTCCTCGAGAAGTCATCTAGAAATGAGACATAGTACACAGATTTTCCTAATGATGGAACCGACACAGGTCCAAACACATCATTGTGCACTAGCTGTATAATTCCTTCTGCCCTCGTTGCACTAGAGGGGAATCTTACCCGATTTTTATTCCCATATACACAATGTTCACATAAATCAAAATATAGAGGGAAGTTATACATACCTTCAACCATACATTTACCATGTAGTAGTTGAAAACCCTTCTCTTCAATATGCCCTAGTCTTTAATGCCACAACATAACCTTATCTATAGACTGTAGGATTTTTTTCTTCTTCAGCTCCAATATCAAGAATAATGGAACTATTACACCCATCACTAATAGTTCTTCCTTTAATCTTATATAGAGTTCCAATCTAAAATCCCTTTAGAAACACCATTGCTCCTCGAACCATCCTGCAATTTCTTTTTCAAATACTGTTTTTACCCCTGCATCGTCCATTTTTCTTACAAAAATCAAATTTATGGCCAATCCTGGGATGTACACAACACCAGAAAGTGTTCTAATCCTTCCATCTATGAGACTCAACTTTACTTTTCCTCATCCTATGATTTTGGCTATCAATTCATCACCTAGGAAAACATTACGTCCATCATACCTTTCATATTCACAGAACCACTCCCTGTGGGGAGTCATATGAAAGGATGCACCTGAGTCAACCAGCCATGCCTCATGATCTGCATGTGTTCTTGAAGAATCCAAGTACACATCTCCTCCTTCTTCCTTGGAGGTATTTTCTTCTATAGAAGGAGCATATTCATATCCCTTCACTCTCTCAACGCTTCTGGATCTACATTGCTTATTGTAGTGCCTTTCTTTTCCACATATCCAACATACCTTTACAAACTTTTTGGGATATTTATATATACCCTCATACTTAGATCTCCCACTTGAGGACTTAGATCTATTTCTTTCTTGGGAGCGTCCTCTTGTAAATAATGCATCTGTGCTCTGTCCTTTCATATTCTTTCGTCTCATATCCTTCGACATCAAGGATGAGACCACATCATCAAAACTCATGGTAGTTGTATTACCACCTATGGCCACAACCAAACTATCCCATGAGTCCAGTAAAGAGAACAATAAACTAATACACTTATCTTCATCTGAAATTTTAATCTCAACATATAATAACTGACTTACCACAATATTGAATACGTTCAGATGTTCTGTCACCGAATCTCCATCTCTCATCCTCAATCTATACAACTTCTTCCATAGGAACAATTTAATTAACATGGACTTATATTTATACAAAGCCCCCAACTTATCCCATAAAGACTTGGTTGTAGCTTCCCCTGACACATTCAGTAAAATTGAATATGAGAGACACAATCGTATTGTTCTCTTCTCCTTTTGATCCAACTTTTTCCAGTCATATTCTAATGTTTATGTAGGAGAAGTACCTAGATCTACCACAATCCACTGATCTTTGTCTACAAATATTCCATATTGAGCTTCCACAACTCAAAACTTTTCCCATTAAATTTCTTGATCTCTATTTTCGAATTGCTTGTCATTTATTTTCACCTGAAGAATCAATACGACAGATCTCCCTCTATAAAAAGGCTTATCACAATCTTGAGCCATACCCCTGACCACAAAGGCGTCCCCTTGAAGCCAATAATTTCTCTAATACCAAATGTAGATTTTAAACTTGTAAAATTATTTACTGCAAACATATTTCAATAAAAGAATAGAAAATATACAATGTCAAATATAGACATTACACAAATATTTTTCCCATAGAAACCCAAACTAGGAAAACCAACATATTCTATATTCATCATCTCATACATTGTTTACAATAAAATATACATATAGGATCATGTATCATCCAAAACCCTAATTCAATAACCCGAATTATTCAACAACCCTAATTCATTAACCGGAAATAGAAAACCATCGACGAAAACCATGTGCCGAAAAACCATGGGGGGAGTTTGCTGTGACCCCCTAGGAAATGGGGTGCTCCACCCCCCTCTTACCTCTCCATGCACCCGATGCAATGTAGACACTAGTTCTAACCATGCAAATAATATATCACACACCCAATACTTTTCCTTTATTATTTTGTGCTAGAGGTCGCTTCCATCCACTAGACTCCAATAATTCTTAGCTTCCAGGGCATTTCCAAAAAAAGGAAATTTCCTTGAGTTCCCATTCTCCATTTCCCTTTGTCTTTGAGATGACTTTTTTTTAATCCAACACCAAGGGTCGATAATATTGTTTTCCTACAAAAATGAAGTGTGTGGCCTTTTGATTTATTTTTTGGAAAACACCTTTTGGGACCCAAGCAAGAGAAGCCCAATAGACTAGAATCACTTCTATAACAGATTTGAGGAGCACCAATATTCTGGATCTTTAGAGACATATATTACACCAAGATATGATTCTCTTTTCAATTTTGGCCAACAACCATGCCCAATCAACTTTCTTGTAACCTAATTCCTTGAGGGTGAAGCCCTGGTATTTGAGGCCCTCTATTGGGATTTTGATTTTCACTCCAAAGAGAGCATAAATCAAGAGTGATTCTTGATCATTTAATCCCTAGGTCATTAAAAATGATTTTTCCTAGTTGATATGTATTCTAGTAGAGAGGAAAAAGGTGTTGAGGATGTCCTTTAAGTTGTCAAAAAATAATTTTCTACCTTCGCAGAAAATGATAATTTCATATACAAAGAGTAGATGAGTGAGTGAACAGTTTAGAGAGATTTGAATGCCTTTGAAGTGCCCTTGTGTGACTGCATATGAAATAAGATGACTTAGAGATTCAAATACCAAAAGGAAGAGCATAAGGGAGAGAGGACAACCCTATCTGGGCCCTCTTTCTACTTTGAATAAAGGAGATGTTGAGTCATTTATGAGGAGATAAAAATATGTGGAAGAGATGCAGCTAAGAATATAGATAACAAATGAATGAGAGAAGCCCAAATGTATGAGTAGCAACCTGGTGTAGAGATATATGACGTGATCAAATTCTTTTGCAAGGTCGAATTTGAAGGTGATATCTTTTTTCCTTCCTAGATGTATTGTGTGTAAGCCTTCTTGAGCTATTCCAATGGCTTGGTGGATTTGTCTTCTCCTTAAAAAGCCAAATTGTTCCTGGAAAATATTATCAACGAGGATATCCTTCAAACATGTTGCTATGATTTTTGTGATAATTTTGTAGATGATGTTGTAGAGGGAGATGGGGCATAATTGATGAAAGGATTGTGGATTGTCATTCTTCGGAGTGAGGGAAATGAAAGTTGAATTGAAGGGGGATAAGACCTAACTAGTGGTGCAATGATATTCTATGGTTTTGAGGAGATCATCACTAAGAATGTCAAAGGTTCTAGTGTATAATTCTACTGGAAACCCATCCATCCCCAAGATTTTATCTTTTTGGAAGTTGTGTAGAGTCTTCTTGAGCTCATCTTTTGTGATTTCCTCCATGAGGGAGTCATTTGTTTCCTGATCCACAATTCTAGGGAATATATTTGCAACCTTTAGAATGGATTCAATTCTCGATCTTTTATTAGCCTTGAATAAGTTTTGGAAATGGGAGGTGCCCACAACTGCAATATCCTCAAAATGTGTGGCTATTGATCCATCATTTGTCTAAATGGCCCAGATTGTGTTTTTTAACTTTCGACTGTTGGCCATGTGGTGAAAAACATTTGTGTTGTCATATCCAACTTGGAGCCAGAGTGATATACATTTTAATCTCCATTGTTTTTCTCTAGATCCTTTTCTTTTCCAACAGGAGGATTTTGGATTTTTGATCTTCAAAGATGTTTGAAACCCTCTCCTCCTCCATACAGGCTTTGAGTTGTTGCTCGATTTCCATTAGAGATTGTTTTTATTTGTTTTTTTAATCAGTTCTCCATGCAATCATTGCTTTCTTTACTTTTTTGATATTTTACAAAAAATTTAAAGGGGGAGACTTAGGGATATTATCATTTAGAGGTGTCTAGATATTTCTGACAAGGTCCAAATAGCTTGGGTCCTCTAACCGGGAGGAGTTGAAATTGAAGGGGATGGGTGGTTTGATTGGTTCATGAAATAATTCAAAAAGTAAAAGGGAGTGATCAAAGACACCACTAGAGGAGAACTATTGACAAAAGTGGAAATTTTCTTGCAAAAAAGCTTCAGAGATTAGGAAGCGGTCAAGTCTTTTTGAAATACAGGTATCACCAATTCACATATTGCGTCGGGTAGGAGAAAGTTTGCTTGGGAGAGGATCAATCAGTTTGGATTCCTCTAGGTTTTTTTTGAAAAAATCATAAAGAGGATCCACATGAGATGAGTGGCCCCATATTTCACAGGAACCAAGGGTGAAAATTTGATCTACCCCAAGGATGGCGTTCCCTGGATATAGGAAGGAAGAGGGGAAAGATTTTTCCTAGAAAGATTTCTTATTAGAATATGGGTTGTAGGTGTTGAGGAAGAGAAAGGAGAGATTGTGAGAGGGGGAGAATAATTGAGTGCCCAAGGTAGTTGACATGGCCCAAGATTTGGATATCTGTAAGGAACCAGTTCTACAACATGTAAGGATACCTCTCGATTTCCTAGAATCATCCATTCCTATGAAGTTTGATCTTGGAAGGGAGGATGAGAATAATTTTACCGTTGCGTCCCCTTCCATCATAGTTTCCTAGAGAATAATGAGGCTAGGATTATGGATTTCAATTAACCTTCAAATGGCCATTATTTTTGTAGGGTTTTCCAACCCCCCTGCAATTATGAGAGAGGAAAATCATTGAGGACCTTGTGCGGGGGTCGATTCTCTAAGAACCCCCAAATGATATTTTTGTTTCCCAGAATGAACTTCTGATTATGCTTACTTTTAAGAAAGAGATATATAATATTTTCTTCCATGGAGTGAAGGATTTTTATCTGGGTCCTCAAAGGTGTTGAGACCCTCATGTTCACTAATAGGGGCCTCTTATAGGTCATGAAAAAGGGATCTAAGGTTTTATTTTTGTGGAGGGGGGGTGAGGGGAGAGGGGGAGATGGGGAGGATCAAGGAGAGGAAGAGTGTGGGGGGATGGTGAAGGGGGATAGGACTAGGGAACCAAAGAGGAGAGGGAAGGAGAGGGGGAAAGGGGGTGGTAAAAAATGATAGGGTGAGGAAGGGAGATGAAAGGATCTGAGACTGGGCTAGAGATACCAGAGAGACCAACCATAAAATAAATTTCTAAGGGGTTGTAGGGGGAGTGTTTGATGGTGAGCCATGGAAGTATTGTGCAAATAAGGAGGAGGAAGGAGGAAAAGGAGGGGGAGGAGAAATATGCTTACCTGTATGTTCAACCAATGACGAGGCAAAGGTAGACTAATGGAAGTCGACTAGAGGAGACAGATCCTGGATTGGTGCTAAGGTTCCCACTTTCATTGTAGGAGGAGGTTATGAAGGAAGAAAAGGGGGAGCGGTCCCCTGCAAACCTGAAGAATATTTCTTGACCCATTTCTAGTTTTTCTCTTGTAGGGGACAATCCTTTTCCAAATGGTCATAGACCTGACATTGACAACATATAAATTGAATCCCTTCATAGTCCAATTCTTTTGTGAATTTGCGGACTTTGTGTTGTATTGAGATATAGTCTACTAGCCCGTTTGATAGTTTGAGACCAACTAGGATGTGAGTCATGGCCATATATATTATTCTATTGTAGGAGAGGTATTGTTCATAGAATGCCCCAGAGCATAGCCAATTTCCTAAAAAAAATCTTCTGTGCAGAAGGAGATTGGTAGTCTGGAATTCCTGACCCAGATTGGCATGATTTCCTTAAGATCAGTGGAGGCATTGAACTCGAGGGTCCAACGTTTCATAAAGAGGGCCTAACTTCCATAAAAAAAGTGTCCTGAGAGTATAGCAGAGGAATTTTCTTCCAATATGAAGGTCAATTCTAGACATCCTTTTGCGAGAATAAGGATAGAAGGTTCCTACCCAAGTTGGATGACAAAGTTGGATGTTTTCCATGCCCTGAGTGAATATGGAGTTGGCCTCTTGGTTTCAAATATGTCTGCCAGGGTGGTATGATGCACGGTGACAATATAATTAAGTTGTATTCTATCATCAAGTGTAATTTTTATGGGCCCTTACCATCTCTTTATGCATTTTTTGGTATTTCTCGAGGTTCCATTCCAATAGAAACTTTCTTGGAGTCATGGGTAGGTGGACAAAGCACCCATGACATGAGAAGTTCTGAGGTGAGAAAGATAACAAACCATCCCATCAAGGAAACCGTTTGTGGTTGAGAGTGTAACAAAACCGGTGAGAAAGGGGAGGATGGAGTCAGTGAAGTGGACTAAACATTGTCTAGAGGAGAGGAGGGGGTGATATGTGGGAGAAGGGAGGAGCAAGTACATGAGGGAAAAAGGGGGAGTAGTGCAGGGACAAGGGAAATCATGAGAGGAAAAGTGATAGGTTGTAAGGGGGAAAGTGATAGCAAATATATGGGAGAGGGTGGATGATATACACTATTAGGAGGGGGATATGGTGATAGGGGAAGGTCAAAAAGATGATGAGGAAGGTCAGGCATAAGGTAGGACCAGATCTCAGAGTTTGTGAGAGAATTTGCAAAGTAGTCGAGGAGCTCTAGATCCATCGTTGGATTATCCATCTGTAAATAAATGGGGGGAAGGTAAACTTGTGTCACAGAGGGGAGGTGGTCATAGGGAGCATAAAATAGGGGAGGAGTATGTGGAGGGGAGGAGTGTCGTCGAACACTGCTAAGATCGAGGTCATGGGGGGGAGGGAGTCAAGTAACAAAGGTACGAAGGTGGGGAGGGGAGAGGGATTCATGGGGGCTAGGGGTTATGTATTTCCTATGGAAAACCTAGCCCCCAAGACCATGCACGAGCAAAACCATAGGGCCCATCCAAAAACCCCATATTTAAATTATTTTCTAAGAATATTAAGTATATAATATAGTTATGATAAAATAATATTATGAATGCATATATAGGAAAATGTCAATCCTCATTATAGTTTATTAAATTATAATATAAATATTAATGTGGTAAAGGATTAGAGGATATACTTATTATAGTTTATTATATTATAATGCAAATGTGAATGTAGCACATGTATTGAAGGATATATTTATTATGGTTTATTATATTATAATACAAAAGTGAATATGGTAAATGTATTAGAAGATATTTGTAATATCAATTAAAGATGAAAAGGTCAACACGTACTACGAATTAATTATTATACAAAAATTATATAATATTAAATTAATAAGTGTATTACAACTTTATAACTATTAATTAAATATTATATAATATTACAAATTAATAACTATATAATATTATTATATAATAATACAATAATAACAATACATTATTATCTAGAGGGGGGTAGAGTATGTACACCTTCGTGGAATTTAGTAGTTAAATAATTACACGGAAGGGGTCCCTTGTCCCACAAACAAGGGAGTCTCATACATTAACTTGGTGTCTAGCTTGGTCGTGACCTTAAAATTAGATTAATAATAATAATAATAATAATCTTATTTTAAGGTCACGACCAAGCCAAACACCAAATTGGTGTATGAGACCCCCTTGTTTGTGGGACAAAGGAACCCCTCCATGCAACGATTTGACTACTAAAGTCTACAGAGGTATACATACCCTACTCCCCTCTCGATTTGAACTTGTCACCTCTTAGGATATATAATAATACATTATTATACATTATTATTATTATTATTACTATTATTTTACACTATTATTGATATATAATAATCATGAAAATATAATAAATAAATTATAATAGGTATCATATAATAAATAACAAAGTACTAATAATACAAAATATTCCATATTGAGTATTTCAAAGATATTGGACATATCTTGATACAATCTCACCAAGATTTTAACTAAGTTGAGGTGTACATATGGTTAAATATTGTCAAATAAAAGCATGACACATAGTCATCCTTGAATTTTATATGTCCAACTCAATGATTATCATTGAATTGATCCCTTGGAATTCTATTGGTTATTTAATTTTCAATTCAACAAGCATGATTTTTCTTATAAGGCTCATTTTTTAAGCAAATTTGATCTAATGTCTTCTTTCTATTATTGGATATCTTTGAGGACTCACTTATGAAGGTATTCCATGTTATAGCGCAAGTTGTAGGTTGGGAAAATCCCGATCGAACCACAAATCAAGTGCTACAACTTGGGAATCCTACACTCAATGTCACCTCGATGTAGGTCCCACACTTCAAGGGTGACTAGGTCACTCTAGGGAGGTGATCTAGGTGACCCTAGGGGGATTGATATGGAGATGGAAATAAATGGAAGTGAAGCCCCTAGAGGTTCAGTCTAAGTAGAGTGAAAGGTGGGAGGATATTCCTTGTAAGTCAAGTGATTATTTCCCCAAAGGTATATTACTTCTCCGGAAGATTGTACATGCCCGAGACACAAGAAAATCCAACTTGCAATGATATATCCTAGTATGGATCAACAAGTTAAGCTTGTTGTCACTAATTTGAAGCAATATATGAAAATTTATATCAGCAAGTAAGACATTCAAATCAACATGTAAATCATAAGATCAATCAACAATATTATCAATGAGTATGGAAATCAAGTATGACTGAAAAATGACACTTTAAGTATGAATAAAGCAAGTTGTTATAACATGTATTTTCTGAAAAAAAATTCAGCCTTATGGCTGTAGCATTCAATGGCATGCAGCAGAAAAATCAACCATGGAAAAGTGCTAAGAAGTATCCCAAAAGGTGCGCCCTAGTTAGTAGACTAGGTGAGTGAAGTTAGAGAGTTAGTCTAGGGTTAGTTTAGGAGTTAAGGGAGTGTTAGTAGCTAGGGTTATGAAGCCCTAATGAATGTAGGTTAAAGTTTTTAACAAAAAATAAAGTAGTGGGAGATAGGGGATGCCCTAGTAGGGGAAGAATCCTCTCAATGAAGCAAATGAACTTCAAGCAAGAAACCTTTCAAAAGATAAAAAATTGTGTTTCCCAAGGCAATGATTTTATATCTCCAATGAAAAAAATATATGAATAGTGCATTTACTATTGGGTTAATGAAGCCAAATGCATAAAGAGCTAGAGAAGCTACCTCCTTTGGGGTGTAATCCCTTTTACTTCCCAAGGCACATTTCTCTAGCTAGAATTTAAGATAAGAGGGTTTATGCCCTTATACTTCTCTTAACAAACCATTATATAATCAATGAGATGAAGCATAAAATGATGAAGACTATGGTTGGTGTGTGTTCCCTTATACTTCCCACCTAGATCCTAGCACAACAATCCTTGAATTGAAAAATAATGATAGCATAATAGTAAAAGACCATACCAAAATCAAGAGAGATGCCAAGATAATCCACCATAAAATCAAGAAAACTTCATCCAAGGCTAGCGCCTCACTCCTCCATCAACCATTCATCAAGATAGCCATTAAAAAGTGCACAAGAGACAAATAGAGCCAAGTGTAGCAAAAATTCAGACCAATACTTCTCACAATGAGGGAGAGTTATGTTAAAATGAGATCTTATGATCACTTATTTATACAAAATGTCACCAAGGTGACTTGTCCACAAATTAAGGGGTAAAACACAAGACTAGGGGTCAACAACCCTAATATTACCCCCTTAACAAATTAATATTAAACAATTCATTTAAAATTTCACATTTTCCACAAATAAAACCCTAATTTACAAGGGCGTCACCCCTTTAGGGCACGTTTTAGCACTAGGAGAAGGTCATTGGTGATGTATGAGGGTAGTAAGGCTTCCCAAAGTCACGTGTCAAGAATCCAAATGTCTTCCTTCATGGTAAAATCCTCAAAAACCTCAAAACATCCAAGTGTCAATGCATATCATCTCACCACCATGCCCTAGCTCCCCAAACATGACATCAAGCTCAAAAAGAGGACGGTTTTCCCCTCCTGGGAAAATTGTTTGGAAAGTGAGGGTTGGGCTATGTCATCCAAGTCATCATCAAATCCTTCCAAGTATGATCTCTCTCATCCGGTATGCGGGCCCCTGGAATCCAACATGTTGGCTTGTAGCCCCATGGAAGCCCAAGCTATGCTTATTCTCCCAAAATTGTCCACCAACTAGGTCCTGCAAAGACAAATGAGCACGCCCTCCAAGGATCTCAAGTCATAACATCATGATAAGTGAATACAATCAATAAATAATCCATCCAAGCATGCACATAAAATATCACTATATCAAACAATTAATTGCTCAAATACACTATGCGACTTGTCAAACTTGAATATGGGAGTGTGGACGAGGTGTCCTATTAGGTAGATCTTGCCTTAGGTTAAGGACAGTTTCCAAGAGATTCCTCTCTAATTCATATAAAGTGGATGAAATGTTTGGGGTCAAGACTCAATGGGAACATGGCTCATGACATACAAGGGGTTGTAGTGTCTCATTCATGGGTTCCTTTGCAGAGGGTGTGTGGTACCTTCGTCCGTAATGCACTTTTTCCAAGCCCATCCATTGCCTTTTATCTTTCTTTATTTTTACTTTTTTTCAATATAGAATAAGGAGAGATTGAAGGTCACTGTTGTAGCGTGGTGACCAGATGATGGAAATTTCACCCACAAACTAGTAGAAATGAGAAGGTTGGTTCATGATGAGACCCTGTTTCTCTCAGCCATGAAACTGAGAGTCATTACCCTGGTTTGGTGACCAGATGATGACAATGTCATACCACTAGATATTCATGGACATTATAGGTCCGCTTGTGACGAGACCTCCTGATGCAGGAGCATCATCAGAAAGAACACATGGAGAGAAACTCAACACCTCAATTCACCTTTGAATCAATTTAGAATCTTAACGCTAACGTTTCCTGCAAATATTTTTTTTTATTGATTGAAAACTGAAGAAGATCAAACGCTTGGGAGCTGAATGATCACGAGTGATCTGGGAGTTTCACTCTTAGAATTTAATGTAACAAAATTTAATTAGTAGTTTTTTTTTTTTTCGAGAAGACGAGTAGTCAAAGGGAACCCTAGGACCCCTCTGGGATAAATACAGGTGCCGTATGCCCGAATGGGGCTGCTTAAAATTAGTAGGAGATTGTTGTGATTTAGTTGTTGCTGAATTTGTAGTTATCATTTTATCATAGTTGTAGATATTTACATTTGAATGAATATAACAGAGGAAATTTGACCGAACGCATGGTGTTTCTACTGTTTACAGTGCCCTGTTAGTTTTTGTTTTCATGAATGAATGAGTTATGTTATTGAATATATGAAACTGTGAAGTATTTGGATAAGTTTCAATTGTTTTCTCCATTGAGTTAATGGAAGGTGTGCATACAGTCCGCAACCAGTGCGTTGATGGAGTTTGTTTTGAATCTGAATCTCAGAGGAGATAGCATGGAACTTCCATTTGCAAAGAGTGCAAAGAGACTGCTGCAAGGTGTGCACAGTCGCCTGGAAGAAGCTAATTATTTCATAGGAATTTGTTTCAAGGAGTGCACAGATTGGAAGTTTGACTAAGTGTCGGAGTAAGCCCTCTGAGGAGTCAAAGGGTCTGAGAGATAAAGATCAGGAGAGACAATGGGGAGAAATCTTCGAAGGGAGTGAAGATCTGAATATTTCACCAGTCATCAACTAAGATCCATCCAGGAGGGAGCGGGATCATTGCAAATCGTCGGATATGGGAAAAGCGCATGAGTTTTAAGTCTCTGTGTACACATAGGAGTGAGGATTCGCTTAAGTCCCGAAGAGGCTAGGGACCATCCATAGTTCAGAAGGACATGTGGTAAGAATATGTCATCTTCGGGTGAAACCACTCTGGGAGGAATGAGTGTGCAGGATTTTGGAAATCCTGAACCCCGAAGAGCCGAAGTGGGTCATGGCCATCATATCCAGAATGACACGAAAATTGTGTACTTCAGGTGGAAGTGCTTCGGGAGAAAGCAAGGGTGGAGAGTTGAAACTCCCGAAGCTCGATTAGCCGAAGAGGCTTGTGGTCGTTGATATATGGGAGGTACATGTCAATAGATCGTGAAATCCGAGTGAAAGTGTTCCGGGAGAAAGTGAGAGGGGAAAAGTCGAGACGTCTGAAGGCCAAAGTCCCGAAGTGGACTAGAGTCATTGATTTAAGGTGGACGTGTGGTTCCTAATATGGAACTTCGGGTACAAAATACTCTAGGGGAAAGTGAAGGTCGAAAGTGATGAACTCCCGAAGCACGGAGTCTCGAAGTGGATCTTGATCGTTGATTGTGAAGGAGGCCGAGGACCATTGATATGATCTTGGTTGAAGGTTCTGAAGTGACGAAGTGTCATGAGGTTAAGCCATGGGGCACAACCCAAGGTCACATGCAAGGAAGAGGCTAGCACCCATTAGTGAGAAACTTGGAATAGGGTGCTAAGAGAGTTAGAACCACGGATAGCTGTCGATCTGAGAACGATAAATCAACGGTGGTGAATCATTGCGGGGAGTGGAGGAAAAATTAGTGAACATGCTAGTTCTCAACCCGCTAATCTCTAGAGACGTTGATCTTGTCGAGATAGGAGACCAACGACCAAGATTCAATCGATACTGGGAGAGCACTTTTCTGATTGTAGGGATAGAACTCTTCGATAAAGAGACAAAACGTTGGCAACACATAATTACTCCGAACTGTCGATCGATGGGAAAATTGGTAACGATCATATCGTGACTGTGAAAACCTTGAGGGTGATAACGGGGCCTGTTTTTGATTGAGTTTGAGACCAGCAAGGTCCCAAGGAGCTGATATAGCTCGAGAATATTTAAATATCCTTGACTAGGAGGTCGAGTAGCCCCGAGGAGAGAAGGGGGGGTCTACATCAAGTGGTATCGGAGCCTCGAATTGTTTTTAGGTAGAAAAAGAGAGCTCGAAGTTTTACTCTATGTGTGAGGAACAATCATCACAATGACACCGAGGAGACATGTGGAGCCTCCTATAGCCAATCGCACTGTAGAAAGAGAAATGAGAGAGTTTCATGCAAGATTAGAGGTGATGGAAGTAGCGCATAGGAGAGTACCTGATGTTGGGGACATCAATGAGGAAAAAAGTGAATAAATATAAGTTTAAGAAGATGCAGGGGAAAATGTTTTCGAATAACGCTTACTTAGAGCAGTTGTTAAATTGGGAGCTAGAGCCAAGATATACATCCCAATGTATGAAGGCAATTTGGATGTTGAAGAGCTGTTGGATTGGACAAGATCCATGGACAAATATTTCGACTATGAATATGTCGATGAGGAGAAGAAGGTGAGACATGATTTCACCAAGTTGAAAGGACTTGCAACATTGTGGTGGGATGAACTGCACGCTGAGTGGAGAAGTAAAGGAAAACAAAAGATAAAGAATTGGGACAGAATGGTAGGCAAGCTAAAGGCTAAATTCATACCCAAATATTATCAGATAAATCTGTTCAGGAAGTTGTAGAACCTAAGACAAAAGGGTATGACAATGAAAGAGTACACAAGGGAGTTCTACAAGATGAATATCAGGATTGGAAAAAGAGAGAAAGATGAAGAAAAGGTTGCCATATATATAAATGGCTTGAGATATGAAATCCAGGATGAGATCAGCATGATGTCGGTAAGGATAGTAGAGGATGCTTATCAGATTGCACTGAAAGCAGAGGATAAGTTGGCCAGAAAACAAAGCCAGCGAGGAAGAGGTAGAAGCCTGAACAAAGGTAAGGGAGTTTCCCATGACAAGGCATAGAAAACCAAAGACGAGATTGATAAACCACATAGTCACTTAGAAAGAGGAGGAAGTTCCTGAGGGAGACAAAGTGGTGGAAGAAGTTCTTCTAGAGGAAGAGGAAGACGTAGAGGAGCAGAGATAAGATGGTATTCTTGTGGAAAGACAGGACACATGTCTTGGGAATGTCCCGAGAAAAAGAAAGAAGGAGGTGAAGCTCACATTTCAGAAGCTCATAAGCTAAATGTTGAAGAAGAGGGAGAAGAATATGGAAGATATCTAATGCCGAGGAAGGTTCTCTTGAAGCTACAACCAGAAGTTGAAAAACTAGTGCAAAGGAACAGTTTATTCAGGACAACTTGCAAGAATAAAGACAGAGTATGCAAGGTTATAATTGAAAGTGGTAGAACTGATAACTTAGTATCCACAGAGATGGTGGAGAAATTGGAGCTAGAGACAAATTCACATCCAAATCCATATAAGGTCTCATGGTTGCAAAAAGGACACCAGGTAATGGTAACTAAATAATTCCTTGTTGAATTTAAAATAGGAGGATATAGAGATGAAATTCTGTGTGATGTGATTCCCATGGATTTATGTCATGTTTTTTTGGGAAGACCGTGGCATTTTGATAGAAATTTCATTTATGATGGGAGAAAAAATAATTGTACTTTGGAAAATAATGGTAGAACACACATGTTGTTGCCAATAGAGGAGAACAAAGTAAAGGAAGAATCCAACACAAGGATACTTCTCATGAGTGGGAAGGAACTCCTGAGTGAAGTCAAGAAGGAACATGAGATGCAGTTTGTTTTTCTGAGGAAAACGAGAGTTGTCCTTACAATTACTTCGATGGATGATTTACCTAAAGAAGTTCAGGAGCTTTTGGATAATTTTGCTGACATAGTAGTGGATGAGTTGCCTAACTCATTTCCACCCATTAGAAGTATCATCCATCATATTGATTTGATACCAGGAGAAATTCTGCTGAACAAAGAAACATACAGATTTCTACCTCAAGAGAATGAGGAGGTAAAGAAACAAGTCCAGGAATTATTAGACAAAGATTTGGTCAAGGAAAGCTTGAGTCCATGCGTAGTACCAAATGTGTTGAGTCCAAAGAAGGATGGAGGATGGAGAGTGTGTACAGACTGAAGATCCATAAACAAAATCACCATCAGGTATAAATTTCCTTTGCCAAGAATGGATGACTTAATGGATTGTTTAAGTGGAGCAAATTTTTTTTCAAAGATAGATTTGAAAAGTGGATATCACTAGATAAGAATGAGAGAAGGTGATGAGTGAAAAAAACCCTTTAAGACAAATGAAGGGTTGTATGAATGGATTGTTATGCCATTTGGATTAACAAATGCCCCAAGTATTTTTATGAGACTGATGAATGAAGTATTGAAGGATTCCATTGGTAAGTTTGTGATTGTGTATTTGGATGATATACTGGTCTTTAGATAAACTAAATAACAACATTTCAGTCATCTGACATTAGTGATGAGGAGACTACAACAGGAGAAGGTGTTGATAAATCTGAAGAAGTCCTCTTTTATGAAGACATAACTCATTTACTTGGGTTTTGTGATATCTTCAAATGAATTGAAGATGGATCCAGAGAATGTGAAAGCAATCAAAGAATGGTCATCACCAAGGACTATATTTGAGGTGAGAAGCTTTCGTGGGTTAGCAAGTTTCTAGAGGAAGTTCATTAGAAATTTCAGTGGAATTTGTGAACCGATATTGGACATAGTGAAGAAGAGGCACAAGTCTTTTAAATGGATAGAAGAGGCTGATAGGAGCTTCAATAAATTGAAGGAGAAGATAACAGAACGACCAATTCTATTCTTGCCAAATTTCAGGAAGACATTTCAAGTGAGATGTGATGCAATTGGAGTTGCAATTGGAGCAGTCTTGAGCCAGGACAATAAACCTGTTGCCTATTTTAGTGAGAAGATGAATGAGACTAAGGGAAAGTACTCCACATATGATAAAGAATTTTATGCCATAATTCAAGCCTTGAAGAAATGGAGGCACTACCTTATTCCAAAGGAATTTGTATTGTACAACGACAACCAAGATTTACAATTCATAACTAGACAGGAGAAGTTAAACCAGAGACATGCTAAGTGGATAGAATTTATGCAAAATTTCACTTTTGTCATTAAACATATTTCTGGTAATGCTAACAAAGTTGCTAATGCATTGAGTAGGAGACGTCTTAGTTTGCAAAAATTTCAGGTCAAGACCTTGGGGTTTGAACACCTTAATGATATGTATTGTGATGATCTAGATTTCAAGGAAGCATATGAAGCATGTGAAAATATTGTGCTTAGAGAAAAAACCCAGTGGACAGAGTATATAATTCAATATGGATTGATGTTTAAAGGTTTCCAATTTTGCATACCAAGGTGCTTGATGAGAGAAAATTTGTTGAATAAAAAATACAGTGGAGGTCTAGCAAGACATTTCAGCCACGACAAGACATTTTCACAGTTGAACAATTCATACTATTGGCCAGGTATGAGAGCAGAGGTGAAGAATTTTTTGAACAAATGTAAGATTTTCCAGTATGCAAAAGGAAATAAACAGAACATTTGATTGTATCAGCCACTGCCTATTCCAGATAGGCCTTGGGATGTAATAAGCATGGATTTTGTGTTAGGATTTCCAAGAACCCAAAGGGGAAGTGATTCCATATTTTTTGTGGTTGATAGATTCTCAAATATGGCACACTTTATCCCATTCTAGAAGACAAATGATGCAACACACATTGCAAATTTGTTTTTAAAGGAAGTTGTGAAACTTCATGGGTTGCCCAAGAGTATTGTCTCAGACAGGGACACTAAATTTCTTGGTCATTTCTGGAGAACATTATGGAAGAAGATGGGGACATAACTATATTTTAGTTCATCATATCACCCTCAAACAGATGGACACACAAAGGTGCTAAATCAAAGCTTGGGAAATTTGTTGAGAAGTTTGGTCACTGAACATCATAACCAGTGGGATCATATTCTATCACAAGAAGAGTTTGCATACAATGAATCAGTGAACAGAAGTACAGGAAAGATTCCATTCTAGATAGTGTATGGAATGAAGCCAAGAGGAATATCATAATTGAGAGACATGGAGCAGAGTGAATTCAGAAGTGTTGGAGCAGAATACTTCGTTGCAGAAATGCAGAGGCTTCATAATAATATCAAGGGGCAATTGCAGAACATAAATGCAGAGTATAAACATAGAATTGATCAGCATAGGAGAAAATTTTAGTTTTAAGTGGGAGATCAAGTCTTAGCACACCTAAGAAAGGAAAGGTTCCCAATGGGGACATACAACAAGCTGAAGCTGAAAAAGATAGGACCATGCAAGATCCTAAACAAATTTGATACCAATGATTATGAGATAGAGATGCCAAATGATGTGGGCATATCACCCATATTCAACATTTCAAACCTGTATCCTTACAGGGATGACGACGCGAAAAAATTAAAAGATGAGAAAGAGATTTAGTGGGAAAAGTAGATGCATGTAGCAGAAAAACCACATATGGAGAAGATCATTGGTCAGAGGATTGGAAAGAAGACTAGAATAAAGACATACCTTGCGTATTTGGTAAAGTGGAAGGGGCACCCAATAGAATATGCCAGTTGGGTAAACGAAGATGATATTCAGAAGCATGGAAAGTCAGTGCAGGAGCTCATGGACATGAGTCCATGAATTATTTTTCCAAGGGAGTATGATGTAGGAGCATCGTCAACAAGAGAACATGGAGAGACAACTTAGCACCTCAATATGCCTTTGAATCAATTCATAATCTTAACGCTAGATTTTCCTGCAAATATTTTTTTTACTGATTGAAAACTGAAGAAAATCAAACGCTTGGGAGCAGAATGATCATGAGTGATCTGGGAGTTTCACCCCTAGACTTTAATGTAACAAAACTTAAGTAGTAGTTAGTTTTTTTTTCTTCGAGAAGACGAGTAGTCGGAGGGAACCCTAGGATCCATCTGGGATAAATAGAGGTGTCGTATGACCGAATGGGGCTGTTGAAAAATCGTAGGATATTGTTGTGATTTAGTTGTTTATGAATTTGTAGTTATTGTTTTATCATAGATGTTACCATTTACATTTGAATGAATATAACAAAGGAAAATTGACCCAATGCATGGTGTTTCTATTGTTTACAGTTCCCTGTTATTTTTTGTTTTCATGAATGAATGAGTTATGTTATTGAGTATATGAAACTGTGAAGTATTTGGATAAGTTTCAATTGTTTTCTCCGTTGAGTTCATGTAAGGTGTGCATACAGTCTACAAGGAGTGTGTTGACGGAGTCTGTTTCGACTCAGAAGCTCAAAAGAGATAGCGTGAAACTTCCATTTTCAAGGAGTGCAAAGAGACTGCTGCAAGGTGTGCACAATCACCCACAATAAGCTAAGTCTTGTGTAGGAATGTGTTGCAAGGAGTGCATCGATTGGAATTCTAACTAAGTGTTGGAGTAATCCCTCTGAGGAGTCAAAGGGCCTGAGAGATAAATCTTAGGAGATACAGCAGGGAGATATATTCAAAGGGAGTGAAGCTTTGAATATTTCACCAGTCATTGGCTAAGATCCGTCCAGAAGGGAGCATGATCGTTGCAGATCGTTGGGTCTAGGCAAAGCGCATGAGTTTTAAGTCTATACATACACATAGGAGAAAGGATTCGTCGAAGTCCTGAAGAGGATAGGGATCGTCCATCGTCTAGAAGGACACGTGGCAGGAATCTGTCATCTTCGGGTGAAACCACTCCAGGAGGAACGAGTGTGTAGGAGTTTGGAAATCGTGAACCCTGAAGAGCCGAAGTGGATCATGGTCATCAGATTCAAAATGACATGTTAAGAACCAAACATCAATATAGCATGTAAAAACCTTAGGAAAAGTACTCAACGCTTTGAAAAAGAGATAATTTCAGATAATAAGCCTCTTCGAGGGGGAAACCTCCTTTTACCCCACTTAAATGTTCAAGTACAAGATGATTCAAAATGAAAATGTCTCCTTGGTATATA
>ML795275.1:243656-264239 GCA_009831015.1 Picea engelmannii
AGTGGGAGTTGTGAGCAGGTATATGAACAATCTAGGTAAAGAACATTGGGAGGCAGTAAAGTGGATTCTTAGGTATTTGAGAGGTACTACTACTCATGCATTATTTTTTGGAGGTTCAAACACTTTTCTACAGGGATATGTTGATTAAGATATGGCTGGTGATAAAGATAGCAGGAGGAGCACCACAGGGTATGTTTTTACTATAGGTGGAACAACAGTAAGTTGGATTTCAAAACTACAAAAGGTTGTTGCACTTTCAACAATAGAGGCAGAGTATGTTTCTGCTACAGAGGATAGTAAAGAGATGATTTGGTTACATAGGTTTATGGAGGAATTGGGAAAGAAGCAGGAGAACAACAGGTTGTACTGTGACAGTCAGAGTGCCATTCACCTCGCAAAGAACTCATCCTTCCATTCGAAGACTAAGCCTATACAGTTGAGGTACCACTTCATACGATCCGTCTTGGAAGATGGACATTTGAAGTTGGAAAAGATACACACTAGCCAGAATCCTGCAGACATGTTAACAAAGGGAGTAACCAGGGAGAAACTGAGTTCCTGCTCATTTTCAATTGGTCTTCAATAATGAAGATGAAGATGAGAAATTTGCCAGGTCCAAGAAGGCTCAGAGTCCAACATATATAGTAGTGGTGGAGTTGTTGAGATCAGTCTCCAAGTGGGAGATTGTTGGTTGTGGAGCTTGATTATCTTCCTGATTCAGAGGTCTTTTACTTTCAACCGTGTTTATACCCCATGAATTATTTACACCCCAGAAGTACGTACACTCTTCCACGCAGGGGAGTGCATAGGGGGGGTGCCCCCTCTGCGGGGTCTGGGGGGGATATCCCCCCGGCTGGGGGGTCTGGGGGCAAGCGGCCCCCCAGTGGGGGTTCAGGGGCAGCGTCCCCCAAAGGAAAAATTGCCTTGTAAATGTATATTGTAATTTCATTGTAAATCTGGACCGTTCATTATAAGGTCGCAGATCTAATGGTAGAGATTATGTTAGGTTTTTTTTTCCCTAGAAGGAAACCCTCTTTTATGAGGGAAATGTATTGCAATGATGGTTGATGGAAAATATTGTATTCTGAGAGAGGAGACTGTGAGAGAAATAAGAGGAAGTTACAGTGGGTTTTTTTGTAGGTTGTATCCCTTCATTTGCTGGATAATAATAAAGGAAGGACCTGGCAATTTCTCTGGTGGACATAGCCCACACTGGGTGAACCACATAAATCCATGTCTCTCTTGTATTGTGTATATTCTGTGTTTTGTTTCTGCATTTATTTTATTTCTCCACGGTCCTGTTTTTATAACAGGACCTTCTTCTCGTACCACACTGGTGGGTTCTTTGTCGTTCTCTTTTTTCGGCGCATTTGGTAACAACGCATTCTCATCAGCTGGTGTCTCGACCGAGGGAAACCCTGGTTTTGGATCACAAAATCCTGCACAGGGTACTATTCCTTCACAGGGTGCACACACTTCTCAAGGACCTTGGAATCTGTGGTAAGGATCAGTTCCCTCATGAGGAATGATGACCAGGGGAAACCCCTTCCATGGTCAATGGAACCTCGAGCAAGGCTTAGTACCTATGCCCATTGGATCGGCAGGGGGAAACCCTTTCTAGAACCTTTGGAGCACAACATCAGGAGCATTCCATTCTCATCCCTCAATGTCCTATTACAGGAGTCAGCCGATGACATCTCAACCAGCTCAATATCCAAATGCTATCCTAGGCCATGGTTTACCCGGGCCAACAACCTAACTTTTCCTGGCAACATGGTGCCAGCCAAATCCCAAGATCCTATCCTCCTGTACATACTCAACAACCTAAGCTACCGTTTCTAGCAACTTTGCACTTGCCAGACTTGTCAAGATTTTTGAATTACCCAATATGTCACGATCCACGTTAGCCTACTATGCCGACCAAGTTTCTCTCAGACATTCCAAAGTTTGAAGGAAAGCCTAATGAAGATCCAGGTGATCATGTGACCACATTTCACATATGGTGCTCATCCAACTCTTTGAGGTACGAATCCATCTAGTTGTGTATGTTTCAATGCACTCTTATCAGCAGTTCCGCGAAATGGCACATCGAGATCGACCTCTCAATATACTCTACTTTTGGAAAATTTGCAATGGTTTTATTAAACCATTTTCAATTACTTGTGAGATACCATGCCGACACAGAGCTGCTGGACAACTTTGAGAAAACAAAGGCTGACCATATATATGATCACATCTGAGAATGGTGGTGCCAGAAGAGTTTGATAAAAGTACCAATTCCACTGACATTCATGTTGGAATGGTTCCTTAAGTGTTTGGTACCCCAACTATCCAAGGACATAGCAAAGTTGGGGGTCTTTTTAGAGGAAGAGGCGATAATGAGAGCTCAACAACTAGAGATGATTTACTCTTAGTTTGGTTTGCTTTACGAAGTTTTACTAGATGTGCCATGGTCTATTCTTGATAAGACCAGACACAAGTATGGACCGTATGCCGACGACATTGTTGGTTCAGCACAAGAAAATCCCACTGATACAACAATCAGTGGCCAGCCCAACTCCTATTTCAGCTCAAACGTTGGATGTACACAGCGTGCAATCGACGAACCCAAAGGAAAACTAGCAGGCTGAAGGGAAGAAAAAACAGTGAAAGAAGAGTAAGGGAGATAAGAAACCGACCAATAATTTTGGCAGGGGAAACACATAGAGAAAGAAGTCAAAGTATCCATGCAACCTCTGTGTGGAAGACCATCAACCTCACCTGTGCCCTCGACTCATGGGGGTCCAAAAGTTATCAGCGCAGCAACAACCTGTAGTGTTAACGAACCCATTTCCTCATGGGAAAAATTCAACTCAAGCCTCTGCAAATGTGGATGGGCGAAGTTAGGGACCCCCTTCGTCATCTAGTAATCCCTCAACCTCAAATATCTATATTTTGAAAGGTGAATCTCACATAGCTATTAGGGCACATGATTACATAACGCCAAGTACTATCGAAAAGGGTAAAGAAGTCAAAAATCCATATGTTCCTCTCCATATCGAGAGAACGATGGGTGAAACAATGACATGCATCCCGAAAGGGGAATTCAATAAGGCTTCACATAATCCAAATGCGCGGGCCACCCAAAACTACTCTGTGGTGGAGGATTTGTCACAAACCCCTTGCGTGATGTCTGCTTTGGAGGTCCTCCAGAGCTTCCCTTCATAGAGAAAGTCTTTTCAAGCCACCTTAGGATCCACTGAGACATGTAATCCAAGAACTATCATGCTTGATACAACTGACTTCAATCCTCGTCTCCCATACCACATCGCATTTCATATAGTAGTAGCTCACCCCATGAAATATTCTACCTGGAATATTTTTCGTACGACGGTTGATAAGGGCGCCTAGACATGCATGATGTCATTGGCATGTTGGAAGGCCATTGGAAAACCCTTTTTGTCTCCTTCACCTACTCTTCTTACGACTTTCAATGATCTTTCTTTCAAAACACATGGAATCATTCCTTCTTTCCCCGTGCAGTTAGGAGGGAAGACTGTGTGCATCGAATTTGAAGTGGTCGATGTGCCTCTCGACTACAACCTCATGTTAGGAAGGAGTTGGAAATATTCCATGCATGCAATGGCTGCCACAATTTTTTGGGTCTTGTTGTTTCCACATGAGGGTTGAATCATGACCATTGATCAATTGTCCTTCTCTAAACCTAGCCCTTCATTGGGGGAATCCACAGTCCTGATTATTGATAACCCACAACCCGACATCGTCAATGTGGGGGTTGGTTTGTGCCCACCTCTCATGGGTAATTTCGATTAACCACCTCCTTCTGACGATGTCAAAATGATATCGGCTGTCCCCGACCAGCCTAAGGCTGAAATATTTTCAATGTCGTCGTTCCGCATGGCTTACTTTAATGATCTGTGGATTATTCCTTCCCCATCAGCCACAATGGAAGGGATAGGGCACCATGTCATGTCCATTCCCTTGTCCACGACAGAAGTTGCATACTCTATAGTCCAATAAGCTTCTACTGACCCTGATCTGACTCCCGCATAGGAGTTAGATCCAATTCTCGAGCTTGCCTAGGCTCAAGTTTCCCTTGCCACTACCGATTATTTAGACTTGGTATTTCCCTCTAATGAGGCAATTTTAGAGGCATTGACTGGTCCAAACAGACCCTGGGATGATCTCCATCATAGATCATATTTCCTCCCAGAGTTAGGAATAATAGAGGCATGAGAGTTTGTGTTGACTATGACTGGAGATAGGTCTTGTCCTATCAATCCTCTGGCCACGCACATAGTTTATGTCGAGGGTAATATGGAAAACATCGCTAAAATGATACCTATAGATATCTCCAGAACCCCTGGCGTCATGGAGAATGCCTTCGTTGAAGCAGGCTGTTCCCCCGAGGAGATTCAAATCTATACATATTTATTTAAAGAATTCCACGACGTTTTTTCTTAGTCTTACGAGGAAATGTCAGGCATTGATCCAAGAATCGTCGAACATGATATTATGACTTACCTTGAATCCAAGCTGGTCCGACAGAAGATTCATTCGGTTAATCCTTAGAAAGCTACAACTATTAAGGCTGAAGTAGAGAAACTACTCAAAGGTGGTTTCATCTACCCCATTCAATTGACTCAATGGGTGTCAAATCCCGTTCCGATCAACAAAAAGTAGGAATGATTCATGTATGTACAGACTTCCATGATTTGAACAAGGCTTGTCCAAAGGATAATTTCCCCACCCCATTCATTGACCAGATAGTCGATGAATGTGCAGGCTGTGAGGTATTTTCTTTAATGGATGGTTTCTCGGGATACAATCAGATACAAATTAAACCTGAGGACCAACATAAAACAACTTTTATCTGTCCATGGGGTACATTTGCTTATCGGAAGATTCCTTTTGGCCTAAATAATGTTGGAGCCACCTTTTAGCAAGCCATGTCTTTTTCTTTCCACGACCTTAAACACCTAGTCGAGGCTTATCTCGATGATTTAGCATCACAATCGCATAAGAGAGATGATCATACTACACACCTTCGACTTATCTTTGAGCGATGTCGCTACTATCAGATTCGCTTGAACCAAAAAAAATGCAGTTTCTGCGTGACGTCGGGTCATATCTTAGTTTTCATAGTGTTGACAACATGGATCATGGTCGATCCTCTAAAGGTTGAGGCGATACTTCAATTGCCTCCCCCGTGCGCAGTCCCTCAGCTTTAGAGTTTACAGGGAAAAGCCAATTTTCTTCAGCATTTTATCGCAAATTATGCTGAGATCACTAAAGGGTTTATGCTTTTACTAAAGAAGTGAGTTCCTTTTCATTGGAACAAATCTTCTCAATGCTCTTTCGAAGCATTGAAATTCACCCTCACATCCGCCCTTCTACTTCAGCCACCCAATTATAATAAAGATTTCTTATTGTATTTGGTCGTAACAAAGTCGACCATCGGTATGGTATTGGTTTAGGAGGATGATTTGCTTGAAGAACACGTCATTTATTACCTGAGCCGAGGCCTAGTTGGATGAGAACTCAACTACTCCCATGTTGAAAAACTTGCATTGGCAACAATACATGTTGTCCAATGGTTCCGTCACTATATCTTGTTTCGCAAGACCACCGTCATTGCCATTGTGAATCTGTTACAATACGTGTTGACACGATGTGTAATTGGCGGAAAGATCAGTATAAGGATTTTTATCCTCCAAGAATATGACTTGGAGTTTGTGTCTGCGAAATCTAAAAATTTGTTGGTCTTTGCAGAACTTATATCAGAACTTTAAGTCGAGTCAGGTGATGTTATGCCCGAAGAATCACCGATTAAAGGAGATCTTTTTATGATTTCATCTTTGGACCCCTAGTATGGAGATATACTAGTTTATCTCCAGACTTTGAAGTTCCCCACCTCTGCTTCTCATGATGAGAATCGACGTATACGCCATCAGGAAAAAAATTATCTTATACTCAAAGACACTTTGTATCGTCGAGGTGTAGATTGCATCCTTCGTCGGTGCCTTACTCATGAAGAAGCATAACTCATGCTTAACAACTACCACAATGGAGCATGTGGTGGTCATTTGTTTGGGTTGGAAACAACCCAAAATATTCTACGAGTCGGTTACTATTGGCCGATGTTGATCAAAGATTGCATTGAATCAGTCAATAAGTGCCACCCGTGTCAGATATTCTCATGGAAGATGAGGGAACATCCTACTCCCATGTTTCCCATCATCATAGTTTCCCCCTTCACCAAGTGGGGGATTGATTATACTACATGCCACCCCCCTTCATCCATGGGGCACCGTTATATCATCGTAGCAGTAGAATACTTCACAAAGTAGGTAGAAGCTATGACAACGTTCAAAGATGATGAAGACACAACAACTCTCTTCTTGTTTAATCAGATAATAGCAAGGTTCAGCGTCCCAAAGGAGATTGTCACTAACCATGGTAGTCACTTTCAGAAAAAAATGATGTATGATTTAATGGCAAAGATAGGGTTGATACAAGAAAACTCATCACCTTATTACCCACAAGCGAATGGTCAGGTGGAAGCTGTGAATAAGTCTCTCAAGACCATTATACAACGAACGATCAATTCAGCCAAGTCAAATTGGAATTTGATGTTGTACTCGTCCTTGTGGGCCTACTGAATGTCTGTAAAGATTGTCACTAGTTTCTCACCTTTTCAAATCATTTATGGGTTGGAAGCAGTCTTGCCTATAGAATGCCAGATCCCATCTCTTAAGTTGGCAGTACAGTTATTGCCAGACACTTCACCGCTTGAGGAACACTTATTATATCTCGAGCAACTCGATGAGCAATGACGCGATGCAGCCTTGGCTAATGAGGCTCACAAGCAAAATTTCAAGTGTCGGTATGATCGGTCTGTTCGTCCTCAGATTTTATCTAAAGGCAACCTTGTCCTGGTCTATGACCAAGATAAGGATCCCCTGGGAGCAGGTAAGTTCAAACCCATGTGGTTCGGACCGTTCATCGTGAAGGAGGTATTAAAGAAGGGCGCTTATCGTCTGGTTGACTTTGAAGGGAAATATTTAGCAGAGCCTAGAAATGGGCTCTACCTCAAGAAGTATTACTCGTAGGTGGGTCTCCTTGGGTGACTTCTTGTATATATATATATATATATATATATATATATATATATATATAGTTTTTATACATTTTATTTTTTGTCTTTTTGTTTTATGGACGTGTGATTTTTTATGTCAGCATTTTCACTGTGACAGATGTCAAGTGAATCAGATGTGTTCATTGGATTCGTGGATGGTGCTAGCCATCACACTCAGAGGCTTGCTTCTGCAGCTTGGGTGATCTTCACACCTCAAGGCCAGTCGTTATCTTCTAGAGGTATCTGTTTAGGTGACGCCACAAGCAATGTCGCCAAATACAGTGTAGTAATAGAGTTGCTTCTTGATGCTTTGTCGCATGGTATCCCTTACCTCCGGGTCTAATTAGATGCACAATTGGTTGTGTCCTAGTTAAATGGGGTTTACTGCATTTATGATCCTACTCTACATCGATGATTCCTTAGGGTACGTCTCTTAAAATGTTGTTTTGATTACATTACGTATATCCATGTTCCTAGGAGATTGAATCAAATGACATATACTCTAGCTAATCAAGTATTAGATTGGCATATTGTACACACGTAAGAAAAAAACACACATACACATGTAAATACATTTGTAAATAAATGTAACCCATAAGACAAAAAAGATGTACATATATATATATATATATATATATATATATATATATATATATATATATATATCAAAAGTATCAGAGTACATAGGTGGGCACAAGCGCGTCAAAAAATAACGAGTCTGGTATATAACGTGGGGCTTATGCCCTAAAAAATATACAAAGAGTTCCCTCGGCATGAAAATGGTCCACCCTAAGCTAAGAACGAGGCATATTGGCCCTTCCATAGTGGACTACAGTTTTTTATAAATGTCGAAATAGCTGGACCCAGGTTCGTGTCACCCCAACAACATGAGGCTGCATAGATGGTGTGAGATTCTCAATCTCAGCCATGGGCACAGTACGGGTGAGTGCAGTCAATTTCCGCTCCACTCGTCTCAAAAATCTCTCAACATCTCCGGCTAGAGGTACCCCCACTGCTGGTGGTGGTCCGATGACCACTGTTGGTAATGCCTCTAGTCGTGGATGGAGCCTGCTCCATGCAAAATCAGTTGGATGCACTAGTCCCACATCTGTACATAACATATATAAAGTTGTCAAGTACTATGGTATACATAAAAATGATATATAAAAAAAGAAACTAAAAAATTAAAAACTCTTAAAAGAAAACATACTTAACTCTCCTCTCTCTTCTCTAAGAGGTATGAGCATGTCAGTATCCCTGGAGAAGTTGATCATGACATAGGGGTAGTCCTCTATAGCCGGAATCTGTCGATACCACTAGTCCAAAAAAAATATCATCGAAGGCCTCAATGGTCCTCCCTCCCCCCTATCGCAGAAGCAATGCTGCCCATATACACACTGCTAGGAAGGAGGCCATGTGCCCCTGTACTGTCTCTCATGGACTAAGACTGGGTACCCTCTCAAAGAAGAAAGAGCACATAATAGTCTCAAACCCGAAGTTCTTGTTGTTTCTCCCATGACACTCTGTGAGTTTCCTCTTCATGCACTCTAGCATGGTTTTACTCCAATCGAACACTTGTGCATTTAAGAACTCTACTGCACAATGCATATGTGCCCAGCAGGCCTGATGTAAAGCCGTGGATCCAGTGATCCACCCAATAAGTAAAACTATCACTTTTAATGATAGGTTGGTGATTTTGTGGATCAGTACCTGGGAACCCACTTTATCTGTTCCAACCTCGTAGTGTTTCTTGATCAACTCAGAAATGTTGTGAGGCCCAAGGGGAAAAGAACGAAGGTTGACTAGTTCCCCTCTCCTCGAGAGGCCAGTCAAAAAATAAATATCTTCAGTTGTTGGAGTCAACAAATGTCCCTCGAGCATAAATGTCTCTGCATCTGGGTGTCAGTAATCCACCAAGGCATTAAATAGCCTAGGTTGTGCCCTCATGAGTGGACACCAAAAGAATTTCCACAACCCGCATTGTTTTAATGCGGTGACAACAACAGGGTCTTCCTTGACCAGTATATCAATGTCCTCATGCTTTGTCTCTCTCCAATGGACATACATTCTACAAAATGTCAAGTTCAAAGGGGAGTTAAATAATGCATTTTCACTTTTTTTCATATGTTAGAGGGTGTACGCGAGATGTACTAGGAACAACCACATATGTATGTAGGCAGATTATTCTTTTCCCACGTGCATACATGGGTTGTGCTTAGACAACCCGTGTACACTCAAGGCCGACCTTTTTAAAGGTGTGTGCCCCCCCAAAAAAACAAAAAGAAATGCAAAAAGAAAGAATGAAAATACAGGAGGAGATAGTTTCTACTTACTTGGTCCAAGCGGAAGTTCGTTTCATCCACTGAGGATCCTGGAATCAACTTCTTTCACAAAGGGGCGTTTTTGGATTTTTGGTCAATTCTCAATTTGCAATGGTGATAATGAGCTGCCAGCTTCTATTTATAGACTTTTTTGTCCTTTTTTGTCATTTTTTGACCCCTATTGTCATTTTTTTCTAGCTTGAAAATCATGCAACGTTGTTCTTGAGTTTCTCATTGTATGTTACGATACACTTTACTTTTGGTTCGACGAACTTTTTGGGAGTTGGGGCACTTTTAAGGTCCTTTGGTGAAAATTCATTTTTCCAACTTTGTACATTTAAGTTAGGATTCCACCTCCACTTGTTGCACCTCGTTGTCTTTTTCTCTTTACCATAGGATCGACCCCACTGAATTGCAACACGGAACCGTCATGGATTCTCTAGAAGTGTTTTAATTTAGTGGTAGAGCCTACCTTCACATAGATGCCCTAGTTAGATCCTGGTTGCATTTTGGTGTCCATGTTGTCGCTAATGACTATAGGCTCGGGAGTCCTTTTATTCTTGTCTTGATTACAAGTTTGAGCCTTCACATGTCTGATATATTATCACTATTGACCTCACCCTCAGGACTCCCAAAAAAATGGGTCTTCTTTTAAGCCCTTTTTAGACCCTCTAAACATGAAAAGATTGTCGAGCGATCTTGTTTCCCTTCACACTCGCCAAACTAAAATTTGAAGGCACGTCTTTTTTACAGTAGTTTACCCCTTTTTCAATCCGAATGGTCAATTGTACGAACAAAGGTATACTCTAGGAACTTTGGTTCCCTAGAAGAGTATTCACAGGTATAAGTTTAACCCTTTTTCGGGCCTGAGGGACTAAATTTATGAAAAAGGAACCCCCATAGAGTCCATAGTTAAGCTCTTTTCAAACTCCCTAAAATTGAAAAGATCGTCGAGTGAGCTTTTTTATTCACACTCATTAAACTGGTCCAAAAGAACATCCATTACAGAGTCCATATTTAAGCTCTTTTCAGACTCCTTAAAAGTGAAAAGATTGTTGAGTGACCTTGTTCTTTCACACTCGTTGATTGATTCAGAAAAACATCTACTAGCATGAGTTTACCCATTTTTTTGGCATGTATATTAAGGAGGAAAAAGGTACACCTTGGGATATTTGTCTCGCTAGGAGAGTTCTCCCAAGTAGATTTTATACTTTTTCGGGCTAAGGAGACTAAATCTAGAAAAAGGCAGCGAGTCCATAGTTAAGCTCTTTTCAGACTCCTTAAAATTGAAAAGATTGTTGAGTGATCTTGTCTTTGTCACACTCATTAAAATGGTTTTGAATAGATGTCTTTTTGGTGCTAATTTATCCCTTTTTCGAGCCGACTAGACTATCTTCGAAAAAGGTACCCTAATGGAGTCTTCTTTTTCACTTTTTCAGACTCTCTAAAAATGAAAAACCACTAAGCTTACCTTCTCTGGGCTCGTTTAAAATTACATTGAAGGGCATTATCATTGTGTCCTATTAATATCATTTTCATTCATGCGTCTTTGGCCTAATGTCGGCTCCATGTTTCTCTCAACTGAACCTTTGAATCATGCCTTATATGAAAGCCTTGTATCACTTTGCCTTTGTGTCTTGACACCTTGACACATGGAGGAATTTTCCTGAGTGTTCTTTCCCTGCACATGTCTCCTTGCTCTGAGAATTAGTGTGTTCCTTGCTCTTGGAACTAGTATGCTTGCGACACTCATTCCTCCATTGTAACATAGCATTTTTTTTTTTTCAAGCTTTCAAAATATTGAAAAATACAAAAAAATCAAATATACCCCAAAAAGAGGATGGGAAAAGTATTTTCTTTTTATGGAAACATAATGAGTCTCCCTTGTTCAAAGCACATCCTTCCATTTATTCGTTAAGATTTGGGATTTAATATGACCTTAGGAATATGTTCTCGTAACATAGAGCTCTGTCCTCCTCCGTTTGGTTATTTTTCCAAACATATGGAGAGTTCATGTTGCCTCCCGCATCATGAACTTATGCCAATGTCCTACTGCCTGAGTCTGATCAACATTCATGCTATTTTCCAAGGGAATTTTTACCCAACTTGAGTCGGCCTTTCTACAGTTTGTCTCTTGAACTCATGCACAACCATCCCTAAATTCCAATCAAGTCCTTATTTGAAATCAATGAAGTTCTATGCCTGATCACTGAGATCCTCTTGTCTATTCCTCGACGAGTCGTCGAAGATCTCTGGGTAGTGAATTTGTACACTCACATTGCACTCCTACCCAAGTTTTGAAGATCTTGAAGTTTTTTCTCGAGCTCTGAAGACATCAGCTCCAACCATCAGGCGTCATTGGCTTCTTGAATATGGATACTATACACGTATATCTTTGATTTTGATATGTAGATACGCTGTGTATTTTTTGCGGCTACACTTTATATAGTTATATGACATGGATATGCAATTTATTTGATTGGAATCCATGATTTATTTCATCTCGAGCATGGGTATGCCCGCCTCGGTGAGACAATTGTTATTTTGCAGATGGCACCCCCCAAACTCTAGTCCTGGGCTCACTCGCTTCGTACGTTGGTAAATATTTGTAATGTATTTCGGCCATCATATGCTCTTCTGACCTCACACATTAGAGGGCATCTGTTGTAACCCTAAATTGCACCACACATGCAGACCTGACATCAGGCCATCTTACTTACTATTTTTTCCAAGCCAATATAGAACAACTCTTCTTAAAAACAAATTTTTTGAATATGTACACGCTCTAAACCACTATTTCCTGTGTATGTATGCTAGATGCACCACTACTACCTGCATACGTATGCTATTTGCACCATTACAGCCCATGTATACCCACAAAAGTTGAAAAAATAAAAAGATGCAAGGGATTCGTTGAGATTATGGGATATTGGGTAGTTTCCCAACCAATTGACCGCCTATAGCCCGTCACCCAACCGAATAACCATCCTTTTGTCATATAAAAAGAGGTGTTGGGGTCTCATTCCAAGGAGAAACATAGCAATAATGAAACTCTGCCCATTTTTCTTTCCCCCCTTGCCCAAAGAATTTGCAGCCACATTGTGAGATTTGAGCCAGAATTCTCTATTCTTGCCTTTTTCCTCATCCATAAGTCCATGCCCATTCTCTAGAGAGAAGTGTGAGAGAAGAAGGATACGTGGAAGTAGTTGGAGCTTGGTTAAGAGGATCCCAGGACCAGGTTCGAGGAGCAGTCGTCGATCTCATTTTTTAAGTAACTGTGTGAGATTAATATAAAGAAGTACTTTTTTCGTCCCGCCATATGATGTGTTCAATATTAATGTTTGATTTACATTTTGTTATGACATCTAACCCAATAATTCATATATAGAATGCAAGTTCATAGTTTCTTGTTTGTATTTTGGTGAATGCAGGTCAGCCTTGGGAGGAGATTTGCAGTCGAGAAGTCACCAAATGCATAGGGATCAACACCGGATGCAGAGTTTAAGGTAAGACTATTGGATCCCTATACTTTGTACTTTATGCATGAATGTGGGGTGTTTTCAGGATAGTTGTTAAAAGTAGGAGACTTAAGACGATTAGCTCTGCTTGCACTTTAGAACCATAGTGTAGTCCATAGGGGGTTTTTCCCATTATAGAAGAAGGTGAAGTAAAGAAGGCCAAAATTCAAGGGAGATTAAATTCTTTTGATGATGCTTTCTAAGGTATGTTATTTACAGGTCATCTCACCATTTTCACAATAAATTTTTTTCTATAATGATTCAGACCATGAAATTAGGCAGCCATTGAGGAAACATATCCAAGTAGTTGTGGTACGAATTTCAGCTTGTGGGTTGTTGTATTTTTGGAGATATACTCCGTGGAAAATAGGGGTTGTGGCTAGTCTGAAACTAGTCTAAAATAGGTGTTTCAGATTAAAACATCATAAATTATTCATAATATATCCAAATTCAGTAAGACCAAATTTGTTGGTTAGAGCACAGTCTATAGTAGTCTGTGTAAAATTTTCAAATCCATACAACAAATATTCCATGTGGGGTATGCTCTACAAGTTTTCTCTCTAGAATAAGCCATAATTCAACAAGGTATGTCATTTTTTCTATAACTCATTTTCTGAGAGGTTCCAAGTAGTGACACCTGGAGGAATTGCATAAAACACATTGAAGAACATTATGTACAATTTTCAGATCTTTATTCATTACAGGTACATAGTTATGATTATTTCAAGTTAGGGTTGTCGACTAATCCAAAACTAGTCATGTGAGACTAAATTAAAGTTTGATGAAAATTCTAGTTTCTTGTTGTTAAAGTTAAGGAAGGTTTGTAGGTATGTGATTATATACACCAAGTCTATTAAAAAGTTACAAATCATATTTGGATGATGAAATTGATGAGGGATTTTGGTTGAGGTTGAGGTATAGGTTGGAGCACTTGCATGGTCGATGCACTTGTCTATGGTACATGTTGATTACAGGTTGAGTTACAGGGTGATGCATGGTTCAAGTTATTGGTACAGGTTTACAACAATATATCTCATAGTGATAGTGTGACAATGGTTTCATCATTCTACTTATACGTCAAGGCGGTTGGACATGGCAAGGACAGGTGGTTGTAGCCACCTTCTTATTGTAGCCAGAGAACATAGGGGGTTGTAGCCAGAGAATTGGGGAGTTGGATCTTCCCTCAAGTTGTAGCCTAAGAAACTAGGGGGTTGGAGCATCCTTCTAGTTCTAGTTGGAAAACAAAGGAAGTTGGTGCTTCTAATGAATGTAATTCTTCAAGACATATAAGAAAAAATATTATGTGGTTTTCTCCCTCTTTGGGTTTCCACGTAAAAACACTGGTATACTGTGTATGTGTATGATTGTTCATTTTTTCATTGTTTATTTACTCTGCAAATATCAGATGATAATGCTACATTGATATAACACTTGCATTATGTGGTTAAAAAGGATTAGATTTCTCTATTATTGATTCACCCCCCTCTCAGTAATCCAACAATTGGTATCAGAGCAGGTTCCTTCAGAAATTAGTTTAACCAATGAAAGGTAGATCATRGAGAGAAACAACATGTATACAAATGGAATACCATAGTTTGATGGATAGAAGTATGCATTTTGGAGCATAAGGATGAAGACAYATATACAAGCATAGGGATTTGAAATTTGGAAATCAATTGTAGATGGATACACAACACCAACAGTTCYGCCGACAAATGACAAAGTAGTGAAACTCGGTCAGAATATTTCCAAAGCCACAAATGCACTTTTGAATGGGCTTGGAGAATCGATATTCACCAAAGTTTCACATTGTAAATCCGCTAAATATATTTGGGACAAAATTYGAAATATTTATGGAGGAGATTCAAAAGTCAAAGTAGTAAAGCTTCAAACTTATAGRGGTCAGTTCAAACACCTAAAGATGAAGGAAGATGAGAATATTGTAKCTTACTTTTTACGAGTCGATGAAATAGTAAATGTGATCTTGGGATTGGGAGAAGAAATCAAAGAATCTGTAATTGTTCAAAAGGTACTAATATCTCTTCCTATGATATTTGACCCTAAGATATCATCACTAGAAGAAAGAGCAGATCTAAACTCAATAAGCATGGACAAAATACATGGAATCTTCACATCATATGAAATGAGAACTAAATAGGAAAATCCATATATAAAATAAGTAGCCTTCAAAGCATCCAAAAGGTCAAAGAAAAATGGAAAGCAAAAAGAAAAAGAACATAGCAACAACAATGACGTCTCAGAAGATTATGAAGAAGCGACCAACTTTGTCAGAAGATTGAACAAGGGAACCAAAAACAGGTATAGAGGTAAGATTCCTTTGATTTCTTTTAATTGTGATGGTATTGGTCATTTTTCTAACAAATTTCCTCATAATAAAAAGAGAAATGATGAAGGTTACTCAAATAGAAAACAAACATATAAAGGAAAAATAACCACAAAGAAAGTTTTCAAGAAAATTTTATGCACCAAAGAAGACATCTCATCATCAGATGAAGATGAAGTCAGTGACAGTGAGACATAAAGAGTTCTATTCATGGCAGTAGAATACTATGATAAAGAAGACTCTGAAGAAGAATATGAAGAGGTAGAAGTTGACTATCGAGAAGAATTTTTGTGTGCCATAGAAGTTATCAGAAGAGAAAAGAAGAAAAACAAGAAACTACAAGCAGAACTAGACAAGAAAGAAGACACTCAGGAACTAGAACAAATGATCACAAATTTGAAGGTTCAAATTGAAGAAGATAGAAGAATTGAATAAGCACTCAAAGAACAACTAGAAGGAAGATACAAGATTATTGGAAATTTGGAAGCAGAAATTGTTACATTAAGAAAGGATCTTCAAAATAAAAATATGCAGAACAACTCAAAAGTTTTGAATGACATTATCAACAGTTAAAAACCTCATCATGACAAGTTCAGACTTGGATACAATCAGACAGAAAAGGGATCAAGCTCCAAAACAACAGAACAAGAAACATATCCAAAAATCTATGCAGAAACAATCAAAGGGGATAGGAAGGTCTACAAAGAAAATTACAGGGACACTCCTCCACCAAGAAGATTCATATTTTAGAATCGATGACCGAAAGAAACAGATAGGCCTTGGGAAGAAGAAGGATTCATAAGAGTACCTCCTTTCAAAATATCTTCAACTCCCAGGTATCAAACTATATTTTTTGGTTTATGTTATGCATGTAATAATTTTGGACATAAAGCTGTGAATTGCAGAGCTAACAACAAGAACATAAACAACTTTGAAATTCATACACAAAATCATTATCCCAGAAGGCCTAGTGAAACACAGAGAATAAGTTACAACAGGTTTGAATATTTGAGCACTGAAGTGGAATGCTACAAATGTAACAAATTTGGACACATGGCCAAAGATTGCAGAATGACAGTCCCTCCTAGAGAACCATAATAGAACAACAACAGTCATAGACATGAACCTCAGAAAAGGACATGGATAAGAAAGTTGAATCAATATAGCAATGAAGAATGCACACTCGATCTACAAGCTAAGAAGAAGAAACATGGTTGGTATGTTGACAGTGGTTGTTCAAAACACATGACAGGTGACAGAGACATGTTTCTTACATTAAGAAAGGAAATATATGGATCAATCTCCTTCGGAAATGATGATTCAGCTAAAATCATTGGAAAAGGCACAACGAGAATTGGGAACAAGAATACCAAGGTAGAAAATGTTTTTCTAGTAGAATATATGAAATATAATCTTCTAAGTGTGAGTCAAATGTTTGACCAAGGTCATAAAGTTACTTTTGATTCACAAAAGAAAGAGATAAGAAAAGAAGGTTCAGGAAAATTGATTGCAACAACTGCGAGAACTTCAAGCAATATATAAGTATTAAGTGAAATTGGAAATGAAAAGTGTTGCCTAGGAAAGGAAGATGAAAGTTGGCTATGGAACAGAAGAATGGTTCCTATACATTTTGATAACCTTGTCAAAGTCAACAAAAGGGAAGCAGTTAGAGAAATGCCCCAGATCACGAAACCAACCAACACTTTATGCAAGCATTGTCAATAAGGAAAGCAAACAAAGACTAGGTTTAAATCAAAAGAATATTCAACGACAAGACCACTAGAAATTGTGCATACTAGTCTAGTTGGACCAACTACAACAAAGGGTTTAAAAGGTGAGAAATACTTTATGTTATTAGTGGATGATTATACAAGAATGACTACAGTTTTCTTTCTCAGGAATAAGTCATAAGCTTTTGAAAACTTAAAGGTATGCAAGGAAATGGTTGAAAATGAAATGGATTCAAAAATCAAATGCTTGAGATATAATAATGGAGGAGAGTTCACTTCAAAGGAATTTATGAATTACTGCAGAAGGCATGGAATAAAAAGGCAATTCTATGTTTCTAGGACACCTCAACAGAATGGAGTTGTTGAAAGAAAGAATGTGACAGTACCGAAAATGGATCAAACAATGCTAATGGATTCCAAATTGACAAATATATTTTGGACACGGGAAGTGCATACAACATTTCACATTCAAAACAGAGTAATGCTTAGAAAAAACACTGAAAAAAATCCCTACGAGCTATGGAAAGGAAGACTAGAAAATGTGAAGCACTTCAGAGTTTTTGGAAGCAAATGTTACATCAAAAGAAAAGATGACAGAATGGGAAAGTTTGACTCTTGTGTGGACAAAGGATTACTTGTTGGTTACTCAAGTACAAGGAAAACATACAAGTTTTACAACATGAGATTGAAAAAAGTTGTGGAAAGCATCGACGTAACAATTGATGAAATAGGTAGACAAGAATTATAGGAACAAGAGAATGAATCAATGGAACAAATTTACAAATAAGAAGAAGAAGATGAAAAAGAAGTAGAAGGCTAACATGAAGAGGATCCGATAGAAGCAAAAAAGAAATTTTAGCAAGTGCCTCCAAAGACACCTAGCAGACGAGTACAAAAGAATCATCCTTCATATCAAATTATCGGAAACAAAGATGCAAGAGTTGAGACTAGAAGAATAATCCATTCACCATAACAAATGCACCTATCAATCTCATATAATAATTGAACCAACATGTTTTGAAGAGGCCAACAAGGATGAATTTTGGAATAAGGACATGGATGAAGAATTGGATCAAATAGAGAAAAATGACACTTGGAAATTGGTTTCAAGACCAAAGGATAATACTATGATCGACACAAAGTGGGTATATAGGAATAAATTGAATGAATATGGACAAGTTACAAGGAAAAAAGCTAGATTGGCATATAAAGGATATGCACAAGTTGAAGGAAATGACTTTGAAGAGACATTTGCCTAGTTTCCAGAATGGAAGAAATCTGATTGCTTTTAGCTTATGCATGCTCCAAAAATATTAAAGTGTATCAGATGGATGTAAAATCATCTTTTCTAAATGGGGAACTTGAAGAAGAAGTCTACATTGAACAACCAGAAGGATTTCAATTTTTAGAGAATGCAAATTATGTGTGTAAATTAAAGAAGGCCTTGCATGTATTGGATTTAATTCACAAACACCTAGGATTCATTTTTCCTAAGGTTTTTCCTCGTTTATTAGTCATAATTAGTCATTATCCAGTCTCCTATATTTTAGGGGAGAATATTCCACCTAGAGAATATTCCATAGAAACAGATTGGATATTTGAATTTCTCTCGGTAAAATATTCAATTTCAAAAAACAAATCGTTCGAAATGGAGTCTGAAAAATGAAGTTATGATCTTTTTAAAATCAACAAAATTTCAGCATTTTTCAGGAAACAACCGCACGGTTTTCAAAATTTCATCCAAAATTTATTTTGATATTTTTCACTACAAGAAGATAAAGTGGATATGTGTGGACATCTCAATGATGCATATACTTCATCATATCCATGCAGACATCTACATCTTCAACAAAATCTTCAACGAGCACAAACTTGCATAGTTGCGAGGTCTTCTTGGAGTGAAGGACAAGGTTTCTTAGCCACTGTTTTTTGTTCCTTCTCATTTTTTTTACATACATTGTACCTTGAGGGGGGCAGGGTTTCCCATGAGTTTTTCCCTCTTTCCTCACTTCATTTCAATGTATCTTTTGTATTTGGGTACCTAACATGGCCTCATTTCTTGGACCCATTCTTTATTTTCACCATAGTGATGTTCAGGGAGGGTGTTGGAGTTACTTCAAACACACCTAGGATTCATTTTTCCTAAGGTTTTTCCTTGTTTATTAGTCATAATTAGTCATTATCCAGTCTCTTATATTTTAGGGGAGAATATTCTCTTCAGTTGACACTTCAGTTTGACTAGTTGAGTTGAGTCTAGATGTTGCATTGGTTTTGTCACCATGCAACATTGGGATCATCACCATGCTAATGCACACTTGCCTTAGGATCATCACCAAAATGGCACATTACACTTGATTCCCTGAGTTAACTCCTCACTACTCTCTGTTTAGTCAGTTAACTGAAGACTAGTTGACTAGTTAACTCAACTAGGTGGCAATTCACTCTTATAACTACCTGAGAGACTAGACTAGGTGGTTGTTGGCCCTTGACCAAGTTTTGGGAGATCCTTAGTCAATTTTGACCTATTTTGGGACTTTGACAACCTTTTTAAGGCAGAGCGCAAGACGAAGCGAATATCGTGGGATCTCGGCCCCTTTTTGGGTCTTTTTTGGGATTTGGGATTATGTAACAGGTATGGGATGTCAACCCATGGGTTTACCCATGTTTAGGCCTATTTTGTAAAGTATAAATAGATGTCTAGGAAATGTAAGGAGGGGCATCTATGTGATAATAGAGATATATCTGTGTGATGTTGGACTAAGTGTTAAGTATGGATTGTGGATGCTTTGTGCATATTGTGTGAAACTTGCAGAGCTACGTGCAAGTAAATGTAAGAAGGCTTGGTGTTGTACCCTAGCTCGAAGAAGGAGGATCTAGCGGAGTGCACGCATATCTCCTGTCTTTTGCAGAGTAGGATTTTGATGCTATGTGCCTGTAAGAAGCTTGAAAAAGATAATAAAGAAGAAGAGTTGGTGGATGTAGCCCCAGGGTGGGGGTGAACCACGTACATGTTGTGTTTCTATGCTTTGTGCAATGTCTTACTATGTTTATGTATTTACTTGCTAAGTTCTTTGATATAGATAGATAGATCTGTTTATGATTTGTGCTAATGATGTATATGGATGTAGATCTGACCTATGTGAATGTGCTTAGTGCTTGAATCTGCTAGATCTAATCGACCTCTCTATGATAAGTGCTTAGATACATCATATCTAGATGAATGATGTGATGCTCTATTTTATCTGCGAACTATATAGTGGTTGAATATTGATGAAATGTCGGTGCTAAGTTCTCTTTTAATTATTACAGTCACAGATTTGTGTCCCAGCTAAGGTTGCAAACACATGAGTCCTGCAACCACCCCTACCTCTACCTCGAGTGAGACTTCATCTTCTTTGCAGGTGTTGCCAAAAGGGTCGGTAGTTAAGGTTTTGTTGGTGCGTTGTTGTAGCGTTGAACCCTGGGTTTTCCCCTACCCCAACAGTGGCAGTTCACTCCTGTAACTGCTGGTGTGTGTCTAGATCACTCTAGA
>ML795275.1:265055-279293 GCA_009831015.1 Picea engelmannii
CATTTCTTCTTCCATGGCCCTTTTCCAGAGATTTCCATCCTCTGAATCCACTGCCTCCCTGACACTACTACTCGTGCAAAGAATATAACACATACCCAACACTATAGACTGAATAAATATCTAGAGAAGGCAGGATTCAGAAAAGGAAGTGCAGACAACAGCTTCTACATCAAGGTAACTCAATATAGTATTTTATTAATTGAAGTTTATGTTGATGATATTATTTTTGGAAGTATTGATGACAGGTTAAGCCAAAAATTTACAAAGGACGTGCATAATGAATTTGAAATGTCATTACTTGGAGAACTATCCTTCTTTTTGGGTCTTCAGATACGTCAAAGAAACCAAGGAATTTTTATTTCTCAAACCAAGTATATCAGAGAAATTCTAAAGAGGTTCGGAATGGAATATTGCAAACCAATTATCACTCCCATGCAAACCAGTTGCAAGTTGAGCAAAGATGATGATTCAAATTCTACAGATCAGACGCAATACATGTTAATGATTGGTAGCTTACTATATGTGACAACATCTAGAACAAATGTAATGCAAGAAGTTGGACAAGTGGCACCATTTCAAGCAGCACCAAAGGAATCACATGTATTAGAAGTGAAGAGGATTTTCAGATATTTCAAAGGAACAAAAGAGTTTGTATTATGGTATCCAAAAGGAAAGGATCTATCACATATTGCCTACACAGATGCAAATTGGGCAGGCTGCATTGATGACAGACGAAGAACCAGTGGATCAACGTTCTACTTGGGTGAGTTTTTAGTATCATGGCTAATCAAGAAACAATCTTTAGTATCTTTATCTACAGCTGAGGCAGAGTATATTGCAACAACAACATGTTGTACATAGGTTCTATGGATGAAACAAACTATGACAGATATACAAGTTGAGAATGATGAGCCCATTCCAATCTATTGTGATAATACAAGTTTCATTAGTATCTCAAAGAACCCGATGATTCACTCGAAGATGAAGCACATTCCAATAAAGTATCACTTTCTACGAGAACAGGTTTTAGAAAATAACATCAAAGTTGAATATGTGGGCACAAAAGAATAAGTGGCAGACATCTTTACAAAACTGCTTCCATGGGAAGCCTTTGAGTATCTTCGCCAGAGACACAGAGTTATTTCTACTCCAAAATGAATTCTTTTGAATTCTTATCTTACATGTCTTAGATGTACATGAGGAAGCACCATAAAGAGGACAATTCAGGTTGGGAGATCAAACGAGTCATTTAGAGCAGACTCGAATGGAAAGATACCTTTTCCATTGATGACAAAGGGGGAGATATTTATCAGATGCAGGCATGGTTCCATGGGGAGCATGAGTGATATGATTTTAGTATTGCATCAGAGTGTTGCCATCAATGCCAAAGGGGGATATTGTTGATTAATTGGGTTGGTTGTCATTGATGTCAACCCTTGAAGAAAGTCTGGTAGCGAATTCTAGTAGCACAAAGGTTTGGGTAATGGACCCAATTTTGTTTGATGTATAATGGTATGATTTTTGATATATTTGTAGGTAAGAATATTCTTTATGGATAGTACATGTCATTTCATTTCTAGTGGTATGTGGAACGTCACATAACTCCTCACAGTTTGAGAGTTGTGGCCTTATGAATTTGGAGGACCCTCATATGTTGGCTTGAAGCCCCAAAAGGTCAAAGAATTCAAAGTGATTGCAAAGAAGAAATTATTTAAATAATAAAGTGAAGTGACAAATTCAAAAAAGGATGATTTAAATAATAAAGTGAAGTGACAAAGTCAAAGAGGATTATTTAAATAATAAAGTGAAGTGACAAAGTAAAAAATGATTATTTAAATAATAAAGTGAAGTGACAAAGTCAAAGAGAATTATTTAAATAATAATGTAAAGTGATAAAGTCAAGGAGGATTGTTTAAATAATAAAGTAAATGGAGAAATTTCTAATTATGGAAAGTGGTTAGAACTGGGTTAGCTCTAAAATAAGGAAATTAGGTTAAGATGGTTAAAATGTAACCCCTTGAGGAAGCTACATGAATGTATAAATAAGAGGCAAGGATATCTCATTTGAATAACACTTGAGCATATTGAATATCTACAGATGAATGAGGTAACCAAAGGATATCTAAGCTAAATTTCTGAGGGAATGTGAAGCAAAGAAGGCCAAAATTCAAGGGAGGATACATTCTTTTGATGATGTTTTCTAAGGTATGTTATTTATAGGTCATCTCACCATTTTCACAATAATTTTTTTTTCTAGAATGATTCAGACCATGAAATTGGGCAGTCATTGAGGAAACATATCCAAGTAGCTGTGGTACAAATTTGAGCTTGTGGGTCGTTGTATTTTTGGAGTTACACTCCATGGAAAATAGGGTTTGTGGCTAGTCTTGAAACTAGTCTAAAAAAGGTGTTTCAGATAAATTAATCATAACAGATCCAAGTTCAGTACGACAAAATGTGTTGGTTATAGTACAGTCTGTGGTAGTCTGTGTAAAATTTTCAGATCCATACAACAAATATTCCATGAGGGGCACACTCTACAATTTTTCTCTCTAGAATAAGCTAGAATTCAACAAGGTATGCCATTTTTTGCCATAACTCCTTTTCTGAGAGGTTCCAAGTAATGAAACCTAGAAGAATTGCATAAAACACACTGAAGAACATTGTGTACTATTTTCAAATCTCTATTCATTACAGGTACATAGTTATGATTATTTCAAGTTAGGGTTGTGGACTAATCCAAAACTAGTCATGTGAGACTAAAGAAAATTTTGATGAAAATACTAGTCTCTTGTTGTTAAAGTTAAGGAAGGTTTGGAGGTATGTGATCATATACACCAGGTCTATTACATAGTTACAAATCATATTTGGATGATGAAATTGATGAGGTATTTTGGTTGAGGTTGAGGTACAGGTTGGTGCATGGTTCATGCACTTGTTTATGGTACAGGTTGATTACAGGTTGAGGTACAGGGTGATGCATGGTTGATGCATGGTTCGGGTTATTGGTATAGGTTTTTTGGTGCAAGTTGATTGGTATAGGTTTACAACAATATATCTCACAGTGATAGTGTGATAGTGATTCTATCATTCTACTTATACGTCGAGGCGGTTGGACGGGGCAAGGACAGGTGGTTGTAGCCACCTTCCTGTTGTAGCTGGAGAACATAGGGGGTTGTAGCCTCCTTCTGGTTGTAGCCAAAGAATTGAGGAGTTGGATATTCCCTTAGGTTGTAGACTAAGAAACTAGGGGTTTGGATCCCCCTTCCATTTGCAGCTGGAAAACAAAGGAAGTTGGTGCTTCCAATGAATGTAATTCTTCAAGACATATAAGAAAAAGAATTATGTGGTTTTCTCCCACTTTGGGTTTCCACGTAAAAATATTGGTGTACTGTGTATGTGTATGATTGTTCGTGTGTTCATTGTTTATTTACTCTGCAAATATTGGATGATAATGCTACATTGATATAACACTTGCATTATATGGTTAAAAAGGATTATATTGTTCTATTAGTGATTCAACCCCCCTCTCAGTAATCCAACAAAGGTAGCTTGAAAACTAGGTTTGTTTAATCTTCAGTAAAAGAGGTTGAGAGCTCTACAATTGGCTAAGAATTGTGATAAAAGAGGTAAGAGGGATAGTTGGCAATGTGGACCACCAGTTCGCAGCGCCTAGGAGAAGAGATGATAAAAAACAACCTTTATTGTCCTTCAACAAAGCTTAAAATGCTCATAGAGTACCTGGAGGCCGAGGCTTGAAAATTGATATTCTTGAGCTTAGATGAATCCACCTGCATATGGTCTAACCTCCAACTCACTTCTCCAGCCAGTTCACAACAATTTTCGTAGTGCATGTCTGAAAACACCAGTTTTTGTAGCGCCGAGCTAGGAGAAATTTGAAATCTTGGAAAAAGAGTTAGAAAAGATTTAAATGATGAAATCCCAAGTTTTTTCCTTAAAAACATAAGTGTTGAAAACAAGGAGATTGGATAACAAAGAATCATACGTGCAATTATCTTGATGAGAGAAAAATGTACTTGAGATGTGCTGCGAACTGTCTGATGAGATGGAAATGTACAAAAAGAACCTAATTTGACCTTCTAACGGGTAGAGGGACAAAGTGGAGGGGTTTTAGTACATCGTGGAAGTGGTGACATGTCAGGGTGGTGGTGGAGGCATAAGGATAATGGCTTGTCCAGTCTTATCATAAGATAAAGATATAACCAAGGGTAATAAGCCAACATCAACACTAACTTTATTTGTGCTAAGACCTAAGAAGACTATAAGGAAGAGAACAAAAGTAAAAAAATAAGAAAAAATAATGATAAAAATTAAAAACCCTAAGGTTGGATTGACCCAATCAATTCTATGTGATAACATATTCAAATGAAGAAAGATCTAGAGAAACTACCTTCTTGGGGGTGTAATCCCTTTTACCTCCCGAGGCAAGTTTCTCTAGCTAGGGTTTAAGCTAAGAGGGTGTATTCCCTTATACTTGTCTTATCAAACCCTTATATAATCAATGAGATGAATCATAAAATGATGAATAATATAGTGGGGGTGTATGCCCTTATACTTCCCACCTATATCCTAGCACAACAATCCTTGACTTGAAAAATAATGATAGCATAATAGTAAAAGACCATACCAAAATCAAGAGAGATGCCAAGATAATCCACCATAAAAGCTAGAAAAATTCATCCAAGGCTAGTGCGTCACTCCTCCATCATCTATTCATCAATATATCCATAAAAAATTTCACAAGAGACAAATAGAGCCAAGTGTAGTGAAAATTTCAAACCAATACTTCTCACAATGAGGGAGAGTTATGTTAAAATGAGATCTTATGATATCTTATTTATACAAAATGTCACCAAGGTGACTTGTCCACAAATTAAGCGGTAAAACACAAGACTACGAGTCAATAACCCTAATATTTCCCCCTTAACAAAGTAATATTAAACAATCCATTTAAAATTTCACTTTTTGCACAAATAAAACGCTAATTTACAAGGATGTAACCCCTTTAGGGGACGTTTTGGCACTAGGAGAAGGTCGTTGGTGATTTAGGAGGGTAGTAAGGCTTCCCAAAGCCATGTGTCAAGCATCCAAATGTCTTCCTTCATGTTCAAAGCCTCAAAAACATCAAAACTTTCAATTGCCAATGCATATCATCTCACCACCATGCCCTAGCCCCCCAAACATGACGTCAAGCTCAAAAAGAGGAAATTTTGCCCCTCCTGAGAAAATTATTTAGCAAGTGAGGGATGGGATATGTCATCCAATTCATCATAAAATCCTTCCAAGTCTGATATTTCTCATTTGGTATGCGGGCCCCTGGCATCCAACCTGTGGTCTTGTAGCCCCATGGAAGCCTAAGCTAGGCTTGTTCTCCCAAAATTGTCCACCAACTAGGTCCTACAAAGACAAATGAGCATGCCCTCCAAGGATCTAAAGTCATAAAATCATGATAAGTGAATCCAATTAATAAATAATCCATCTAATAATGTTCACCAAAGATCACTATATCAAACATTTAATTTCTCAAAGACACTATCCGAATTTTCAAGCTTGAATATGGGAGGGTTGAGGAGGTGTCCTATTAGGTAGATATTGCCCTAGGTCAAGGAGAGTTTCCAAGAGATCCCTCTTTAATCCATGTAAAATGGATGGAGTGGTTAGGGTAAAGACTCAATGGAAATAGGGCTCATGAAATACAAGGGGTCGTAGTGTCTCATTCATGGGTGCCTTTGTGGAGGGTGTATGTTACCTTCGTCTGCAATGCACTTTTTCCAATCCCATTGATTGCCTTTTATATTTATTTCTTTGTATTTTATTTCAATATAGCATAAGGATATATTGAAGGTCACTTCCCTAGTGTGGTGAACAGATGATGGCAATGTCACCCACAAACAACTAGTGGAAATTTGAAGGTTGGCTTGTGAGGAGACCTCCTTTCTCTCAACCATGCAATTGAGAGTCATTGCCCTGGTTTGGTGACCAGATGATGATAATGTCATACCACTAGATATTCATGGACGTGATAGGTCATCTTGTGATGAGACCTCCTATCCTTCAACTAACCTTTTCAGCATTCTTTATTATACTGTGGGTCCCCTTTACTCAAAGATAATCATTTCATTTCTCTCTTGGGTGATCCTTGGGTGAAGCATATGGAAGGTTTATACAATGATTTTATCATTTACCCAACATCAACCCCTCTAGGCCTTCATCCCCTTCTTCCCATAGAATGAGGGACAACCCCTTATTGGGTCAATACACCCTAAAATCCCAAGAGATAAGGAAATGGAGGGGAATAATGATGGAAAGTGGTAAGTATGGCCGGGAAGGGTACAATGGATCATTAATGGAGTTCCTAGTAGAAAAACCATCCCCAAGGAAGACCACTTACTAGGGAACAATGTCAACCACCAAGGTGAAGCAAGGAAAAAGGCATAATGTCCAAGAATATATCATGAAATCTAGAGCAATCTAAGATACAACATAATCAAATGGATTAAATATTGAAATGATGCTCACCATAATATTGACTTGTACCTCATGGAGAAAGGCCCACTACCTTCCAAAATCTAGCTGGTGTGGTGGATGCCATCTGCAAACCTGTGACCATCTATGGTGGTGAATGGGTTTTCCATCTATGCAAAAAGGGTACTTCTGGTCATGTAGTCTCTCGACACTCCATTTCTGCAACCTAAGGACCTTGAGAAATAATCTCCTTAGTTATCCAAAAAATGGGGATAACGGTCCACTTGTTATTTTGGGGGTTGAACACTTATTTTCTTTTAGAGTGATTCGTCTAGTTGGCACTTTTCATATTCATCCATGGAATTGGTTTCCTTGGGATACATGCATGTGGATTGGTTGCATGCATCTTGTAAACCACTTGCTATTTTTGGATTGTTTGTGATGGAGCATTCTCCTAAGAGGATTGTTTTATTGTTTTATTGCTCATGCATATTAGAGGGTGCACTTAGTGAGATCTTATAGGTGCACCCTTAAGCACATCCTCTTAGGTTGAAGCTATTTTATTATATTTTTCCATGTATCCATCTTGGAGGGTGTATTCTATGTGGACCTTTTCTGTGTTAATTTGGTTATCATGCCTATTTTTAGTTGTACACTCTCTCTTAGAGACTTTTGGATGTTATTCCCTTCCTATTTTTGGATGTGAGCAAGTTATCTTTGAGAGACTAGTGTCCACAGAGCTTGACATAGTCAACCATGGATTGAGAAGGGATATAACTACATTTAAATATTGTTTATTTGACTTGTCATAGAGTTAGTTAGAAAATAACATTTGTTTATTGTAAGAGAGAAGAGACTCCCTCTATAAAGAGGAGCTTTATCTCCATTTAATGGTTGTTGATACTTTGGGGATTTATGAGATCTCCTCTTGGGCTACATTTGTACATCATATGCTTGGATTTTAATGGAATATTGAAGGTATACCGTCTTTCTATGTGATGTTTCATATTTGAACTTTATTTGAGTTGGTTTTATTCCAGGAAACCGTTGTAATTTTGTTGTAAAGGATTTATAATGGGCCATGTTTCATTTGGATAATGTTATGTGAGGATTTGATTCCTCTTACTGTTATCATTTTTGTATCAAGAATACACCTAATAAACCTAGTTTTTGTTAGCATGATATGGCATCACCTTCACAGTAATATTTTGAATGGAATCCCTAGATTTCCAAGGATATTTTTTTGCAATAGATTTTAGCAAGTTAAAGCTAATTTGTGGCATGCATAGTAGCCTTTATTTCCTTACATATTCATGCATTCTTCCCTATTTGATCCATATATATTTGAATCCATTTTCCCAAGGTTTGATTAGGCACCTGGGCTTGGGGTTTTTTCCACCTTTATCTTTTGTTCTCACACCACTTATCCATCTATACTAGAACTTGTTAACACATAGGATGTACATGTCTTGGTGTCATGATGATGGTACATAAAATATTTACTCGACCACCTAAATTTTCTTCTCATTTGTTAAATCTTATGTGTTGCAAACTCTTCTAGAAATCCGCACCATTCAAAAAATAGAGCATGTGCCAAGTCTTTTTATGATTATAATCTTGTAAAAGGGTCTAATGATGGATTTTAGTTTTTTAGTACCATCACATCATCAAATAACTCCAAATGGCCATTTTCAAAAGGAGGATTTATCATTTTGATCTTCATTTCTAATTGCAAAAGGGGCGTTGCGAACTGGTGCTGCGAACTAGTTGAGGAGCATTGGAGGATAGATAGCTTGCAAGCACACATGTTCAACTTTGATGGAATCTACATCAAGCCCAGGTTTACCAGGTACTCCATGAGTTTTTTTATGTTTTTTTAAAGACTGAAAGAAGGGTTTTGGCTGACCCATCTATTGGCACTGCGAACTGGCACTGCAAAATGGCGTTGCGAACTCATTTCATGTAGCAGATTCTTCTAAAGATTTGATCATAACTTTTGAAAAGTTATGTGGGGTTTTCTAGAATTTTTTGTGGAGGAGAATGATATTGGAATTGACTTGCTGACCAAATTTCAACCTGACCCCGTTTGGAATTTGAGAGATAAAATTAAAACACCAATGCATTGCAAACTGACACTACAAAATCTATGTTTTGCATAGTTTTTGGATATTCTCCTTGTTTGAAGGTTGCCTCCTGTCAAGGAGGGTTCGAATGACTTCTCAGAGATCATTTAGATGATAAAGGAAACATATGCTTAATATTTATCTCCATTAAAAACTCATGCAGTGAGTTGGCAACAGATTTATTAATGACTTCCACCAACTTCTTGAAAATTAGCAGTTTGTTGGATTCCTGTCTCTTTGATTGTTGCCACCTATCTCCAAGGCCTAGAATCCAATGGAAGAGATGGGTTTTAAACTCCTAAGAATATTTTGGATGTTATTTTCTACTTAATGGGTGAGAGGAATCAAGATTTAGGGGATTCATGAGCCAAGAGAGGCTAGAGAGAGTTGGAGCAGGCAATTTCCATGTGTGTGTTCATTTGTAAGCCTGAGGGAATTTTATGATTGTAATCATTACTACTATTGAAGAATCATGAGAGCTATGATTTTCATATTGTAATTCTTGTGTTTTATATATCTTTTTATTTGAATATATTGCATATTTGAGGATCAAAGGCTGCCAATGATTTATGGATCTGTATGCAGCAGAGGATCTGCTGTAATTTTTCCCATCAGTCATTGTTTTATTCAAGTATTTGTTGATTTATTAAACTGAGAGGATCTATGTTTAATGAACATTCCATATTATGTTTTCCTTCTTCATTCTTGTATCTATCAACATATGATTTTGTTGTCTATTGAGAAACTTTAGTGCCTTCGATGAGTAGAGTGTTTTTTACTCCATTGCCAAATGGTGTAGCCTATTGATCTGTATTTTTCTACCCTCTCCCTTTCTTGCTCATTCTAACTGATCCACTCAAGCTTAAAATCAATATAAACCTATAAAATTTTGATGGGTACTAGGATTACACCTACAACAGTCTAGGTGTCACTTCTAGTGCTAACATTTTTGGCGTCGTTGCCGGGAATGAAGTTGGAGATTTTCCCTGGGAAGAACGACAAAGATTAGATCTAGTATTTGATGGTGAACAAAGGTTGGTGACACAATACAGACTACAACATTCACTTGGCGACTCCATGTTGAAAAATTTCTTGGCGGCTCCACTGGTTTCAGGATGAAAAACTCAGTTGTTGATCCAGATGTTATATCAGTCAAGATGGAAGAGTTATTGATAAATCCTAATTCCCTTGAAGAATATATAAAATGGATAGGTACATTGAGAGATTCTGCATATTTTGAAGATTTAAAAGATTGAATTTGTACATTATCTAAAGATGAATATGATGAAATGGTTTCTTCAGCCTCATCTTTTGATTTGGAATTTTGCAAAATATGTCAATATTTCTGTTTAGAGATACAATTCAAATATCTTCAGTTTTGTATGGAATCATATGGAAGTTTATTGACTCAATATAAGTCTCTGTATTTTTATTATAAAAATATCAATGTTTATGAGAAACAACATGATATGTTATTCAGGAATATGAAGTAGCATATTTAGAAATTCCTGATAGTCAAGTTGAGATTTCTACCGAATTATATGGAGGATTACCTATAGACATTGTTCCTATTAATGTATCTAAAGGATTTCATGAATATACAAAACTTTTCCCAGATGTAGATGCTAAGAAGGAAGTTTCTATCGAGCAGCTTGTTGCCCTTTTATCTGGAAATCTTGAGCTTGATGACAAAAAACATGAAACAATTATAGTTGAAAGATGTCATTTTCATTTTAGTGGTCAAAAAGAACTATTTTTTCATGGTATCCAGGACCCGTTTACATTTCTGTTAGAATCATTAGAGGAAATTTGTCTTATAGTTTTCATGTTCAAAGGGATTAGTTTCAAATGGCAGGTTGAATTGTTACATTTCTATTTTTTCTCTGCTTATGAAAAAAAAAAGCCGAAAAAAATCATTCAGTCGGTTTCTTGGCTGGCTATATTGGAAATATGAGATCACATGATTCAATTGGATATATTAGAGTAGGCTCATGTATATAAATAAGCTTTCCATGCAAGAATTTGATTTACAATTATAGGTTGGTTTTTCATAATAATGACTCCATAGCCCAATGGAGGCACTAGTGCAACAATTGTTCTTCAATTTGGTTAGCAGATTGTTTTACATTATGGATGAGCAGGGTTATAGATTTTCAGAAAGATGAATGGATAAGGCACTGGAACTGCATGTTCTTGGCAACTCACAGGGAACATGCCATCCCCTTTGGAGCTAGATGTTAACACATAGTATGTACAGGTCTTGGTGTCACGATGATGGTACATAAAATATTTACTCAACCACCTAAAGTGTCGTATCAATTGTTAAATATTATGTGCTACAAACTCTTCTAGAAGTTCACAACATTCCAAAAATAGAGCATGTGCCAAGTCTTTTTATGATTATAATATTGTAAAAGGGTATAATGATGGATTTTAGTTTTTTAGTACCATCACAACATCAAATAACTCCAAATGGCCATTTTCAAAAGGAGGAATTATCATTTTTTAATTGAAAAAGGTGCATTGTGAACTAGTTAAGGAGGAGCATTGGAGGTTATATAGCTTGCAAGCACAAGAGTTCAACTTTGATGGCATATACATCAAGCCCAGGTTTACTAGGTACTCCATGAGTTTTTTCATGTCATTTTAAATACTGAAAGAAGGATTTTGTATGAATCATCTATTAGCGCTATGAATTGGCGCTGCTAACTGGCGTTGTGAAGTCATTTCCTGTAGCAGAGTCTTCTAAATATTTGATCATAACTTTTGAACGGTGATGTGGGTTTTTATGAATTATTTTTTGGAGGAGCATGATATTGGCATTGACCGACAGACCAAATTTCAGCTTGACCCAGTTTGGGATTTGAGAGATAAAATTAAAGCACCAATGCGTTGCAAACTGGTGATGCAAACTCTCTGTTTTGCATAGTTTTTGGATATTTTCCTTGTTTGAAGCTTGCCACCTGTCAAGGAGATTTCAAATGAATTCTCAAAGATCATTTAGATGCTAAAGGACACATGCACCTAATATTTATATCCATTAAAACCTCTTTCAGTGAGTTGGCAATAGATTTATTAATGACTTCCAACAACTTCCTGAAAATTAGCAATTTGTTGGATTCTTGTCTCTTTGACTATTGCCACCTATCTCCAAGGCATAGAATCCAATGGAAGAGATGGATTTCGAACTCCTAAGAATATTTTGGATGTTATTTTCTATTTAACGGGTGAGAGGAATCAAGATTTAGGGGATTCATGAGCCAAGAGAGGCTATAGAGAGTTGGAGCAAGAAGTTTCCCTATGTGTGCTCATCTGTAAGCTTGAGGGAATTTTATGATTGTAATCATTACTACTATTGAAGACTCATGAGAGATATTATTTTAATAGTGTAATTCTTTTGTTTTATATATCTTCTTATTTGAATATATTGCATATTTGAGGATCAAAGGTTGCCAATGATTTATGGATCCCTAAGCAACAGAGGATCTGATGTAATTTTTCCCATCAATCATTGTTTTATTCAAGTATTTGTTGATTTATTAAACCGAGAGGATATTTTTTTAGTGAAAATTCTATCTTATGTTTTCCTTCTTCATTATTCTATCTAGAAGCATATGATCTTCTTGTCTGTTGAGCAACTTTAGCATCTTCAATGAGTAGAGTGTTTATGACTCCATTTTCCAATGGTGTAGCCTATTGATCTGCAGTTTGTTTCCCTCTCCCTCTCTTCCTCATTCTAACTAATCCACTCAATCTTAAACTCAATATAAACCTACAAAATTTTGATGGGTACTAGGCTTACACCTACAACAATATAGGTGTGACTTCGAGTGCTAACATAACTATTTTTTTTCTTAGGCTTACTCTTCAATATATCACCTTGTGTCTCCACTCTATAGCCTTAAAAATCATATTTTAAGGGAATCCCACCTTGATATGGAGAAGATCCAACCAAAATTGAGAGGGAGAGTTATTCTAGTGATAGTGGGTAGCCTTCTTGAATTACACAAGATTAACCCCTTAATGCTTGGGACTTTACATCATATGGGGGTGCATTATTTTGTTGTAATACCTAGTGATGCGCCAAAAAATTACCATCATTTGACATCCTCTTTTCCTTATTTTAAACCCTTTATCATTTACTTATAACAATGTCTTATCCATTGCAATTCTCATATGCGAGATTTAGGCTCAAGGTGATTTATCAATTGCATTTCTTATTATTTAATTGGATTTTTTATTAACATTAGGGGAAGTAACGTGTTTTGTGTTTGATTTTGAAGTGACAACTCACGTGTGAACAAGTTGTTATAGGGTTTTGCTTTAAAGGTCTATATATTCTTCAAATCGGGGTCATTGCACATCCATTACAACAAATTTAAAGTCATTAGTCGATGATACAAGTGCAGGGTTTTCATGCGTTTAAATCTGCTACATAATCAAACCCATAGTAGCCTGCTACATAATAAAACCTGTAGCAATTTGCTACAGAATCAGACCTGTCACTTTACCTTCGTCATTGCTAAAGACTCATCCTTTAAAAAATCCTATCTTTTTCTAAGGCACAAGTGTTCCAAGTTCCTTTTTAAAGATATAAGAAGTATACAAGGGTATTTTAGAGAAGATATATCAGATTTGACATGGTTCCAATATAACTCGACATTAAATATATCTAAGTATATGAGCATGATACTAATTCAACAAGGCTCCAACATTTGATTTTAAGTGCATAATCCTCTCACTTAATATATATCAACTCCAACGCTATTATATCAACAAATTTAATTAATATCTTCAGCAGAGCTAAAGGAATTAAAATCAACAACAGATTAAGGAACTGAAATTAGCTAAGGTATCGAGTATCCAATGATGAGATGAAGGAAACAAGTTCTAGTAGGTGCCACAAAGATCCATCCATATGGTTAAGGAAATAATTCTTCAACTAACTAATTAAATCACCTAGCATGTGCTAAGCAATTGGATAAGTCACAATCCAGTTGCACAAGTTGATGAAACAACTTAGCTATTTTTGGAGGAATTTGTAGGTATAGAAGCCACCTCTGATTGGATGATATGTAACAATGTATGTCCAAGCTAATCAGTGGACAATAGTAGTTTGATTGTTATCAAAATAATAGGGACTGGTCGCTCCATATTTGGGCAACTAGATTCCCTCCTCTTGTATAAATATATGTGTGCTAGTGTTTATTGAGGGTTATGTTTGGTCTCATGTTGTAATCATATTGATGTGCAATATACGAGAGCTCAAGTTCAGACTTAATAAATTTCTATCTATGTTGTGTGTGCTTATTGTTGTCCACTGGTGGTGATTTAAGACCAAGATCATAGGCATACTTGTGAGGAAGGGCCCACTCACATGTAAGGTTCTGTGTTGTATACAATCTTTTTGTGTTCTTAGATAGTTGTTAATTTTATTTTCATTTAGAATTTCATAATTTTATGTTTGTTCCAAACCTTGGTTGCAGAATGACCACTGGTTTTATACTGCATAATGATAACTAACTATGCTAGGACTTATATCTATGCAGAATATTGATTTCCATGTCAGTCATTGCTTATATTAATATCTTATACCAAATTTGTGCCTATAGTTTGCACCTATAAGAGT
>ML795275.1:291460-302960 GCA_009831015.1 Picea engelmannii
TGAATATGAGGCACTACTTTTGGGGCTGAATGCAGCCAAAGAGAGAAACATTAAAAAATTGCAGGTGTTTGGAGATGCAGATTTGATCATCCAGCAGGTGAATAAGTCCTTTCAAGCAAAGCATGTCAGGCTGAAGGCCTACAGAGATGAGGTGTTGAAGGCAATTCATGATTTTGCAGATTTTAAAATTACATATGTATCTAGAGCAATGAATGAATTGGCTGATTCATTGGCTATGTCCGCTTGTGAATTCATACCCCCTCTGCCTCATAAGTTAACTTACAAAATTCAAGTTAAATATAGGCCCTCTCTCCCTGATAATGTAAAATTTTGGAAGGTTTTTGAAGACGATGCTGAACTCACTAGATTCCTTGCAGTGATAGATGAGTTTGCATATCTGCAGATTGATCAGGAGAATGAACATGACCCTGAAGTTGAGGAGCCAAAGTTCAAAAGTAAAATCGCAGCACATGAAATAGTTCAGTTGTCTACCAACAGAATTCCTAAAGGTTTGGTCCCGTTGGAAAGGTTGCTCGATAACAATGATGTGGCTGTCAAAATGCAAAGAGGGGAAGAAGATTCAGAAGTTTTGCAGTATAATGTGGCCAGTGAGAAAGATCCTAAATATGTCAACCTAGCCTCACATTTGACTGAAAAACAAAGGGTTGATTATGGAGAATTTCTAAAAGAGTTTGCATACATCTTTGCTTGGCAGTATGATGACTTGAAGACTTTTGACACAGAGGCGATTCAGCATAAGATTCCCTTGAATAAAGACACCAAACCATTCAGACAGAAGCTAAGATCTTTCAACCCTTTTTTGTTGCCTACAATGGAAAGGGAAATTAAAAAATTGTTGGATGCCCGCATCATCATTCCCCTTAGGTATTCAGAATAGATTGTGAATCTCGTACTAGTGAGGAAGAATATTGGGGAGATCAGACTCTGCGTCGACTTCAGAAATTTGAATAAGTGCTCTAGGAAGGACAACTACCCTCTACCCAAAATGGAGCATATTTTGCAGAAAGTGTCAGGATCAAAGGTGATGTCTTTTATTGATGGATTTTCTGGATACAATCAGATTGTTGTCCATCCGGAAGACAAAGAAAAGACTGTGTTTACCACTCCATGGGGTACGTTTATGTACGAGAAGATGCCCTTTGGATTGATGAATGCAGGGGCGACATTCCAAAGGGCAATGGACATTGATTTCATTGGAGAGAAAGATAAATTTGTCCTGATTTATCTCGATGATATCACCATTTTCTCAAGCAGCCATGAACTTCATTTGCAGCACTTAAAAAGGACATTCCTGAAATGTCAAAGGTATGGCATTTCTGTTAATCCAAAGAAATCGAATTTTTCACTTAAGGAAGGGAAATTACTTGGACATATTGTTTCATCTGATGGGGTTAAAATTGACCCAAAGAGAGTAGAAGCAATTAAAAATCTGTCTCTTCCTAGATCAAAGAAGGACATTCAGTCTTTCCTTGGGACTATAAACTTTGTCAGAAGGTTTATAGTAAACTTTGTTGAACTCACAAAGCATATCACTGCTATGCTGAGAAAAGAATCTGAGGTAAAATGGACTGAAGCAACCAAACATTCATTCAGTGCCATCAAGGAAGCTATCACCACAGCCCCTATTTTGATCATCCCATATTTCTCCAAGGTATTTTACATTTTTTCATTTGCTTCCAGTGATACAATCGCAGCAGTACTCTTGCAGAAAAACACTGATGATCAGGAGCAGCCAATTGCCTTCTTCAGTAAGGTTTTGAGGGATGCAGAGGTAAAGTATGAATTGTTGGAGAAACAAGCCTATGCACTTGTCAAGTCATTGAAAGATTTTAGAGTTTACATTCTTCAGTCAAAGGTAATAGCTTTCATTCCCTCCAGTTCAGTTAAAAATGTGCTTGTCCAACCAGACATAGATGGAAAAAGGAGTAAGTGGATAGTAAGATTGATTGAATTCGATGTTGAAATCAAACCAACAAAACTTGTGAAGGGTCAGGACCTTGCCAAACTTTTGGTAGAGGAAAATTGCAGGCTACTCGAAATAAATCTGGTAAGAATTAATGCAGAAAATGTTCAGTCATCAGAGGATAAAGAAGGCAAGAGAAAGCAAGTCTCAGCTCACTTAGCTGATTGCAAATGGTACAGTCATATCATTCAGTTTCTGCAGACTTTATCAGTCCCATCAGATTTGACAAAGACTCAAAGAAGGGCTTTGAAGCTCAAAGCTATAAATTTCTGCGTCAATGACAACTTGTTGTTCTGGAAAAATCCCATAGGTTTATTGTTGAGGTGCGTAAACCAAGAAGAGGCAACTAAGGTTATGATTGAATTTCATAATAGTGAATGCGGGGGACATCACTATTGGAAAACCACTGCACACAAAATCTTAAGATCTGGTTACTACTGGCCAACCTTATCTTCAAATGTGTATGAGTTTGTGAAAACTTGTGACAAATGTCAGAGATTTGAAGGTAAACAACAACTGAAGTCTCTTCCCCTCAAACCTATAGTGGTCATAGGGCCTGGACTTCATAGGTGAAATTCATCCACCTTCTAGTGGTCAACATCGGTGGATCCCGGTTGCCACTAATTACTTTACAAATTGGATTGAGGCTATTCCCACCCGGAATGCCAATCATACTGTCATCATAAAATTTCTGCAAGAAAACATATTTGCCAGATTTGGCTGTCCCAAGAGGCTGGTCACTGATAACGCTGTTGCATTCAAAGATAAACACTTGGTGAAATTGTGTGAAGAATTGGGAATTCAGCTGGTACATTCCACAGCCTACTATCCGCAAGGAAATGGATTAGCTGAGTCATCCAACAAGAGTTTAGTCAGAATCATAAAGAAGTTGCTTGAACAAAACGCCAGAGGTTGGGATTCCAAACTGAAGTTTTCCTTGTGGGCTGACAGAGTTACATGTAAGAAATCAATTGGTACATCTCCTTTCAAGTTGGTATATGGTACTGAATCCATATTTCCTGTTCAACTTGCATTACTGGTTGCAAAGTTCTTACAAGAAACTGATTCTGAACCAAGTGATTTGACCAGGAGAATTCATAATTTGGTAGAACTACAAAAAGATAGAGAGCAGCTCTTGGAAAAGACAGAATTACATCAAGAAAGAATCAAAGAAACTTTCGACAAGAAATTCAAATCAGATGTCTTCAAAACAAGAGATTTAGTCTTAAAGTGGGATGCAGCAAGGCAGGAGAAGGGGAAACACAGAAAATTTGAGGCTCTCTGGATAGGTCCTTTTGTTATAACATAGTGCAGCAGAATAACACCTATGTTCTCCAAACTCTTTCAGGTGAGGCAGTAGCAGGTGGCCCTTTCAACGGGCACTTCCCGAAGATCTATTTCTCATAAGGCTTCCTTTGAGGCCCTGTTCTACTTGTACATATTTTTTTTCAATTCTTTTCCTTTATTTTTGTCATTCAAATAACTCCATGCCCAATGGTACTAGAAAACTATTTTTCAAATTTTTGTTTCAAATTGTAATAAGGCTATTGAGTCTAGCTAGGTTCTTGGTCACCTCACAGGGAGATGCCCATCCCAGTTGGAGCCAAATGTTAGCTCCCAAAATGAACCCGTCCCTTTGGTCACATTTTGTAGTGGATAGCATGGCTATTGATAGTTTTCTCAGATTAATTTTGAGTTTTTCTAGCTGCAAGGCTTAGGTTTCGATTTTGTTTTAGAAATAAGATGACCCACAAAATTCCTCTTTTCAAAATTTTCATAAATTGCTTTCAACAGCTAACGTGTGTTTAAAAGATGAGTGTTAGCTGGTGAAAGTGGTGACTTTCCATAGCTAAGGAGCATCTATCATAGGTCTGTGCGCCGGTGAAAGTGTTGATTTTCAAAACATCCAAAGAAGCATTGTCGCGGGTCGTGCGCTGCTGAAAGTGAAGACTTTCAACAGCTAAGGGGCGTTTTCCACGGGTCGTTGGTTGGAGAAAGCGGGAATCACGTGCATTTATCCACGTTTAAAAAATTAAATCATGATGCAATCAACTCACGTCATGCCATCAAAGAAAGACGTGCTGATAAAAGTGGATAATCATTTAAACTTGAGTTCCACGTCCAAGTCGGATTACAAATCGGATCTGGTTCATAAACTCATGCTCCAAATCATGGCGTCGGGGATGGCAAGTTCAAATTCAGTGGCGCAGGTATAGAAGTTGTACTACCGATATGAAAACACCAAATCAGATCATTGCTTCCATATCACGCATCGCTCACGAATGTTTGATAAGTTTCTAATGTGGAAAGAACAGAGTCGAGTGCTTTCAACAGCGCAAGACCTCGGCCTGAATAACAGTTTGTTGCGTCGGTATACAGAATTGTTGAGGCTTTCAAACTACAAATGGTGAGGAGACACATTGGTTCTCTACAGCCTATCTTTTCTACAGACACATCCAGAAGTCCAGAAACATTTCTCAGACGCAGGGTGTATTGAATTCGTTGAGAGGTTGCAGAACAGTTGTCACCAGTCGACGACAGAGGATTTTGCCAAAACTTTTGATGGGAATAAGGATCGTTTGGGTCCTTGGAAATAATAGTAGATGAATATTCCATTGCTGCAACAACCAGCCTACCAAGATCGGGCCAGATTTGGTTCAAAACCACTGCCACCAAAAATGTGAATTTCAGAGCTTATTTAAAGGAAGAGTTCAAGCACAATGCATGGAAGAAGGGCATGCCGGTTTCCTATCTAGAAGAGGAGTGGCAGGAGCTGTTTAAGGGAATCCAACTCTACATTACCTCGGAGGTCAGGTATGACAAACTTATGATGTATCATTTTAAGATCCTGGACCATTTCACAGGCAAGACCCTCCTCAATTTACCTTTTTTCCTACATAAGAGTTTAACTAAGGTTTGCAAGAATATCAGGGCTCAACCCTTGGGCATGAAGAATACTTTGTGCCACTTTGGCCTTATCAAATTGATCATTCTGGAGGAATTAAAATAGTAGGGAAGGAGCTGGCAGAATTTTTTATTCTGGGAGGGCTTTGAAACACAGACTTAGCCCGTAAATGAACAGGGGAAAGGTTCAAAGAAACAGTCTTCTCCTCAAAGCAGTTCAAGGAAGAGGAGGACCCTACCAGGACCTCCAGAAGACAGAATCTCTGGAGTGAAGTCCCGCAGGTCAAAGAAAAGGTTAAGATTTGAAACCACTACAGAACAACCCACAGAGTAGCCTACAGAGAAGAGAACCAATATATTAAACTTTCCCTATACAGACTCAGAATCAGAGCAACAAGATCAATGCCCTGTCACCAAGAGTCCTAATCAGTCAACTGAGTTTGCACAAAACTATGAGACCTTCACTCATACAAAGGAAGGAGAAACATCAAAAATCTCTAAGTCAGAGAAATCTCAGAAAATCAAGCATCTGAAAGAGGTAATCGCTCAGCAAGAGGTTTTGGAACGGGTAATCAAAGAAAGGTATAAGAAGTTGTCCGATAACTTTGCTAAAACCAATGTTGTGTTTGAGAGATTGGCTCAGGAAAGTGTTAAAGAGAAGAAAAGAAAGAAAAAACTCACCAAAGATTACAATAGTCTATGGTGGCTTGCCAAATGCCTTAAAAGGCAGATAAGAAGATTGAAACAAAAAGAAAAGAAAAATTCTCATCCAGATCTGAAGGTACTTGCTCAAGTGGCTGTTAATATGCAAGGTGAGAAATCAGAGACACACTGAGTTTCGATGGAATCAGAATTTTGAAGGTGAAAACTCATTTTGGGCACAGTTAGGGCTTTCACCAGTGCAAAGCTATATTTTATGACCTGTTAGCTGGTGAAAGGCAGCGCTTTCACCAGCTAACCAGCGAAATATAAAATGAGTTAGTTGTTGAAAGATGGAAAAGAATTTTTTGAAGCCAAGGACAGAACATGTCATTTCTCACAGGTTATGAAGGAGTCCCAGAGTATCAAGGGAATGAAAATCACTTGCAAAGGATTCGACATCAGATATTTGAGGAAATTTTGGAAACCACATGTAAAACAAACTTCCTCAAATATCGACCATGAACGTTAGAGAAATCCAACTGTCAAGACAGGTGTTTTTCCACATTGCATCACATCATAGATTCCAGGAGCTGAAGGATGTAGATGGCGAATTTTTGAGATTGAAGACAATTCGAGTGCCAAGTTTAGTTGTTAAGTCTTTATCTTCAAGTTGTTTAGTTAGATTTGAATTGCTTTTATTAAATACAGATCCATGTTTTTAGGATCTGTAAAACTGATTGTAAGAGGCTATAAATGCCTATTTTTGAGATGAGATAAGGGTTCAAACTGGGAGATATTTTATGCTACTGTATAGACTCTTTTTGCAGAAATAAAGTTTAGTTTCCTTTCGTTTGCAATATCAGAAGTGTCCATTTTTCATTTTTTGTACTTTGTCTCGGTTTATTTTAGTTCATAAATATTGTTATCTCTTTATTGAGCTCATAAACTTGAAATTAAAGGATTTCTCTCTGTCTTGTTTTAAGCCCTACATTCATTTGTATTGGCAATCAAGAATAGTGTTCTCCATCCTCTCTTTCAATTATTTGATCTGATTATTGTTTCCTGAAAGCACTGTATCTTTAGATGTGTGATAAGCTATTTCTTACATAAATCTTTAAAGACCCCATTGTCCCAGACACATAAAAACCATTATTTCTAAGTTACCAAGCATCCTTAGCCTACAACCCTAAGGATTTTCTTGGAGTGATAACACCAGGGATGTCCAGTCATAGTAAGACCAGGGGTAGGTGTTATCTGTGGGTGCCTTTGTAGGAGGTGAGTTGTACCCGTCATGGATGCACTTTTTCCAAGCCCCTTTATTGCCTTTATTCTTTATTTATTGGTTTTCTTTCTTTTTTACTTCAAGGTTTGACCAGAGGACACTGCCTTGGTGTGGTGACCAGAGCTGACAGTGTTACCCACTGGTATTTTCGCATAAATGATAAGGTTGGCTCGTGATGAGACCTCCTTTCCCTTGGCCATGCAACCAAAGGTCATTTCCCTAGCGTGGTGACCAGATAATGGAAATGTCATACTGCTAGATATCGATGAACATAACGGGCCGACTCGTGATGAGACCTCCCATCCTCTTGGTTAGGTATTGTTTTTTTTGTTATTTTTCTTAGGGTCCCTTTTGTTTCTTATTGAGAGGCCTTTTATTTCCTTCTCGGGGATCCCTGGTCGAAGTATCTCTAGGCTTCATTTCCTATGGATTTTATCTTTTATCAGCTGCTTTTACCCCCTCATCCTTTATCCCCTTCTTCCCACAGGACAAAGTGTAACCCCTCAAGCAGGTCATCCTAATGGCTGGACTAGGGGAATGGGATGGATGTATGGGAGATAAGATTTAAAATGATAGAATGGTGGGAGCGAACGATGGCTCTACAAATCCCCCCTGGTGGCTAACCAAAACCCATGAATACAAGCTTGCTAGGTCACCCCGTTAATCCCCCCAAAAATGATCAAGTGGATTAGTGTAAGATCCAAGCAGTCATCAGAAATGTAAGGAACCTGATGCATATATAAGAAGGTTATAACGATCAAACATGACACATACCATGATACCTTGGACCAATTACCTCATGGAGAAAGAGTCTTCTCTGATGCAATTCCAAGCCGATGGTGATGGAAGTTGTTTCTACTGACAGGAAAAGTCTGGAGAAGAAGAAGAAGGATGGGCCCTCCAGGGCCATGCTCAGGTCAATCCTGCTCTCGAAACTCCATGTCTAGGACCTACGGGCCTCGAGACATGATCTCCTAGTTATCCCTAGAAAACAGGGATGACATCTGGCTCCAACTCGGGGACATGTGCTCACCATAGAGCGCATGAGAACCTCAACATCTCTGGCATAAACCTACAGACCTGCTCACACTTGAAAAGAAGGCATCAGCAACAAAAGGTGGGGTGGTATTGCCACCCCGCAAAATAATACATGTATACATATGAGATAAAACAATCAAGATGCATATAAGGAAACAAACAATAAATGCAGATGGTATAATACACGGAAAATTCCTACCTACCTATAATTACCCGTGGAGTCACGTTACCCCACCCTGGTGGGATTTGAGGAGATGCTCGCTGACAGGCATTGTGCGCCTTCTTCCCTTCGGTGTAGACAGGTAATAGGAGTCATTAACTGACTTCCTTCCGACCTTAAAAGGGCCTAGCCAGAAACGATTGTTTTCTTTGATATTAGTAGGCTCCCCTTTATTGGAATCCCACATCCAAACCATGTCTCCCTCCTTGTACTCTCTGACTCTGAAATTGGTCATTCCTTGAATAACCCTGGTGTATTGTGTAGAGGGAGGTGGGTGGGATTCTACTACAAAGATTTCATGTTGTGAAGGATGGATTTGTATATCATTTTCCACCTTCTTTAGTATTTTCACAGTCTCTGACTTTTGAGCTTTGAGATCGTCAATGAGTTGTTGGTATTCTTCTTTCGTGGGCCATTCAATCTGACTCAAATTTTCCTCTTTTGAAAAAGGCGTATCTTCTGGAGAACATTTATGAGGAGTCGGCCCGGTTTTGTCACGTGCTTTGTCATCTTTGATGGAATCACTGGACTTTTACTCACAGGTTGTAGTTATAGGTATATTCTGGATACAACCAATAGTTCCATCCTTCAATAGCCCATCTGATCCTTGGAAAAGGTTGTCAAATCTCTCTCTGATAGATGGTACCTTGATGACTTCCCTCAAAGGGATGGTTACAAGCATCTTGGATAATGCCCCTTCAAGGTCAAAATTCATATTAACCCTTTCAGTATTGGACGTTTTAGGAAAGACTACATCCACAGGTGGGTTTTTTGTTTGGTCAATGGAAGGTTGGTCCAACTTCTTTCTTCTATACACCTGGAACTCTTGTTTATTTAGCTTCTCTTTTGATTCCTAGTCTAGTTTGTTTATTACTACCATCCTGGCTGACCTGGTTGCTTCTTTGATTGCCTCTTGATGCTCTTCAGCGGTGATATTTATTTGAGGGCCCTCTATGAAGTAGTCTATATTGTTTACCTATTGATGGCCATCACTACTGCAAGGACATTCATGTTCCCAATGTGCTTCACTGCATTGAAAACACCAAGGGTTTTCATCCACAATGATGGCAGTTGGAACTTTTATGTCTTTGAAAACGTCTTTGTTCCACTCAACAAAATTAATTTTTCTCTGTATCGAATAGCCATCATCGTCTGAATCTTCCGAGGTATCAGAGGCATTATCAGGAAAATCACCCCAATCCATGTCTTCTCCTGTCAAGGGAAAAGTGGGACAATCTTGAAACAAGTATGGATCCATTGAAAAGGGTGTTTGTTCATCCTCCTCAAAATGACCAGTATGTAATAGTGTGGGAATCCCCTTAAAAGGCAATTGTTCATCTGAGTCCTGCTTTGTTAGAAAATAAATTTCTAACATTTCATGAATCCTTTTAACCTTCTGCAGGATACAAGACATACTAGTGCTTGGATCAGTTTCTTCAAATTTATTGGCTTCACTCATACCTTGATCTTCCAACATCGGTGTGTCCAAGACAAACAAGGCATCTTCAAAGTTAGGTTTTTTGTGAGTATCCATGCCCAAATCCTTGGATGGATCATGTTGTCTGGAGGCTTTCAAAACATTGTTTGTGTTCGAGAAGGCTATGCTCCATTTCCTTTTGGGAGGCATGAGTTTTACTTCAAGAATTTTTGGGAATTTAGGCTCAGCTTCGGTGACATCCTCATCACTAGATTCTTTGTGGTCATTATTGTGCGAGAGATTGACTTGATGAATGTAATCTTTGAACTTAAAGTTCTGCTCAATCCTATTAGCAAGGTCTTGTGCTTCTTCTAGAGTTGAGGGTGACCGATCTTTGAGAGTAAACTGTAAAACCCCTTCCAACGAGTTCAAGTAGTGTTGGAGGACAAATTCTTCTGAGAAACTAGACTTGACCTTCTTGAGTAAAAGGTTTAACCTATCATTGAAATCCCTAATGCCCTCACCAGAGGCTTTGCAAACACTAGTGTGTTGAGAGTAAAAGGAATCCATGCTTTCATTTTAACACCAATCTTTCTGGAAGGCTTGTTCAAGGTCTTCAGGGCTTTTGATGCTTCCTTTCGGGAGTCTATTAATCCATTTTCTGGCACTTCCGATGAGTGAGCTCACAAAGATCCTTAAGAAGACATCGGGATGTTCTTGTCTGGATTGGTGAAATTGGAAATCATCACAGAAGTCGGTCCAATGGGAGTTGCCATAGGATCCATCTTCCCCTGAGAACTTAGGTATCCAGGACTCGGCTTTTTGGGTAGATCATGTAACCCCCCTTGGGTGTTAGGTAAGCTTAAAGGACCAAAGAGTTCTTTATGAGACCATTTGGGAGAACTTACAGGGGTGACAGGATTTGTGGAGGTCATAGTAGTAAATGCAGGTATATACTAACATCCACTACGATTCGTCATTAGCTATTTGTGGAGTCGCCAGATGATTTTCTTGAAATAATCAAATAAAAGGGAAAACACCCTAGTGGATTCGCCGGGTAAGATTGTAAAATAAGGCTTTGAGGCAAGGCTTACCGAAAAGGTTTTTCGTCTAAGGAGAATTGACTCAGTGTTCCCCAGCAATGACGCCAAAATGTTATCGCTCAGTTTGTATTTTAGGTTGCAAGGCTAAAGGATAAGGGTCAAACTGGCGTAACAGGGACCTACCCCACCTAATTTCACCACAATGGGGAGGTCCTTTCTATTTAGGGTGGCTAAGACCAAGGGATATGTCCCTGGCAATCTGGGGTTTTGAAAGGAAAAGGCTCAAAGGATTAAGGTTAGTTTGCCTTTCACAGATTACCGCCAAGAAGATAGTCAATTGAAGAATAACCATAGAGAAGGCACCTACTTGTGAGACATGACAACAATTAAACTAATACATGCAATAATGGTTAGTATTTCATAGATCAATGACTATCTAAGTTTCAATGTATATGAGCATATATAGCAGTAAATATTGACGAAGTCAATGTTTACAATAATGACAATGGCATATAATATTACTTTGTCAATAAACACTAGAATAATATAGCATTTAACGAAAATCAAATCAATGTATTTAATGTCACTTATTGCTCATACACATTAGACTGATGCGTCAATATCCTAAAGATGATGTCAGCTTCTTTAGGGTTAGTTTAATTAAGCAATGCAATAGACAAAGAAGGTCAACGTTTTGTCAATTAACCAATGAAAATTACCAATTGTTCAATATCTATCATAGGATGACCAAGCCAACAGTTTATTCTATCAACAATAGTTCAAATTAGGCATGACATCATCATTTATTGCAGGGTTAGAGGGCTGGTTGCGTCAAGTATGACGTCAGCCCTGGTTAGTGCACTAGGGTTAGTTAGGGTTTCAAAGTTTGAAATTTTGAAAGATGAATAAGCTAAACGTTGGAGAGAAAAACTAGTGCCTTAGGGTATTATGGAGTCAAAAGTAAGGGCAA
>ML795275.1:335273-346074 GCA_009831015.1 Picea engelmannii
TGACAGCTGTAGAGGAAAGGGTTAGAGAAAACAAAACAAAACTATAAACAAGAATTAAATTAAAACAAACTAAAACTATGAGCATATGGATAAAGAAATAACAAAGACAACAAGACCAATATCACCAATGTTTTTGAGCTGGTTTATTGATGAAATCAAAGCACAATGAAGAAAGGGAACTGTGTTTCCTTCTTCCTCCAAAGGAAGGCTCTTGAGGCCCTCACAAACTTGCTCTCCTTACAATAAGAAAATGAGAATGATGGTGAAAGAACTCCAAGCACATTCACTCAATGGAGAGGTGAATGGCTCAATGAAATGGTGCTAATGTGTTATTGTCAAGGAGTGAGTCCTTAAAACAATCTAAGCAGCATAACATTACATGAAATTCCTTGAGAAAATGATGCTTCTTCATGGCTTTTTATATCATAGCATTGGGTGATTATGTAACTCCTTTGAGGTGTGAAAAGGGGCTCTTTAGGGCTCAATTAGGTCTTTGACCAGCCTACCATGCGGATTCAGCTCAGATTTTGGGTCAAATCGGCTTGGGAGCTGATCCATAAGTGGTTGGGAAGCCGACCAATTTCAATAAATGCACCGTTTAGCAGGTGCAAGGGTTTTTGCGCCAACAACCGCGCGTCGTGCACGCATGCACGCATTGTACGTTCTTGTTCCGCGCATATGCACGTGCACCCAACTTCTGTAAAGCGCCCTTTGATTTTTGGTTACTTTGTATATTTTTTGACCCTTTTGCAATGCTATGAAACTAATTCAGTGCCATGAATGACTTCATTCCGATTTTGACGATGCTGAGTTCTTGTCCCCATGTGCGGACGAAATTTCAGTGATAACACTATTTTTCGGCCAACTTCCAAGCACAACTGAGGCACTGCTAACCAGAGTAGAAAACAAATGCAAGGAGAAGTGAAGGTGGTAGCTTTGAGATAGGGTAAGAACAACGTGCAGCAAATGCATGTCGCTTCCCATATTTTCACATTTAATTCCATCAACCACAACCAAAATTAGAGTGTTTCCAACTGCCAAAAACATTGTTCCAAACATAGAACATCAACCATCATATATCCAATATCCATATAACATGTCATTTCCAAACTCAAATTCGAATCAGCCTCTCATATAAATTTCATAACAATAATATTCCAATTTAACACTTAGCATCGAAATAACACGTCCCACATTCTTTGCTAGTGGAGTATTACATTCAACATAATAATCATTTTCCCATGTATGCAAATATACCATGAGTTGCATATGGCTTATATTTGAAACAATATATCAAAATCTAAGTGTAGTAAAAGTGAACTAATATGTGTAATAAAACAAACATTTCCTTCATTTTGAAATCAAATTGATAGCACCCTTAGCATCCATTAATTGCACATGGAAATAGATTAGGATTTCCATTCTTATTCTCAAGCTATGTGATGCAGGAGCATCGCAAGTAGAAAGCACGCGGAGGCGGAAGACAGCTGGGACAAGCGCCGGAGCATTTCAACACGTTGTCCAAAGTGTTTTGAAATGTTTTTGAAATAAATGTACAGATATTAAATGAAATAATTAAGAGGAGACGCACTTGTAGATTGTAATCAGACCTTGAGCGATCCGCTCTTGTCTGAAGTAGGTAGAGGCATTTATGTGTAGTAAATGTAAGTAGGTAGCTTTGAATTGCAGATTAGACAGTTTTAGGAGCAGAGGGAAAACTGAATATAGACACCCTCGTCTTGTATCATTTGTAACAATTATTACCAATTGTCAATTTTGAGCATAGAGCACAGAGAGGAGAAGAAGCAGAGAACTGTATTTGAAAACACCTATGTACATAAGTCCTGAATTAATACATGAAGCTTTGATTCAGACTTATGGTGTTGTGATATTCTCTGTGTATGCATGTTGAATGCTATGCTTATAGCTATTTTACTCTTTCTGTCATGCATTTGTTGTTTATGCTATGTATGCATGATTTCTTGTTGAATGTTTGAAATTTGAAGAGAGGAAGATTAAGGAATGAGTTTCAATTGTTTCTCTATCTAAGCAAGAGAATTCATGCAAGGAGTGCAGTGAAGTTGTCCACAAGGAGTGCGTTGAAAAGGGTTCATAGTTCTGTCTCTGAAATCTCAGAAGAGATAACGTTATTCTCATTCTCGCGAAAGTGAAAGTTAAGCACAGGAGCCGTGCAAGGTGTGCACAGGCCAAGTAGAGTCTCAGAGTTTACAACCTGAGGAAATTTTTGAAAGACGGTTGTTGCAAGGAGTGCACATAGTCGAAGAGGTTCAAATACTAGAGCGTATTTGAAGAAGTGCCGCAAGGAGTGCGCACAAGAGTTATCCCCAGAGTACTTGAGGATTTCAAGCAAGCTCAGGAGGGATAGAGTCTTTGAAGTTGTCGAAGAAAATCCCAAGAGGGCTTGTTCCTTGAAGTGTTGGAAGGAGGCGTAGCAAAGTTGTTTTGCGGGTGGACAAGTTCCATGAAGGAATACCTTGTTCAACTCGCAGGAGTTGACAAGGAGGTATTGGACGATTGGAATTCTCCGAGGGGAATTCGCGAAGTTCCAAGAGTTGTCAGATCGTGTAGAGGAGCAAGGGAGTTATGGTAAGCCTATTTTCAAATTTAAGTTCAAGGGAAATAGAGTTGTAGGATCCAAGTCAGTAAGGGTCATTGGATCACTCAGGAACTCTCATTTTGTGGATTCGCGAGATGAAGGGTCGAAAACCTTTTACCAAGATTTGTGAGATCACGAAGTGCGAAGTCCTGACAGGGTGAGAAGTTTTGTTGTGGGATCCTCATTTATAACGTGTCAAAATTCAACACCTCAAAAATTTGGAGGATAGGGGGAGGAGACTTTTTTTCGAAAAGTCCTGAAGTCGCGAGTTGCGATAAGGAGTATCGAGGAGTTCGGGATCTCGACACTTCGGGTGTCGGGATACAAAGGAGCTAGCGCTTGGGGAGCAAAGTCGCGAAGTGCCGAAGCTAGGTATGAGAGACACGTGGTAGAACCATAAGGTGGGCCTAGGTGATAGATAGGAAGATACACATCGCCAGGAGGAAAGGAGTCAACACTCTATTGACTTCTCGTGTCTCATAGGTTCGCACGGGAAGAGCACGAAGGCTCAACCCTTCGACTTGCGAATTCATGAAGTCGTGATGGGAGATAGCATTTTAGCCTAGTCAGTGGTCACGCATAGAGGGCACTGACAGAAGGGAGCTATACCCATTTCGTGATCTCGGGTATCGCGAGATTGGGAAGGAAGAGTCAGGGGTTTCGACTCGCGAACTCGCGAGATTGCGAGTTGCGACAAGCACCTTTGGAATTGGGCCTTGGTTATAGCGTTGTGATCGCTTAGAAGAGGTGGAGCTCATGCCTAGTGTTGTTTGCACAGGGGAGAATTTTGAAGGACCTGTGGACCAATAATTTGTGATTCCAACAAGGAATCGAAAGAGTCGATCTGGCTCAAAGGAGATAAAGAACGATCCTGTGAGCGGATCTTGGCCTGAGGGCTGGGGGTCTGCGTCAAAGTGGTATCACTCTGTTTTAGAGAATGCAGAATTTGAGACAGAAGTTGATGTTAGTGAAGGATTACACTGAAGATTTCTACAAGCTGAACATCAAGGTAGGTCATTGCGAAAGTGATGATGAGAAGGTTGTCAGGTATATGAATGGTCTGAGATATGAAATTTAGGATGATATGAGCATGATGATCATTTGGACCATAGAAGATGCTTATCAGATGGCTCTAAAGGTTGAATAGAATCTTAACTAAAAGCAAAGTCAGAGAGGCCGAGGCAGAAGTCAGCCTAGAGGCAAAACAGTTGTCCAAGATAGGAATCAGAAGCCTAAGGAGGAATGTAAGAAACCTCAACCTCAAACTGAGAGAGGTGGAAGCTCACAGAGAGGATAGTATGTTGATAACAACACTTTTCCTCGCTCTAGAGGAAGAGGAAGAGGTAGAGGTGGAGTAATAAAATTCTTCACATGCGGAAAGAATGGACACAAATCTTATGAATGTCCAAATAATAAGAAAGAATGTGGTGAGAATCACATTGCCAAAGCACAGAGATAGAATGTTGAGGCAGAAGATCATTGGTGATGAGGAAGGTTCTCTTAACACCAGAAAAGGAGGCAGAGAATCCATTACAAAGGAACAGTCTTTTTCAGACTGCTTGCAAGACCAAAGACAGGGTATGCAAGGTCATCGTGTATAGTGGTAGCATAGGCAATCTTGTTGCTATAGAGATGGTAGAAAAGTTGGAGCTAGAGACTATTGAGCATCCAAGTCCATACAGAGTTCCATGGCTACAAAAAGGACATCAAGTAAATGTCACTAAACAATGTTTAGTTGAATTTAAGATAGGAGGGTATAACGATAAGATATTGTGTGATGTCATTCCCATGGATTTTTGTCATCTATTGTTGGGTAGACCATGGAAATATGACAGGAATGTGGTTCATGATGGGAGAAAGAACACATACACCCTGGAGAAGAATGGGAGAACTCACATGTTGTTGTCGATTAAGGACAAAGAGGTGAAACCTGAAGTAAGCAACACTATACTTCTCATGAGTGGGAAGGAACTTCTTAAGGAAGTTAAGAAGAAGGAAGATCCACAATTCATCGTGGTCAGGAAACCTAGAATTGTTTTGACCAGCACAAGAGTGGATGATCTACTAGAGGAAATCTGGAAGCTACTGGAGGAATTTGTTGATATAGTAGTGGACGAACTACCTCGTTCGTTGCCACCTATTAGAAGTATAAATCATCACATTGATATTATACCTGGAGCTAGTTTACCAAACAAAGCAGCGTACAGATTGACGCCACAGGAGAATGAAGAGGTCAAAAGGCAGGTCCAAGATTTAATGGACAAAGGGTTGATTAGAGAAAGCTTGAGTCCATGTGTTGTTTAGACAGTACTCAGTCCAAAGAAATATGGGGGCTGGAGGATGTGTACAGACTCAAGGGAAATTAACAAGATTACCATTAGGTATAGATTCCCATTGCCAAGAATGGATGATTTGATGGATTGCTTGAGTGGAGCAAAAAAAAAATTGAAGATTTCTTTGAAAAGTGGATATCATCAGATTCGTATGAGAGAAGGCAATGAATGGAAGACAACATTCAAGACCAATGAAGGGTTGTATGAATGGCTTGTTATGCTGTTTGGCTTAATAAACGCACCAAGTACCTTTATGATATTGATGAATGAAGTCCTGAAGGATTTCATCAGAAAATTTGTCATTGTGTATCTTGATGACATACTGATTTTCAGTAAAACAGAGGTAGAGCATCTAAAACATTTGGCTACAGTGATGCAGAGGCTACAGCAAGAGAAGCTACTAATAAATATGAAGAAATCCTCATTCATGAAGGAGCTTATTTATTTGGGTTTTGTTATTTCTGCAGACAAGTTGAGGATGGATTTAGATAAAGTGGAGGTGATTAAGAATTGGCCATTGCCAAAGAATATCTTTGAAGTTCGAAGCTTTCATGGATTGGCTAGTTTCTACAGGAATTTCATTAGGAATTTCAGTGGAATTAGTGCACCAATGATGGACACAATGAAGAAAATACATAAATCTTTTCACTAGACAGAAGAGGCTGAGAAAAGCTTCAATTTGTTGAAGAAGAAAATCACGGAACAACCAATTCTAGTGTTGCCTGATTTCAAGAAGACATTTCAAGTAAAATGTGATGCAAGTGGATTTTCAATAGGGGCATTCTTGAGTCAAGAAGACAGACCGATAGCATACTTCAGTGAGAAGCTAAAAGAAGCCAAAATGAAGTAATCCACATATGAAAAAGAATTTTATGCAGTCATACATGCACTGAAGAAGTGGAGGCACTATTTGATTCCCAAGGAGTTTGTCTTATATAGTGACAATCATGCTTTGCAATTTGTAACTCAGCAAGATAAATTGAATCAAAGACATGTTAAATGGGTTGAATACATGCACAATTTTACTTTTGTAATTAAACATATTTCTGGAACTGCTAACAAAGTTGTTGATGCTTTGAGTAGGAAGTGTTTGATTATGCAGGAGTTCAAAGTCAAAACGTTGGGTTTTGATGATCTCAGGAAGATGTACAAGGATGATCCAGACTTCAAAGAAGCGTTTGAAGCAGCTGAGAATCCAATTCTCAGGGGCAGAAGTCAATGGACAAAAACATGATCCAGGAAGGATTACTGTTTAAGGGTAATCAACTTTGTATTCCAAAATGCTCCATGAGGGAGAATCTGCTGAAGGAGAAACACAGTGGAGGATTGGTCAGACATTTCAGTCATGACAAGACGTTCTCAAAGTTAAATGAGTCATATTTTTGTCCAGGAATGAAAGCAAACTTCAAAATATTCGTGGACAGATGTAGAATTTGTCAGCATTCAAGAGGAAAGAGGCAGAATGCAGGCTTATATCAACCATTACCCATACCTAAGAGGCCATGGGATGCAGTAAGCATAGAATTCATATTGGGGCTGCCAAGAACACAAAGAGGGTTCGACTCGATCTTTGTAGTGGTGGACCAATTTTCTAAGATGGCACACTTCATACCATGTCAGAAAACTAGTGACGCAACTCACATTGCGAATCTATTTTTCAAAGAAGTCATTTGACTTCACAGATTACCAAGGAGCATAGTTTCGGATCGAGACACCAAGTTCGTGGGACACTTCTGGAGAACCTTATGGAAAAAGATGCGAAAAAACTTGTCGTTCATTTCAGCTTATCATCCTCAGACGGATGGACAGACAGAAGTTGTGAACATAAGTTTGGGAGACTTGCTAAGGATTTTGGTGACAGAACATCACAGTCAATGGGATAATATTCTACCACAGGCAGAATTTGCATATAATGATTCAATCAACAAAAGATTGGGTAGAGTCCATTCCAAATTTTTTATGGCATGCAGCCAAGAGGAGTTTTTGAATTAAGGGATTCAGAACATAACACAACTAGGAGTGCTAGTGCAAAGGATTTCGTAGAAGCGATGAAGGAGCTTCATAACCAAGTTAAGGAGCGATTGCAAAACTCGAGCCAAGAGTATAAGCGAAGAGCAGACCAACACATGAGATAACTTTAGTTCGAAGTTGGTGATTTGATCCTTGCACACTTGAGAAAGGAAAGGTTCCCAAGGGGGACATATAATAAATTGAAAATGAAGAAAATTGGACCGTGCAAGATCATAAAGAAATTTTGGGCGAATGCTTATGAGATTGAATTACCCGAGGGGATTGGAATTTCTCTTATATTCAACATCTCATATTTGTACCCATATAAAGATGGAGAAGCAGAAGCAGACAGTGAACAACCAGAGGTTCAATGGGCCAAGCAGATGCGAGTTGTAGAGAAACCACAGATGGAAAGAATACTTGACAAAAGAGTTAGTAAGAGGACCAGGCGAAAGGAATATTTTGAATACTTGGTCAAATGGAAGGGACATCCAGTTGAAGATTCCAACTAGGAAAATGAAGCCGAAATCTAGAAGCATGGACAGACTGTGCAAGAGCTCATGGACAGGAGCCCATGAAAATTTTCAAGCGAGGGAGTATGATGCAGGAGCATCGCAAGTAGCAAGCACGCAGAGGCGGAAGACACCTGGGACAAGCGTCGGAGCATTTCAACACATTGTCCAAAGTGTTTTGAAATGTTTTTGAAATAAATGTGTGGATATTAAATGAAATAATTAAGAGGAGATGCACTTGTAGATTGTAATCAGACCTTGAGCGGTCCGCTCTCATCTGAAGTAGGTAGAGGCATTTATGTGTAGTAAATGTAAGTAGGTAGCTTTGAATTGCAGATTAGACAGTTTTAGGAGCGGAGGGAAAACTGAATATAGACACCCCCGTCTTGTATCATTTGTAACAATTATTACCAATTGTCAATTTTGAGCATAGAGCACAGAGAGGAGAAGAAGCAGTGAACTGTATTTGAAAACACCTATGTACAAAAGTCCTGAATTAATACATGAAGCTTTGATTCAGACTTGTGGTGTTGTGATATTCTCTATGTATGCATATTGAATGCTATGCTTATAGCTATTTTACTCTTTCTATCATGCATTTGTTGTTTATGTTATGTATGTATGATTTCTTGTTGAATGTCTGAAATCTGAAGAGAGGAAGATTAAGGAATGAGTTTCAATTGTTTCTCTATATGAGCAAGATAATTCCTGCAAGGAGTGCAGTGAAGTTGTTCACAAGGAGTGCGTTGACAAGGGTTTAGAGTTTCGTCTCTGAAAGCTCAGAAGAGATAACGTTATTCTCATTCTCATGAAAGTGAAAGTTAAGCACAGGAGCCGTGCAAGGTGTGCATAGGCCAAGTAGAGTCTCAGAGTTTACAACCTAAGGAAATTGTTGAAAGATTGTTGTTGCAAGGAGTGGACAGAGTCGAAGAGGTTCAAATACTGGAGCGTATTTGAAGAAGTGTTGCAAGGGGTGCACGCAGAAGTTATCCCCAGAGTACTTGAGGATTTCAAGCAAGCTCAGGAGGGATAGAGTCTTCGAAGTTGTCGAAGAAAATCCCAAGAGGGCTCATGCCTTGAAGTGTTGGAAGGAGGCGTAGAAAAGTTGTTTTGTGGGTGGACAAGTTCAGTGAAGGAATACCTTGTTCATTTCGCAAGAGTTGAAAAGAAGGTAATGGATGGTCGGAATTCTCCGAGGGGAATTTGCGAAGCTCCAAGAGTCATCAGATCATGCAGAGGAGCAGGGGAGTTACGGTAAGCCTATTTTCAAATTCAAGTTCAAGGGAAATAGAGTCGTAGGATCCAAGTTAGTAAGGGTCGTTGGATCACTCGTGAACTCTCATTTTGCGGATTCACGAGATGAAGGGTCGAAAACCTTGCACCAAGATTCGCGAGATCGCGAAGTGCGAAGTCCCAACAGGGTGAGAAGTTATGTTGTGGAATCCTCATTTATAACACATCAGAATTCAACACATCAGAAATTCGAAGGATAGGGGGAGGAGACTTTTGTCTGAAAAGTCCCAAAGTCGCGATTTGTGATAAGGAGTATCGAGGAGTTCGGGATCTCGACACTTCAGGTGTCGGGATACAAAGGAGGTAGTGCTTGGGGAGAAAATTCGCGAAGTGCCAAAGCTAGGCACGAGAGACACGTGGCAGAACCACAAGGTGGGCTTGGGTGATAGATAGGTAGATACACGTCGCCAAGAGGAAAGGAGTCAACACTCTATTGACTTCTCGCGTCTCAGAGGTTCGCACAGCAAGAACATGGAGGCTCAACCCTTATACTTGCGAAGTCGCGAAGTCACGACGGGAGCTAGCGTTTTATCCTAGCCGGAGGTCACGCACAGAGGGCGCTGACAGAAGGGAGCTATACCCATTTTTTGATCTCGGGTATCGTGATATTGGGAAGGAAGAGTCAGGGGTTTCGACTCGCGAACTCGCGAGATTGCAAGTTGCGAGAAGCACCTTTGGAATTGGGCCTTGGTTATAGCACTGCGATCGCTTGGAGGAGGTGGAGCTCACGCTTAGTGTTGTTCGCACAGGGGATCGTTTTGAAGGACCTGTGGACCGATAATTTGTGATTCTAGCAGGGAATCGAAAGAGTTGATCTGGCTCAAAGGAGATAAAGAACGATACTGTGAGCGGATCTCGGACTGAGGGATGGGGGCTTGCGTCACTATGAATATTTCTCGTAAGGTAATTATGAGCACAATAAGAGGAGTGATTTTCGTCATTCTTTTAATCAAGGGGTCCCACCTGTATAGTATTATCTAAGATATATATATATATGTAATAATTCATTTCAACTAATTTGCAGGTAGGAACTTTATGTTGCTCTTTTTTTAGGCGTCAACAAACTGGCGACTCCACAGGGAAATATGTTTTCAACAGATTTAGAACTCGGAATGCTAGGATCTATAGACCGGTAGAAATAGGTGATTGAAACTACTTAGAAAATAGTTATGCAATAAGGGGGAAATGATGATTTAAGGGAAAAGATGAGATGGAATTTTTTTGGAATAACTTATGGAAATTGAGATGTATGAGGGGAAGTGGTCATGTATGCATAAAAATCAACAAGCTTCACAACTAATGACAATTAATTTTTTTTTAAATTCAAGGAGAATGCTTTTGATATGCTCTTAGATCTCAGAATGGAGGGAAGAAAAGGGATAGCAAAAACCAGGAAGAAAACAAAAAGAAGATATTGTAGCAGTTGTGTCTATCTTGGTTTTGTTGATCAACAATACTTATAGAATCACATCATTATGGAAAAATTGTTCCAAAATTTACTTTTGATGACTATGAAAAACAACAACAGGAAATAAAACTCAATAAACAAAAGTGACAGAAAAGACGTAAGACAAAAATATATACAACAGTCATATTTACATAAAAATGAGTCGGTGATTAGGCTGGTTCCACGTAATGTTTCAAGTGGGAATTGTTGGTACTGTAAGAAAACAATCTCTCATCCATGTAATTAAGAATATATGAATTTGCGTCGAGGATAAAGCGATTTTAAATGGACCTAGCCATAACTTTTGGAATTTAGAATGTCTCCCTCTCTCAACATGGGATAAATCCCACAATAAGACCTTGTCATAAATTTTAAATTCAGCGGTCTTTGCTCTTTTGTTAACATACTTATTCATTGTCTATTGCCTCCTTTTTAGATTTTCCAAGGAAAAAAAAAATTGTTCTTCCAAGGCTAGCAATGTATTTATCCTTTGAGAAACATCAGAAGAATTTAATTCTTCAGTCTATAGCATAAAACGTACGAAAGAAATATCTAGTTCAATAGGTAGAATAGCCTCTTGGTCGTATAC
>ML795276.1:30506-45946 GCA_009831015.1 Picea engelmannii
ATCCTTAAAATCATCCCTGATCTACATCCATAATCCTATGATGAAAGGAAGAAGTTGGAATATTCAGGGCATGGAATCTATAGAAAACTCCATGGACCCAAGAGCTAAAGAGAAACATGAGGAATAACATGAAGATTCCAAGAGAGAAAGAAAATCCAGAAAAAACAGTTATCATACCGAGAATCACAAGACTACCATCTTGGTTTGAACCCAGTAGAAGCAATTAAATGGAAGTTATGATGAAGAACAATATATGTAAGAAATTGTGAAAAAGGATTATGAATGGAAGCATTGCGAGATTTATAACTAGAGGTTCTTCCAGAAGGAGGAGAAGACTATGATAACAACTTGTTCCCATAAACCAGATACACCTCTATCTGATCTATTATATCTCTTGCAGTATCCATGGATTGAAGTTTACATCAGTTGGTTGTAAAAATACTATTCTCCCAATAGATAACTTGAGGAAGAAGCTTATGTAAAGCAATCTCAAGTTTTTTTGAGGTATACTAGAAAGAGACCTATGTATGCACATATAAGAAGACCTTGTATGGATTCAAACAACTTGATGCAGAGTATCTCATACACAACAGAAGTCCGGTGAAAACTTTCTATGACAAAGATAATGTATCAAAATAGTTACTCAAAAGTCTGGGATGATGGATTGCTAATCCATGGAAAAATCTCATGATGACAGAAGAAGTGCTACTTGGATATGTTTCAGTTTGAGCCTTGTCATAGTGTCATGAGCTAGAAGGAAACAAAAGTGTTGAATTCGACCATGATTTATAATGATCAGAGCTACATGAATCCTTCAAAGAAAACCAGTGTTCCATAACAGACCAAAGTACATTGAGATCAAGCATTACATTCTTCGTGATGAAGTCCAGAAAAGAGAAGTGGTTCTCCAATATATCTCCATAGATGAGCAGATAGCAGATATTTTGGTAAAACCTCTGTCCAAGATGAAAAACTTGCAAGCTAGGGCTCGTGGAGACGTCTTCCTTATTGAAAAAGGAAGAGATTACTCCTAGGTTGGGAGGGAGCACTGATGTGTTATTGGTTTATGGACAATAATTTTTCCATTCTTAAAATGGTCCAGGATAAGCAGTTCCTTTCCAGTTTGAAAAGTGGTTTGAGATTTCTGACGGACAGGCATTTTCCAGTTCGGAAAGTGGTCCAAATCGGACAGTCATTTTCATAATGAAAATGGTTCGATAGATTGTTGATGTACCATAGACAATGATTCCCCTTGTGGCTAGTGTGGGGGAATGGTATAGGACAATCATTCTTGTTGGAAGTCACTTTGAGTAGTGGTCAAGTAGAATGGTCCGCCTTGCCGAGAAGTCATTCTTTTGAAGTTCACAGCTATGAGTAGTTTCAAAGAATGTTTTGTTTTGGAGGTTGGTGCAGGACAAACATTTCCATTAGGAAATGGTCCAGATAGTCATTCCTTGGGGAAGAATCGTTTTATCTAGGTTTCACTATGGTTAGTGCCGGAGGAATGGCCCAGTTAGGTGAATGGTCCAAGTTCAACAATCAGGGATAGACATTCCCTAGGGAAGACTCATTCTCTCCAGGTTGCACTATGATTAGTGCCAGAGGAATGGCCCAGTTAGGTTAATTGTTCAGGATCATAAATCAGGGATAGTTATTCTTCTATGCTTGAGAAGAATAGTCCAGATAACCCATAGTTGATGTTTTAATTTATGAGGACAGATGCTCTTCCAGATCTCACAGATGTTAGTGGAAGAATGACCCAGATGACTCAGTTTATATCATGATATTGTTTCTATGCAGGTTGATATCATATGATATGATTTCTATGGAGACTGTATGTCTCTGTATAGTAGATGTATGCTACTATGGTGGATGTGTTCCACTAGTTGTGACTATGTGTCACCGATTAAGTAGTTGTGTGCTACTTGGTGTGGTTGTGTACCAGTAGATAGTAGTTGTGTACTACTATGGATAGACACAATTGTGTTCTATTGAATGACATTGTTCTGATTTCCATGTATACTATAAATAGTGTTGAAAAAGATTATCAACTAGATGGATAGTAACTATGTTGGTGGATAGACATTCTCTGGGTGGAAAATGGTCTAGGATGTTTATTCTTCTAGGACATATGTCTAGATTAGAAGAATAGTCCTTGTAGCCTATGGCTTGGCTTCCAACATCTGTTGAAATAGTTATTCTTCTAGGACATATGTCCAGATTAGAAGAATGGTTCTTGTATCACTCTGTGGAGTGAGTCACTTATTCAGTATCATGCCTAATTACTCACATGGAGTATGGCTTTGAGAGATGATGTAGTTGATTCTATCAGATGATATTGATAATGATGAGGGTGCTCGTGATCTAATCATGAGATAGCATGTATGGCTATGATGATGCTACCAATTGAATGATATGTTTGTGCTCAAGACCATTGATTTCAATAACTCCCTATCTAGGAGGGAGTGTTGATATTATGGTAGTTGCATGAGGTATTAACCTCCACCTGTAACCCTGACAAGAATAGAATATTTTGGGAAGCAAGAAGAAACCATAAAGCTTTGGACATAACCCTAGAAGAAAATTCGGCTAAAGGAAATATTTAATATTGAGTTTTTAGCCTCAAGAATGAGAAGTTGGCCTAGACAGCTAAGTAGAAGAAGTATAAATACATGACGCTAGATCTCATTTGATACACACAGCTCGCAAATGCAGAAATGTAAGAGTGTGCACTGCAGAAACTCAGAAAGTGCGCAAGTTTGGAGAGTAGTTGCAGTTGCAGCTACTACAACCTATATTCTCGGTTTAGGCTTGGACTTTCTATTGGTTATGGTTTGGAATTTTTGCCTTGTGTGCTAGCTCTGGAGAGAGTTACGCTACATTTATTGGCTATTAGGCCTAGGTTTTTCTTTCAGAATTATTCTCTGTCAAGGTTAAGGTGCTCGAGGGTGGCTTTGGCCTATGGTATGGTGACAATATTGTTATATTGTTTATGGTTAAACGAGAACACCTATTATTTCTAACACCAAATACCCTTCTGCTACCAGTCATACATTGGACCTTTCATCTTTTACTATGTTTGATTTATAAAAGGAGATTCATCAAACACTACATCTCTTTCCATGATGATTCTGTGGGTAGCAGGATCCCACATTCTACATCCCTTAACATCATCACCATATCAAATATATACTATTTGATCTAGGTTTTACTTAGAATGTTTATAAAAACATAAGCATCACAACCAAGAAATTTCACATTTGAGTAATCACCAGATGACTTGTTCATACCTTTTCTAGAATCTTCCACTATTTTGCAACTAATGGTGACCAAATTACTAGATACCACAATCACTTCTGCCTTGTTGCAACTTGGCATTATTGAACATGCCCTTTCGATCCCAACTTCCTTGCAATAATTTCCAATTTCCATGGATATGAACCTACATTCATCATATATTCTCAAACAGTTGATTGACCTGCCAACACATCATTCTTTCTACAGACCCACCTTTATAACTTGGACACGTTGCTCCACCTTGAACTTTGCATTCAAACAACTTTGACCAAATCCGGCCAACCCAACCCAAGTGAACCTTTGCTGCTCACCTCCAGGGACTTTACACTTGAGTCTCAATGCTCCACCTTAACAAGAACATTCCCTTGACCAAATCCAACCAAGCTGACCAAGTAAGCCTTCACCACTTACCTCCAGGCCCATTTACAATGGATTTCACCAAGCCTTTTATAGGATTCATTACATGCAATCCATGGACACAATACCACGGGCTACCCAAAAAACATGGACTCGAAAAACTGTGTGCTTTGACCTAAAAAACCAGATTTAACTCATTAACTCTTTCACTGATTCGAGGTTAACCCAACATACACGACCCCTTACATATTCAATCTACCTAAATCTATGTCTATACTTTTCATAGGTGACCTGATAAACCAGGGTATGCATGCCTATCCGTGTCTTATAGATATATGCCCATTTACATGCAATCAATAAATTTTACAACCCCAAGGTAAATACATTTTTTTTCTTTCACGGTGACTCATTTTTGTTGTTAAATTTCACCAGCTCAAACTTCAAACTCTACGCTTTTTCCATTAATACAAAAAAACATTCAAAACCACTACTTATAAAACTAAACCTTCTTAATACTAAAAAATAATAGTATTTCAAAATTGAACCCAATTTTTTTTAAGAAAAAGGTTTAAATCCAAAAAATATATATCTATAATACATTACTTAAAACCTTTTACTAAAATGTAATGTCCCTTTCCAAATAGGAGCTCCAGAGAAAAGGATGAATGGTCTAAACTGCCCCGTTAAACTATAGCCAGGGACAGAAAGGGGTAAACAGGGTCAGTAGAGGTCACTTCAGTCACCGATGTTATATTCAGAAAGTGACATTGAGTTAAAAAGGGTAAAAAACACTTTTAAGTCAGTATGGGCTAAAAATAGAAGTCAACAATGAATTAGGGTTTCAACAATGATTTAGGGTTTTGAAAGAAAACATTGAATTAGGGTTTCAGTAGTGATTTAGGGTTTTGGAAAGATATAAAGGAAGGGTCAATGAACTAATTCATCATTATGCAGATTATGACTTGTCATTGAGGAGAAGAGGTGGATCTCAGGAGAGATAGTTCAGTGGATTCCAGTAGGAAGACACCAGTTGGATGATTTCGGTGTTGAGAGACACACCCTAGTCACCGGGGATATCATTCAAGTCTTCCATCATTCTTCAGTAGCAGTTACACAATGTTCAACAGGAAAGGTGCATTCATCTAGAGTGAGGGAAAATCTTCTGAGAGGGTTTTTAATCAACTTATCCCATCGAGGGAGAATTCCGAGATTTCCCTCTGACCCATTTGAGAGGAAGGAAAGGTGCATCTTTTGCCTAATTGCTCATCATATTCCGATGGAGGAATCAACTAGGGTGCATTTTCCCGACTTGGACGCACGACACTTTTGGCGGATACATTCGGGGTTCCAGAGCAAGCATCATGCCATATTCAGGGAAACCCTTTCGACCCATTTCCTAGTAGACCAAGGCGGACATTTTGAGACACATCTCATATTATTCCAATGGTGGAATCACTAGGATGCATTTTTCCAGAGAAAGAGGGGCACATTCCCCCAGGAGGATCCATCCAATGTCCAAAATCACCAGCAGAAGGGTCCGACAGTTACCAGTACTGAGACTAGAGTAGGGCACATCATTTGGGACAATTTCCAGGCCATTCTGAGAAGTAAAACTCCTAGGGAAAACTTTCCAGACTTCCAGCAGTTACCGTCAGAGTTTCCATAGTCCCAACGCATCCATTGATTCCGCAGTGCTACCATATTTTGGGTATTATCTTTTAGTTGATTATTTGTTTTCTGGCTAAGATCCTTTGTCTGTTGATCTAGTTGAGTATTGTCAGTTTATTGAGCTACATTCGGCCATTTTGTAATCCACAGAGATATCATAATATAAAATTTGCAGTCCTTTGTCACATTTTTTATTTGTATGATTATTTATATGTTGTAAACGATTAATACTACACACACATTAGCAGTGTTTCCTAGACTAGCCAAGTCAGGAACATTACAGTGGTATCAGAGCTTTAGTCCTGCCAGCCTATGACTAAAGACAATGAGTGCAGCAGAAGACCCGGAGGGCCGTGAACACGTAGGTGACGAATATGTCACTTACAGTAGGCATAAGGAAAGAAGGCATAGGCTTGACTTTCCCCATTTTCCTCCTAGCTAAGAGGAAGAGGAAGAGACACATAGAGAGAAGGGAAGAGCGTGAGGTTGAGCACGTGGTGGAGAGGATGTTAGGAGATATATATGAGTGACCAGAGGGAAGTGGCAAGGCCCCCATAGATCTCGAGACAAATTTCATGCAAGTTATCAATGATATGTTAGCTAGTCAACAGACCATGTCTCAGTCCTTGGCACAGGTGGTTGATAGATTAGCTAGAGTGGGCACCCCAGACACACAAGTCCCGCATGCAGTACAGGGGAACTCCGGAGTAGGCAGTAGACCCCAGTCATCCTCTCGCACATACACTTCTGCGATTAGGATTCCCAGACCCTTGTTTCCCAGTTTCTAAAGGGAACCCCCCGTAGTTGCACCGCCACCGATAACACAGATGCCACCCACCCATGCAGAGGACATTGCAGAGTATAGGAGGGAGTACGCAGCATTGGGTTGTGACTTCCACCAAGACATGACCCTAGTCAAGTACCGTGGACTCAGACTCAGGAACCGTCCCAGATAGCTACAGAGGGGAGGACCGCAACAGTAGCAGGGGCATAACATGGATTTCATCTGAAAATTTGGTAAACTCACCATAACTTCTTTCGACAGATTGCCCAAATGCACTACCAGAGCTTGCGTACAGAAGCCAGACACATACTACAAGCTCAACCAGATGACCGAGATAGAGGCCATCAGTTTCGCTACCTTACACTTGGAGGGTGAGGAACATGAGTGGTGGTATCATGGATTGGTGACATTGGGTCACAGTCGCATCACTTCCTATAGGCAGTTCATAGAGAGGCTCATGGACAGTTTTAAGAGGAGGGATCCCGAGATCCACTTCAGGGATCTAGCCCAGTTGAGACAAATTGGTATAGCAAAGGCATTCATAACGGAGTTTCAGCGGGTAGCCGTGGCAGTGACATATATATTAGAGCCCAGACTAATCATGTTATTCATAGAGGGACTCACTGAGCCTTTGAGAGGATGGGTGAAGGAATACAAGCCTCCCACCTTGTAGGATGCCATCCTTCACACTCAATATTTGGTAGACTCAGTGCCAAATAAAAACACCTTTTCCAAACCCTTCTTACCCCAGAAGGATCAAGACATGAATCCATTCCAGAGAATGGAAGGGCAAGGAGAAGCTAGATGATGAGACTAGGCAAGAGCTTATGAGGAAGAATATTTTCTTCAACCGCAGAGACCCTTGGGTTCCAGGCCACTGGTGCATGGGAAAGGGAGAGATTCATTATATTGAGGTGGTAGAAGACAATGTGGACAATGAGGAGGAGGAGAAAGACAGTGGATCCACTAGCTCAGAGGAGGATTCAGTACAGGAAGAGGAGAAACCTCCCCGTAGACCTCCAACACCGGTAGGAGCCCATCCTCTAGTAGTCCCACAACCGCCTGAGCAGGATAACAGGAAGAAACCAACAAAAGGAGGAGTCATAGCGACCCTTTCTGGTGTTCCCAGGTATGATACCCTCCAGATCAGAGGGATTAATCAAGGGCAATGAGCAATCACCCTGATATATGGTGGGGCCACCCACAACTTCATCGACACTTCACTAGTATCGAGACAGACACTTCAGACAAAGGAGTTTGATGGGTTTGACGTTGCAATAACAGATGGCCACACATCGGAGTGTCTAGACAGAGTTCCAGACTTGGAGGTAAAGTTAGGCAACTATACAGTGAGAGATATGTTTTATGTGGTTAACCTATCTGACACAGATGTGGTGTTGGGAGTCCAGGGGATGATTACCTTAGGAAAAATCACCACTAATTACCAAATCTTGGAGATGGGATTTAGAGACCATGACGAGAAGAAGGTTGTTCTAAGAGGTATGTCGATAGGATCACCCAGGACAGTTTCAACCAAGAAAATGGAGAGGATATTCAGACATGGGGAAGTATCATATGTCATCGAATGTTTAATCACTACACAGAAGGATTCAGAGGGTCGACAACAGTACCATACAGAGATCTTGGATTTATTGGGATGACATCAGCAGGTATTTGAGGTAATTCCACCAAGGAGACCACCTGACAGGGGGTTTGAGCACACCATTGAGTTGGAGGAGGGGGCCAAACCTATGATCACCCCCCCCCTATCGTCATCCTAGGAGGTTCAAGGATGAGATAAAGAAGGTAATCAAGGAATTGCTAGTGATGGGACACATCAGACCGAGCAACAACCCGTTTTCTTCTTCAGTTGTCTTAGTTCTGAAGAAGGATGGCACCATGAGGATGTGCATTGATTACCGAGCCTTGAACAAGAAAACCATCAAGAACTGGTACCATATCCCATGCATTGACGAGTTGATGGATGAACTACATGGGGCAGTTTTCTTCTCAAAGATTGATCTACGCTCTAGATATCATCAGATCAACATCTAAGAGTAGGACATAGAGAAGATGGCATTTCGATGTCATTTTGGACACTTTCAGTTCCTGTTTATGCCATTTGGGCTAACCAATGCACTCGCTACATTCCAGTCTTTCATGAACCATATATTCAGGGATCAGTTAAGGAAATCAGTCTTGGCTTTCTTCGACGACATATTGATCTATGGACAGTCATGGAAAGAGCATATGAAGCACCTGGATGAGGTATTGAGCATCATGGAGGCACAATCATTATATGCCAAAGAGTCCAAGTGCAAGTTCAGTATGATAGAGCTACTTTACTTGGGCCACGTCATCAGTGCACAGGGGGTACAGGTGCACCAATAGAAGATCAGGGCCATTCTGGATTGGCCGACGCCCAAGAACGTGACAGAATTGAGGAGATTCTCTGTGCTGTGAAACTATTACAGGCAGTTTGTTCGGGGTTTTTCTCAGCTTGGAGCACCACTGATAGATCTTACCAAGCATGGGGCTTTCATATGGATCGATAAATTGCATGAATCCTTTGATCACATGAAAGAAGTCATCGGCACTTGTCCAATGTTGGCACTACCAGACTTCACCTTGCCATTTGTACTAGAGTGTGATGCATCCAGTGAAGGGATCGGTGAAGTTTTGATGCAGAGAGGACACCCCATTGTATTCGATATCCGAAATATTAGTCATCCTGAGAGGTTGAACTCCATTTATGACAAGGAAATGTTGGCAATCATGCATGCCTTGACCAAGTTCAGAAAATATTTGGTGGGCAACAAATTCATGGCCAAGACCGATCACAATAGTTTGAAGTATTTCCTTGAGCAGAAGGACCTCAGTGAGAGCCAACATAAATGGGTGATGAAGGTACATGAATGACTTTGACATAGAGTATGTCAAGGGGAAGAAGAACATTATGGCCGATGCACTATTAAGGAGTCTTGCGACATGTTCTTTGATGGAGATTTTAGCAGATTGGAAATCTCACTTGTTAATGGAATATTCCAAGAACAAGTTCTCTTGTGAGGTGATGGATGGGCAGATACATGACGAATGGTATAGGGTCATTTACGATGTCATATTTTACAAGGATAGATTCTACTTGGTGCTAGATTCAGGGCTCAAGAAGAAGATCCTCACCGCAGTTCATGATTCACCTCTAACAGGCCATCAGGGGTTTTTCAAAACCTATAGACAGATCAGAGAGAGGTTCTCATGGAAGGGACTCAAACAAGATGTAATGAGACACGTCATTGAGTGTGTGACTTTCCACTAGAACAAGTCAGAGCATGCTCTTCCAGTAGGGCTACTTCAGCCACTCCCCATTCCAGAGCAGAAATGGGAGAGTATATCTATGGACTTCATCACAAGTCTACCCAAGGTCTAGGGTAAGGACTGTATCTATGTTGTGGTCGACAGAATGACCAAGTTTTCTCACTTATATGCCATACCGATAGAGTACAATGCAATTCAGGTAGCCGATCTTTTCTTCAGGGAGATCTTCAAGCTTCATGGGTTGTCGAAGAACATTGTCAGTGACAGGGGCAGTCGGTTCATAGGGACATTCTGGAGAGAGTTGTTTTGGTTGGTGGGGATGAAGTTGACACCTAGCACCATCTATAACCCTTAGAAATATGCGCAGACTGAGATTATCAACAAGTGGGTTGAAGGGTATTTGAGAAACTATGTAGGAGAACAACAAAAAACATGAGTAAAGTGGTTACATTTAGGATAACATTGCTAAAACACCACCTTCCACATGTCCAATGGTATAACACCCTTCCGAGAATTGTACAGATATGATGCTCCCACTTTGGTAGACTTGTTATTTGGGGAGAGCAAAGCTCCCAAGGCCAAGGATTGGATCATATAGAGTTAGGATATTCTCAAGTTGTTGAAAGAGAACTTGCAGACGTTGCAAAACTGATAGAAGATAAGTGCGGTCAGGCATAAGATTGAGCACAACTTTGAGGTTGGAGATTTGGTTTTCTTGAGACTGCAACCCTATAGACAGTCATCTATGAAGAAGAGTGGGGCCGGGAAACTCAAGCCCAGATTTTATGGTCCTTACAAGATCATGCACCGATTAGGCGAGGTTGCTTACGAGCTAGAGATTCTAGAGGGGAGAAATATTCGTAATGTGTTCCACGTGTCTTGCCTAAAAAGGGCAGTGGGACAATTCATTATCACATCAGAGGAGCTTCCCCCATTGGATGAGGAGGGACAGTTGGAGTTAGTTCTGGAGGAGGTTTTGGAGTTTCAGGAGCGGAAACTAAGGAGCATGGTCATACGAGAGTGTTTGATCAGATGGAGAGGGCTTCTAGTAGAGGACACTACTTGGGAGAGCGAGTAGGTGTTGCAACACCCTGGACTGGTATTTCTTGCGGACAGACAATTTTGGGAAGGGAGGACTGTAATGTCCCTTTCCAAATAGGAGCTCCAGAGAGGTGGCTTAATGGTCTAAACCGCCTCGTTAGACTATAGCCAGGGCCAGAAAGGGGTAAACAAAGTCATTAGAGGTCACTTCAGTCACCAATGTTATATTCAAAAAGTGACATTGAGCTAAAAAGGGTAAAAACATCTTTTAAGTCAGTATGGTCTAAAAATAGAAGTCAACAGTGACTTAAGGTTTCAACAGTGATTTAGGGTTTTGGAAGTCAATAGTGAATTAGGGTTTCAGTAGTGATTTAGGGTATTGGAAATCTATAAAGGAAGGTTTAGCGACCTAATTCATCATTATGCAGATTATGACTTGTCATTGAGGAGAAGAGCCGCATCTCAGGAGAGATAGTTCAGTGGATTCCAGGAGGAAGACACCGGTTGGATGATTTCGGTGTTGAGAGACACACCCTAGTCACTGGGGAGATCATTCAGGTCTTCTATCATTCTTCAGCAGCAGTTACACAATGTTCAACAGCAAGGGCACATTCATCTAGAGTGAGGGAGCAACTTCTGAGAGGGTTTTTAGTCAACTTATCCCATCCAGGGAGAATTCTGAGATTTCCCTCCGACCCATTTGAGAGGAAGGCAAGTCATGTCTTTTTCTTGGCTCCTTATCAGATTCCAATGAAGGAATCAAATGGGGTGCATTTTCCAGACTCGGACATGCAACACTTTTGGCAGATACATTTGGGGTTCTAGAGCGAGCATCAAGCCATATTCAGGGAAACCCTTCCAACCCATTTCCCAGTAGACCAAGGCAGTCATTTTGAGACACATCTTGTCTAATTCCGATAGTGGAATCACTAGGATGCATTTTTCCAAAGAAAGAGGGGCACATTCCCATAGGGGGGATCCATCCAGGGTCCAAACTCACTAGAAGAAGGGTCTGACAGCTACCAGTACTGAGGACTAGAGCAGGGCACATCATTTGGGACAGTTTCCAGGCCATTCCGAGAAGTACATCTCCCAGGGAGAACTTTCCAGACTTCCAACAGTTGCCGTCAGAGCTTCCATAGTCCTAGCGCATCCATTGATTTTGTAGTGCTCCCATATTCTGGGTATTATCTTTTAGTTGCTTATTTGTATTCCAGCTAAGATCTTTTGTCTGTTGATCTAGTTGAGTTTTGTCAGTTTATTCATCCGCATTCAACCATTTTGTAATCCACAGAGATATCATAATATAAACTTTGTAGTACTTTGTCGCATTTGTTATTTGTATGATCATTTATATGTTGTGAACAATTAATCCTACACACACATTAGCAGTGTTTCCTAGACTAGCCAAGTCAGGAACATTACATAAAAGGTCCACCTATTAAACAAATAATATTGTAACATTCTCCACCCATTTTAATTCATAAAGAAAAATACTTTATAAAATACATGTCCACTCATTTATATAAAATCCATCCTTCATATATCTTGGTATTATATATCTTGCATACCACTTTCCAACGATTATCTTACCTTGTTTCAAAACTTTCCATGACTTTCATATCTCTTATGCATTACACAACAAATAAACCGCTTTTCATATCGGGTAAGTCCATGCATATGCTTTGTGCTCTTATTGTGCCTGTTGGATGATCTATGGGTACCGCTGGAGTTAGGAGAGATTATTGCCCCCTTTGAACAGGTTTACCCGCAATAGGTTAGAAACTAAAACCCATGTGCAACAATCCCGTTTTCTTTCACCACTTAGCACACAAATCGAACTCTTTCTTAAAATCATGTAAACTCATGAAGATATGTTTGGTTTGGCTAACCTGCTCTGATATCTAGCGACCAGATTCTCTTCTCCTTTGCTATCTGATCTTTCAAATTTGAGCTATGATACCTCTTGTTCGGTAGCAAAATCATAAACTTAACAAGATTCTAATAGCAAAGAAATTAAAACTAAGATTAAACTGAGAACAATAATTACACAATTGACACAATGATTAATGTGGAAACTCAATACGAGAAAAAACCACGGAGAAATTATAATCGGTATTCTTATTATTCAAGGGATTGTTACAATAGCCATCACATACATACAACCATCCTCTATGGGTATGCTTGTATATATAATATCTATCACACAGTTACACTTACATGAATTAATCATAAATATATCACAAGGTTACACAACCTTTTCACTGTAGTGTGCATGCATGCACAATCTAAACTTAATTGATTTACATGTGCATGCTACCGCACGAGAAATTAGTTGACACTTTTCCAACATGGCAAACCATCACACGGGCTCGCAACCTGGCTCCCGACGAGCCAATGATATTCAAGTTCATAGTATCGAGATTGATACCTCAGTTTCCTTATTCGTACTTCAACAATGCCATCCAAATTGTTAGCACCAAAGTCACGGCAAGGGATCTCCTGGCCTACGATATCTGTTTTGTAGCTTGGTTTTTGTACCACATCATATCGCCACACCGCGATGGAAACAACAGGGTGGAGCTGCAAATATATAAGCAACATCGCATTGTACTTAAATTGGATAGAATGATACATGATAACAGAGTGATGATGGAAATTTCTCCAAGATTTCCAATGTATGACAACGATTTCAGATGGGAAAAGGCGGTGGGTGTAAGGAGTGGTTGGGCAAACAAGTTTGATTGGAAAATGTCTCCATATCTAGAGATGGAAGGAGGAGGTGGTGTGTTTTTAGAGATTTATCTTCATCCTTATTCTAAGGCTGCGTTGGAGACCAACCCACATTTTTTTTTTCCTTGAACAACTCGTTCGCTTTATTATTGGCTTGTGTAGTATATGTGTTTGTATGCTTGAATTATACAAAATCTATGGCCTTCCTAGTTAAGTAGCGAAAGAATAAACGTAACAAGATTTTAATGGTAAAGAAAATAAAACCAAGAACAAACTAGATACAACAACAATTAGACAATTGACACAATGATTTATGTGGAAACCCAATACTGGAAAAACCACGGGCAATGATAATCAATATTTTTATTAGTCAAGGCAGAATTACAATAGCCAATCACATGCATACAAGCATCCTCTCCTCTCTTCATACACATTGTGCGAAACTACATTGTTCATTCCTCCCCTCACCTCTATGGGTATGCTCATATATATAACATGTATCAAATTGTTAGACAGATATGAGTGACCAGAGGGTAGTGGCAAGGCCCTCGTAGATCCCGAGACAAATTTCATGCAAGTTATCAATGATATGTTAGCTAGTCAATAGACCATGTCTCAGTCCTTGGCACAGGTGGTTGATAGATTATCTAGAGTGGGAAGCCCAGACACACAAGTCCCGCATGTAGTACAGGGGAACTCAGGAGCAGGCAGTAGACCCCAGTCATCCTCTCGCACATACACCTCTGTGATTAGGATTCCCAGAACCTTGTTTCCCAGTTTCTAGAGGGCACCCCCGGTAGTTGCACCGCCACCGATAGCACAGAGGCCACCCACCCATGCAAAGGACATTGCAGAGTATAGGAGGGAGTATGCAGCATTGGGTCGTGACTTCCACCAAGACATGACCCTAGTTAAGTACAATGGACTTAGACTCAGGAACCATCCTAGATAGCTACAGAGGGGAGGACCGCAACAGAAACAGGGGCATAACATGGATTTCATCCGAAAAGTTGGTAAACTCACCATAAATTCTTTCAATAGATTGCCCAAATGCACTACCAGAGCTTGGGTACAGAAGCTAGACACATACTACAAGCTCAATCATATGATCGAGACAGACGCCATCAGTTTCGCTACCTTACACTTAGAGGGTGAGGAACACGAGTGGTGGTACCATGGATTGGTGACATTGGGTCACAGTCGCATCACTTCCTATAGGGAGTTCACAGAGAGGCTCATGGACAGGTTTAAGAGGAGGGATCCCGAGATCCACTTCAGGGATCTAGCCCAGTTGAGACAAACTGGTATAGCAAAGGAATTCATAACAGAGTTTCGACAGGTAGCCATGGAAATGACAGATATATTAGAGCCCAGACTGATCATGTTATTCACAGAGGGACTCACTGAGACTTTGAGAGGATGGGTGAAGGCATACAAGACTCCCACCTTGTAGGATGCCATCCTTCACACTTAATATTTGGCAGACTCAGTGCCAAAGACTAAAACCTTTTCCAAACCCTTCTTACCCCAGAAGGATCAAGACATGAATCCATTCCAGAGAGAATGGAAGGGAAAGGAGAAGTTGGATGATGAGACTAGGCGAGAGCTTATGAGGAAGAATATTTTCTTCAACCACAGAGACCCTTGGGTTCTAGGCCACTGGTGCATGGGAAAGGGAGAGATTTATTATATTGAGGTGGTAGCACACAATGTGGACAGTGAGGAGGAGGAGCAGGACAGTGGATCCACTAGCTCAGAGGAGGATTCAACACAGGCAGAGGAGCAACCTCCCCGTAGACCTCCAACACCGGTAGGAGCCCATCCTCTAGTACTCCCACAGCCACCTGAGTAGGCTAACAGGTAGAAACCAACAAAGGGAGGAGTCACAGCGACCCTTTCTGGTGTTCCCAGGTATGATACCCTCCAGATCAGAGGGACTATTCAAGGGCAATGAGCAATCACCCTGATAGATAGTGGGGCCACCCACAACTTCATCGACGCTTCACTAGTATCGAGACAGACACTTCAGACAGAGGAGTTTGATGGGTTTGACGTTGCAATAGAAGATGGCCACACAACGGAGTGTCTAGACAGAGTTCCAGACTTGGAGGTAAAGTTAGGCAACTATACAGTGAGAGATACATTTTATGTGGTTGACTTATCTGACACAGATGTGGTGTTGGGAGTCCACTGGATGATTACCTTAGGAAAAATCACCACTAATTACCAAATCTTGGAGATGGGA
>ML795276.1:82877-122074 GCA_009831015.1 Picea engelmannii
ATCCTTAAAATCATCCCTGATCTACATCCATAATCCTATGATGAAAGGAAGAAGTTGGAATATTCAGGGCATGGAATCTATAGAAAACTCCATGGACCCAAGAGCTAAAGAGAAACATGAGGAATAACATGAAGATTCCAAGACAGAAAGAAAATCCAGAAAAAATAGTTATCATACCGAGAATAACAAGACTACCAGCTTGGTTTGAACCCACTAGAAGCAATTAAATGGAAGTTATGATGAAGAACAATATATGTAAGAAATTGTGAAAAAGGATTATGAATGGAAGCATTGCAAGATTTAGAACTAGAGGTTCTTCCAGAAGGAGGAGAAGACTACGATAACAACTTGTTCCCATAAACCAGATACACCTCTATCTGATTTATTATATCTCTTGCAGTATCCATGGATTGAAGTTTACATCAGTTGGTTGTAAAAATACTATTCTCCCAATAGAGAATTTGAGGAAGAAGCTTATGTAAATAAATCTCAAGTTTTTTTGAGGTATACTAGAAAGAGACCTATGTATGCACATATAAGAAGACCTTGTATGGATTCAAACAACTTGAGGCAGAGTATCTCATACACAACAGAAGTCCGGTGAAAACTTTCTATGACAGAGATAATGTATCAAAATAGTTACTCAAAAGTTTGGGATGATGGATTGCTAATCCATGGAAAAATCTCATGATGACAGAAGAAGTGCTACTTGGATATGTTTCAGTTTGAGCCTTGTCATAGTGTCATGAGCTAGAATGAAACATAAGTGTTGAATTCGACCATGATTTATAATGATCAGAGCTACATGAATCCTTCAAAGAAAACCAGTGTTCCATAATAGACCAAAGTACATTGAGATCAAGCATTACATTCTTCGTGATGAAGTCTAGAAAAGAGAAGTCGTTCTCCAATATATCTCCATAGATGAATAGATAGAATATATTTTGGTAAAACCTCTATCCAAGATGAAAAACTTGCAAGTTGGGGCTCATGGAGACATCTTCCTTATTGAAAAAGGAAGAGATTACTCCTAGGTTGGGAGGGAGCACTGATGTGTTATTGGTTTATGGACAATAAATTTTCAGTTCTTAAAATGGTCCAGGATAAGCAGTTCCTTTCCAGTTCGAAAAGTGGTTTGAGATTTCTGACGGACAGGCATTTTCCAGTTCGGAAAATGGTCCAAATCGGATAGTCGTTTTCATAATGAAAATGGTTCGATAGATTGTTGATGTACCATAGACAATGATTCCCCTTGTGGCTAGTGTGGGGGAATGGTATAGGACAATCATTCTTATTGGAAGTCACTTTGAGTAGTGGTCAAGTAGAATGGTCCTCCTCGCCGAGAAGTCATTCTTTCGAAGTTCACAGCTATGAGTAGTTTCAAAGAATGTTTTGTTTTGGAGGTTGGTGCAGCATAGACATTTCCATTAGGAAATGGTCCAGACAGTCATTCCTTGGGGAAGAATCATTTTATCTAGGTTTCACTATGGTTAGTGCCAGAGGAATGGCCCAGTTAGGTGAATGGTCCAAGTTCAACAATCAGGGATAGTCATTCCCTAGGGAAGACTCATTCTCTCTAGGTTGCACTATGATTAGTGCTAGAGGAATGGCCCAATTAGGTGAATTGTCCAGTATCATAAATCAAGGATATTTATTCTTCTATGCTTGATAAGAATATTCCAGATAACCCATGGTTGATGTTTTTATTTATGAGGACAGATGCTCTTCTAGATCTCACAGATGTTAGTGGAAGAATGGCCCAGATGACTTAGTTTATATCATGATATTGTTTCTATGCAGGTTGATATCATATGATATGATTGCTATGGAGACTGTATGTCTCTGGATAGTAGATGTATGCTACTATGGTGGATGTGTTCCACTGGTTGTGACTATGTGTCACCAATTAAGTAGTCGTGTGCTACTTGGTGTGGTTGTGTACCACTGGATAGTAGTTGTGTAGTACTATGGATAGACACAATTGTGTTCTATTGAATGACATTGTTCTGATTTCCATGTAGACTATCAATAGTGTTGAAAAAGATTATCAGCTAGATGGATAGTCACTATGTTGGTGGATAGACATTATTCAGGTGGAAAATGGTCTAGGATGTTTATTCTTCTAGGACATATGTCTCGATTAGAAGAATAGTCCTTGTAGCCTATGGCTTGGCTTCCAACATCTGTTGAAATAGTTATTCTTCTAGGACATATGTCCAGATCAGAAGAATGGTTCTTGTATCACTCTGTGGAGTGAGTCACTTATTCAGTATCATGCCTAATTACTCACATGGAGTATGGCTTCAAGAGATGATGTAGTTGATTCTATCAGATGATATTGATAATGATGAGGATGCTCGTGATCTAATCATGAGATAGCATGTATGGCTATGATGATGCTACCAATTGAATGATATGTTTGTGCTAAAGACCATTGCTTTCAATAACTCCCTATCTAGGAGGGAGTGTTGATATTATGGTAGTTGCATGAGGTATTAACCTCCACCTGTAACCCTGACAAGAATAGAATATTTTGGGAATCAAGAAGAAACCATAAAGCTTTGGACATAACCCTAGAAGACAATTCAGCTAAAGGAAATATTTAATATTGAGTTTTTAGTCTCAAGAATGAGAAGTCATCCCAGAAAGCTAAGTAGAAGAAGTATAAATACATGACGCTCGATCTCATTTGATACATAGAGCTCGCAAATGCAGAAATGTAAGAGTGCGCACTGCAGAAACTCAGAAAGTGCGCAAGTTTGGAGAGTAGTTGCAGTTGCAACTACTACAACCTGTATTCTTTGTTTAGGCTTGGACTTTCTATTGGTTATGGTTTGGAATTTTTGCCTTGTGTGCTAGCTCTGGAGAGAGGTAGGCTACATTTATTAGCTATTAGGCCTAGGGTTTTCTTACAGAATTATTCTTTGTCAAGGTTAAGGTGCTCGAGGGTAGCTTTGGCCTATGGTATGGTGACAATATTTTTATATTGTCTATGGTTAAGCGAGAACACCTATTATTTCTAACACCAAATACCCTTCTTCTACCAGTCACACATTGGACCTTTCATCTTTTACTATGTTTGATTTATAAAAGGAGATTCATCAAACACTACATCTCTTTCCATGATGATTTTGTGGGTAGCAAGATCCCACATTCTACATCCCTTAACATCATCACCATATCAAATATCTACTATTTGATCTAGGTTTTACTTAGAATGCTGATAAAAACATAAGCATCACAACCAACAAATTTCACATTTGAGTAATCACTAGATGACTTGTTCATACCTTTTGTAGAATCTTCCAGTATTTTGTAACTAATGGTGACCAAATTACTAGATATCACAATCACTTCTACCTTGTTGCAACTTGGCATTACTGAACATGCCCTTTCGATCCCAACTTCCTTGCAATAATTTCCAATTTCCATGGATATGAACCTACATTCATCATATATTCTCAAACACTTGATTGACCTCCCAACAAATCATTCTTTCTACAGACCCACCTTTATAACTTGGACACACTGCTCCACCTTGAACTTTGCATTCAAACAACTTTGACCAAATCCAGCCAACCCAACCCAAGTGAACCTTTGTTGCTCACCTCCAGGGACTTTACACTTGAGTCTAAATGCTCCACCTTAATAAGAACATTCCCTTGACCAAATCCAACCAAACTGACCAAGTAAGCCTTCACCACTTACCCCCAGGACCATTTACAATGGAGTTCACCAAGCCTTTTATAGGATTCATTACATGCAATCCATGGAAACAATACCACGGGCTATCGAAAAAACATGGACTTGAAAAATTGTGTGCTTTGAACTAAAAAACCAGATTTAACTCATTAACTCTTTCACTAAGTTGAGGTTAACCCAACATACACGGCCCCTTACATATTCAATCTACCTAAATCCATGTCTATACTTTTCATAGGTGACCTGATAAACTAGGGGTATGCATGCCTATCCATGTCTTACATATATATGCCCATTTACATGCAATCAATAACTTTTACAACTCCAAGGTAAATACATTTTTTTTCTTTCACGGTGTCTCATTTTTGTTGTTAAATTTCACCAGCTCAAACTTCGAACTCTACACTTTTTCCATTAATACAAAAAAACATTCAAAACCACTACTTATAAAATTAAACCTTCTTAATACTAAAAAATAATAGTATTTCAAAATTGAACCCAATTTTTTTTAAGAAAAAGGTTTAACTCCAAAATATATATCTATAATATATTACTTAAAACCTTTTACTAAAATGTAATGTCCCTTTCCAAATAGGAGCTCCAGAGAGGAGGCTTAATGGTCTAAACTGCCTCGTTAGACTATAGCCAGGGCCAGAAAGGGGTAAACAGGGTAAAAAACACTTTTAAGTTAGTATGGGCTAAAAATAGAAGTCAACAATGAATGAGGGTTTCAACAGTGATTTAGGGTTTTGGAAGTCAACAGTGAATTAGGGTTTCAGTAGTGATTTAGGGTTTTGGAAAGCTATAAAGGAAGGGTCGATGACCTAATTCACCATTATGCAGATTATGACTTGTCATTGAGGAGAAGAGGTGCATCTCAGGAGAGATAGTTCAGTGGATTCCAGCAGGAAGACACCAGTTGGTTGATTTCGATGTTGAGAGACACACCCTAGTCACCGGGGAGATAATTCAAGTATTCCATCATTCTTCAGTAGCAGTTACATAGTGTTCAACAGGAAAGGTGCATTCATCCAGAGTGAGGGAACATCTTCTGAGAGGGTTTTTAGTCGACTTATCTCATCCAGGGAGAATTCCGAGATTTCCCTCCAACCCATTTGAGAGGAAGGAAAGGTTCATCATTTGCCTAGTTCCTCATCATATTTCGACGGAGGAATCAACTAGGGTGCATTTTCCAGACTTGGACGTGCGACACTTTTGGCAAGTACATTCGGGGTTCCAGAGCGAGCATCAGGCCATATTCAGGGAAACCCTTTCGACCCATTTCCCAATAGACCAAGGCGGTCATTTTGAGACACATCTCATTCGATTCTAAAGGTGGAATCACTAGGATGCATTTTTCCAGAGAAAGAGGGGCACATTCCCCCAGGGGGATCCATCTAGTGTCCAAACTCACCAGAAGAAGGGTCCAATAGTTACCAGTACTGAGGACTAGAGCATGGCGCATCATTTGGGACAATTTCCAGGCCATTCTGAGAAGTACAAATCCCATGGCAAATTTTCTAGACTTCCAGCAGTTACCATCAGAGTTTCCATAGTCCCAGCGCATCCATTGATTCTGTAGTGCTCCCATATTTTGGGTATTATCTTTTAGTTTCTTATTTGTATTCCGGCTAAGATCATTTGTCTGTTGATCTAGTTGAGTATTGTCAGTTTATTGAGCCACATTCGGCCATTTTGTAATCCACAAAGATATCATAATATAAACTTTGAAGTCCTTTGTCACATTTGTTATTTGTATGATTATTTATATGCTGTAAACGATTAATACTACACACACATTAGCAATGTTTCCTAGACTAGCCAAGTCAGGAACATTACAGTGGTATCATAGCTTTAGTCCTTCTAGCCTGTGACTAAAGATAATGAGTGCAGTAGAAGACCCGGAGGGCCGTGAACACATAGGTGACGAATATGTCACTTATAGTAGGCATAAGGAAAGAAGGCATAGGCTTGACTTTCCCCCTTTTTCTCCTAGCTCAAAGGAAGAGGAAGAGACACATAGAGAGAAGGGCAGAGTGTGAGGTTGAGCGCGAGGTAAAGAGGATGTTAGGAGACAGATATGAGTGACCAGAGGGCAGTGGCAAGGCCCCTGTAGATCCCGAGACAAATTTCATGTAGGTTATCAATGATATGTTAGCTAGTCATCAGACCATATCTCAATCCTTGGCACAGGTGGTTGATAGATTAGCTAGAGTGGGCACCCCAGACACACAAGTCCCGCATGCAGTACAAGGGAACTCAGGAGCAGGCAGTAGACCCCAGTCATCCTCTCGCACATACACCTCTATGATTAGGATTCCCAGACCCTTGTTTCCCAGTTTCCAGAGGGCACCCCCGATACTTGCACCGCCACTGATAGCACAGAGGCCAGCCACCCATGCAGAGGACATTGCAGAGTATAAGAGGGAGTACGCAGCATTGGGTCGTGACTTCCACCAAGACATGACCCTAGTCGAGTACCGTGGACTCAGACTGAGGAACCATCCCAGATAGCTACAGAGGGGAGGACCACAACAGCAGCAGGGGCATAACATGGATTTCATCCGAAAAGTTGGTAAACTTACCATAACTTCTTTCAACAGATTTCCCAAATGCACTACCAGAGCTTGGGTATAGAAGCTAGACACATAGTACAAGCTCAACCAGATGACCAATACAGAGTCCATCAGTTTCACTACCTTACACATGGAGGGTGAGGAACACGAGTGGTGGTATCATGGATTGGTGACATTGGATCACAGTCACATCACTTCCTATAGGGAGTTCACAGAGAGGCTCATGGACAAGTTTAAGAGGAGGGATTCCGATATCCACTTCAGGGATCTAGCCCAGTTGAGACAAACTGGTATAGAAAAGGCATTCATAACGGAGTTTCAGTAGGTAGCCATGGCAATGACAGATATATCAGAGCCCAGACTGATCATGTTATTCATAGAGGGACTCATTGAGCCTTTGAGAGGATGGGTGAAGGCATACAAGCCTCCCACCTTGTAGGATGCCATCCTTCACAATCAATATTTGGTAGACTCAATGCCAAAGACAAAAACCTTTTCCAAACCCTTCTTACCCCAGAAGGATCAAGACATGAATCCATTCCAGAGAGAATGGAAGGGCAAAGAGAAGTTGGATGGTGAGACTAGGCAAGAGCTTATAAGGAAGAATATTTTCTTCAACTGCATAGACCCTTGGGTTCTAGGCCACTGGTGCATGGGAAAGGGAGAGATTCATTATATTGAGGTGGTAGTAGACAATGTGGACAGTGAGGAGGAGGAGCAGGACAGTGGATCCACTATCTTAGAGGAGGAGTCAGCACAAGGAGAGGAGCAACCTCCCCATAGACCTCCAACACCAGTAGTAGCCCATCCTCTAGTAGTCCCATAGCTGCCTGAGCAAGATAATAGGTAGAAACCAATAAAGGGAGGAGTCATAGCGACCCTTTCTGGTGTTCCTAGGTATGATACCCTCCAGATCAGAGGGACTATTCAAGGGAAATGAGCAATCACCCTGATAGGTGGTGGGGCCACCCACAACTTCATCGACGCTTCACTAGTATCGAGACAGACACTTAAGACATAGGAGTTTGATGGGGTTGACGTTGCAATAGCAGATGGCCACACAACGGAGTGTCTAGACAGAGTTCCAGACTTGGAGGTAAAGTTAGGAAACTATACAGTGAGAGATGCATTTTATGTGGTTGACCTATCTGACACAGATGTGGTGTTGGGAGTCCAGTGGATGATTACCTTAGGAAAAATCACCACTAATTACCAAATCTTGGAGATGGGATTCAGATACCATGACGGGAAGAAGGTTGTTCTAAGAGGTATGTCGACAGGATCACCTAGGACAGTTTCATCCAAGAGGATGGAGAGGATATTCAGACATGGGGAAGTATCATATGTCGTCGAGTGTTTTATCACTACACAGAAGGATTCAGAGGGTCGACAACAGTACCATACAAAGATATTGTATTTATTGGGATGACATCAGCAGGTATTTGAGACAATTCCACCAAGGAGACCACCTGGCAGGGGGTTTGAGCACACCATTGAGTTGGAGGAGGGGTCCAAACCTATGATCACCCGCCCCCTATTGTCATCCTAGGAGGTTCAAGGATGAGATAAAGAAGGCAATCAAGGAATTGATAGCGATGGGACACATCAGACCGAGCAACAACCTATTTTCTTCTTTAGTTGTCTTAGTTCTGAAGAAGGATGGCACCATGAGGATGTGCATTGATTACCGAGACTTGAACAAGAAAACTATCAAGAACTGGTACCATATCATATTGGAATATCCACGACAGTTGATACATCACATGCCAATACTATTATTTGGCCATGTGTTGCAACTTCTACATTGAAATTTCTAATTGAACACATGATTGTTGACATAAATCTAGTGTTGAAGTCTCCACAACCTCTTCACACTTTACTTGAAGCTCTAGCCTTCCCCCAAGTGGAATACATTTCGTTACATTTCTTAAGAGGATTCCTACGTACTACATGCTAGGAAACCCTCAAACTAAATTCAATCAATGAAAGCACTACAATAATGCCAATCAAGATAGAAAAAACCAATCAACAATGATGGTAGTCTAGAATTATTTACCACAAGTATAAAATAAAATTAAAATGACACCTATGAATGTGAAGTTACTTCCTTTACTAATAATTAGTTGCAAAGAATATAGTGACCATAAAAATGTCATTCAAAATAAAGAAACTCCACCATAAAATTCTAAAATACAACTCCAAAAATGTTGCAACTGAAATCTTTCAAATGTATTCCTTAATAAATAACACATAATACAACTCTCTTCTTTACTAAGAGACACATGAAAATCTATTACAAATGAAAATTTTCAATTATATTCATAACTAAATAACATATAAAACAAATCGCTTTACTAAGAGACATATGAAAATCCATAACATTGTAAATATCAATACAGCACTAAAAGGACACCACTTCCCCAAAAAAAACAACAACATATCTTTTGTTTTAAGGCCTTGCCTCCTTCCAAATTAAAGGTAAAATTTAAATCCTTACCTCCTTCCTAATTAAAAGTAAAATTGTGGTGTTGAAGCTACTAAACAAAACACACCAAAGGTAAGGCCATTTCTAATAGCCCCATTCCAACCCCCGCTCGTGGTCACTCTCAAACAAAATGGAAATTCTCATTTTCCTTCTCAATGAGGACTTGACAGAAAGTTTATGGCGGCTTGGCATAATGTAATCCTCTTGGGACTTTCTTTGGCCAGCTTGGTTCCAATCTTGCAAATCTTATTGATTCATCCTAGAGCATCTTCATTGACATAGTTCCACTCATACCTTGGAAGTTGAAAACCTAAAACCTCATGGAAGGTTGAGATAAGGAAACTAGTTCCTATGCCAAACGTTCTGGAGCTAACTAAACTAAGTATGTGAAAGAGCCCCAACAAGTAAGGTTCAGTAGCATGAAAAAGAGCTTAAACCGGAAAGTAAGCATCTGATCTACTTGAATCATAAGATCTAGTTGAACTTAGAGAGAATATTTGTGGAGGCTTGGCACAATGTTATCGACATTCCAAGAACCTACCTAGTAATGCTTCTATTATTATTGGAAGAGTAAACACTTTAGTAATATTGAGCTTTGAGTATTTTGAATTTTTTTGGTTTTATTGCATGTTCTATCATAGGCTAAAATTCACTATATTTAATACATTCAAAGACATAGTGTTTTTAGTTGTTAAATATGTCAATTAACCTGTTAGTTAGGTTATCTAATAGGAAAAAGATTTACCCTATGTCAACTAACTAGTGAGCTAGGTTATTCTAGATTATCTAATAGGAGAAAGATTTACCCTGTGTTATTTTCATTGTTTTAATAGACTATATTTTGATCTTGCATTTTGTTAAAATTAAAAGGCCTTAATGTTATGCTTTTTCAAATAACATGAGTGTGAAGAAATCATTATTTAACCACCAACTGAAAGAGAAAAGAATTACAAGGCATTAGCCATAGACTTACCATAATGTCATAACAATAAATATAAGTTGTTTGATCATATTTTCCAATATTTTTATGGAAAGTATTTGCATCAAAATATACCCAACCTATATCTTACTTTAACCATGGAAAAATATCATGAATTATCGAAAACAACTCTTTTAACTAAAGGAAAAAAAAAATCTAAATATATGAGGATACAATATGAAATATGAAATTCACAAAACATGAAAGGAATCACTTGCTCTGAATATGAGATTTAGAACACATAAAAGGAATCACTTGCTCTCAATATGAAATTCACAGCACAAAAAATGTATCACTTTGTCTCTCATCCAATAAAAATTTAATTATTAACAGCAATTAATAACACCTAAATGAAAATAAGAGAAGTGCTCATAATTGTCCCTAGCACTTGTCTCAAAAATAAACATGTTACATATAATTTCCAACATCTACTTAAAACTGATAGTCTGTTCTCGTATTAGCATTTCTCAATACTTCTCATTGACAGATCGAGTGAACTTTTATCATCTCTTAAATCAGTTTCTTATCACAATTATGAATGGTATTCAACAGAGAAAATTGTTCAATCTTTAAAGAAGCACAACCATGAACTATATATGTAAGGTGCAACAAAAGGGTCTGGATTTGGCTGTGTCATGAACTATATATGTAAAGCATTTGCTAGCATTAATGTGTTTGGTTGTGTTAGTGATGGCCACTCTATGCCATTGATTGGATAAGGGAAGCAGGACGGGATAGCATTTTCACCCATGGAGTTGTCAAGTCTATCAATAAATGCTAAACTGTAATACATGCTAAACTATTTTGATTTCTAGTTCATAGTCAAAACCATGATTGTAAGCACATCTCACCTTTTATGTAGTCAAGTTTTTGTCAAAACTTCGTGGTGTCAATGGTGTGGAGACCTACTAGTCTGGTCTAGTTCACAGCCATTGGAAAACAAAGATGGACATGACCACAACATCCTCAGGGCTCTGGAACAAATTGAATGGTTGGATTACCGCGAAGACAATCACATAGAAGAATTTTACCTTTTCTTTTCACAGTCTCATATATGTTTTAATAATGTGTACCAAATTTTATAGAGACATGACACAACCTTTAGAATTTTACATTTTCTTTGTTGCTGCTAAGGGAACCTTAAAAAAAAAAGATGAGGAGGTGCAACATAGGCGGGGAGACCGCATTGATGTTTGTTCTGTTAAACATAATGTAACCTCAACAGTCTGACTGTACACTGCCAGTTGTCCTGGCCAGTTGTACTTTCTATTCTTGTTTAGCTTGAGCCTATTTAGCTCAGCCATCTCCCATTGCATTATAACTTCTTCAGTACTTCTTCATACATTTTCAATATACTATTCTATTCTTTCTCTCTGCATTTCTTGCTTCACAATTTATCATGGTATCAGAGCTACAGTAGTAATCCTCTTCACACAGGCTGGAGAGAAACTCGATCCTCACAGCGCAGAGCTTCACGGATCTTGAGAGCACACGACACAGTCTTTTTCACAAGGTTTGGAGAGTCATCCATCATACTCTCGAAAGATCCTCATAGGAAACTTCCACAAGGACGCAGATCGTCTTACATTCAAAATATCAACATAGGAATATTACAGAGGAAGCAGAGCGTACAACGCTCGAAAGATCCAGGACGAAGAGAACGCAGAAGAAGAAACAGTAAAGATTCTTGTAATTTTTTCAAGAATCGTCAAAAATTGACGCAGAAGAGCTACAGAACGGAAGAAGGTTTAAAGAACTCGAAGAATTCATTCAAAATTGTCAAATATTGTTGCAGAAGGCACAATCGTTTAAATATTTTTGGAAATTGCTCAAATCTGTCAAAGATTGTAGCAGAAAAGGAAGAACTTGTGAAATTCTTTCAAATCTTTGAAAGATTCACGAATATTTCTTCCACAGGAGTAAAGAATCCGTCTCAGGTGAAAGGCACAACCATTACAGCCATAAGAGTCGTCCTGCGAATGGATCCAAAGCGGGAAACTAGTTCAGAAGAGACAAGGAGAGCGCTGAAAAGACAAAAGAATTTAAGCCATCAGATCTTGCGCAAAGGACCGACAGTCGTTGGATCAGCATGAAAATGCACAAGGTTTAATCCTCTGGAGAGCACAGAAGAAATATCGACTTGTGCAGTCGCGAAGTCCCAACATCATCTGAACCATCCATCAAGAGACACGTGGCGAGATCCTATTTCATCGCAAAATCGATAATCGGGAGATGGACGCGCAAAGACAATTGCACTCCAAAAACTCCAATACGTGATATCGCGAAATCCCGAGAGGACCTGTGAGTCGTCCATCTCAGAGGACAGGTGGTAGCAGATCAATGCATCGTCACATCGGCATATCGGAGTTCACGATTTTGAAAGACCGTTGCAACAAGACTTCGAAACTCGCGAAATTGTGATACGCGAAATAGCGATAAAGTCTCAGTCGTCCATTTGACCGGGCACGTGGCGAACATCGAGGAAACCGTCGGCGTTTCGGCGTCCGGGGTTTCAAGTTGACAGAGAAATTGTTTCAATGTAGCATTGCAAGTCGCGATATCGCGAGGTTGAATCAGGACTGTCCATCTTGTGGGGACACGTGGCGTAGATCCGAGGACTTGGGAAAAGTCCCGAAAAGAAAAGGGCCATCGGCGCATCGGGATTCGGCATTTCACAAATCCTGAGGACAAGAAACATGAGCACTTCAGAACTCTGAAGTCCGACATCCCGACAGGAGGTAAACTCCATTGTAGGGTCCAGCTGACGTCATCTCGTCAAAATCATGGGATCGGGAATATCCATAGTGAAATCCCCAACGTCGATTTGAGTCGTCCATCTGTTGGGACGCGTGTCAAGAATCAAGTCCATTGGCATTACGGGATTCGAAAAATCGTGGATCCTAATATTGAGACATCCGGTGCATTTGAAGTCTTGATTTCATGAGAAGGGATTAGGTCTGTCCATCATAGGAGGACGTGTGGCGTATATCGAAGCAATCGAGAAAAGTCCCGAAAGGACAACGCCATCGGTATATCGGAGATTGGGGAATCGAGGAGTCAGAAGAACTCGTCATCAGAACTTGTGAAATCTCGATTCACGATATCCTGATAAGATCTGGGCCGTCATATCACAAGAAGATCTGGACTGTTGAATTGTCCAAAGGCAATTTTTCGCATTTCGGCGATTTGAAAGGCAAAGAGCCGGAAAAGCCCGTAGCGCTTTAACAGTAAGGCGTGTGGTCACATTGCACCGTGACAAAGGCAAATTCAAGCCCGATAAGCTCCCTTCAGCCATCAACAAATCGGTAAATTGGCGATCGGAGGTAAATACGAAATTTTCCCTCTATTTTTTTCTGAAATTTTTTTTTCAAAAAAAAAATATGTCATCTAGCAACTTATGACCAACTCAGGGTCCGATTATACTGGGGAAGAACTATGAGTTTTGGTCTCTATGAATGAGATCATTCTTGCAAGCACAAGAGTGCTGGGAACCATTGGATCTTGGATATGTGGAACCGGATCCAGCCGCCCTCGCTGCCATGACAAATGCACAGAGAATTTCTCAGGAAACTCTGAGGACCAAAGAAAATAAAGCGAAATTCTAGATTCAAAATTCTATGGATGATTCAATTTTCTCAAAAATCACAGGCGCTGGTAGTTCAAAACAGGCCTGGGACATCCTTAAATCTTCCTACCAAGGAAATGACAGGGTCAAAATAGTTAAACTGCAGACCTTGTGGACACAATTCGAGACTCTAAGGATGACAAAGTCCGAAACTATGGATCAAATCATGACCAAAGTCATGGGAATCATGAACCAAATCAGACTAATTGGTGAAACCATCACTGATCAACGAATTGTTGAGAAAATTCTCAGAAGTCTACCCAAGAAATTTGAAATGATTGTAACAACAATCCTTGAATCCAAGGATCTGTCAAGATTTTCAACAGATGAATTAATTGGTTCTCTGGTGACACATGAGACCAGACTGCATCTCAAAGATGAGTCCATCTCCAATGCATTCAAAACTCAGTTCTCCTTCAGCAGAGGGAGAGGCAGAGGAAGAAGCATAGGTCACCAAGGAAGAGGGAGCAATCAAAGTAACTCTCACTCCAGTGGAGGCAATAGACAAAAATATCCGAATCAAAATTTCCAAGGTCAAAGACATCAGCAACAAAATCAACATCAGAATTTTCAGCCTCAAAGAGGCAGAGGGAGAAGATCAAATGAGAAATCAAGCATACAATGCTATTACTGCAAAAAGTATGGGCACTATGAATCTAAATGCACGAAGAAGCAAATAGATCAGCTCTCAGGCAGAGCACATGTGTCAAATCATAAAGGAGACACCTCAAGAGGTATGTTTCTCTCATGCCACAAGACTGAACAACAACCTAAAGATCTCTGGTTGCTGGACAGTGGATGCAACAATCACATGACAGGTAACAAAGAATTACTTTCATGCATTGATTCTTCAATCTCATCTGATATTACACTTGGAAATGATTACTTAGTCAAGGTTCAAGGAAAAGGAACTGTTCCTATTCTTACTAAACAGAATGTAAAGAAAGACATACATAATGTCTATCATGTTCCAGATTTAAAACATAATTTGCTAAGTGTAGGACAGCTCATTGAACATGGCTATAATGTACTTTTTGAAGGAACATCTTGTAATATATATGACAAAATCCCAAGCAGAAAATTAATTTCTGAAATCCATATGACTGCCAATAGGATGTTTCCCCTTACCCTCATAACTACAAATCTAAGTCAACCATATGCACAGAATGCATCAACCCTGAATGAAACAATGGTTTGGCATACAAGATTTGGAAATCTACCATTTCAGAGTCTAAGTTTTCTTCAGAAAAACTCCATGGTCAAAGGTCTACCTATCTTTAAAGAGCAAATTCCCCCATGTGAGTCTTGCATGCTTGGAAAAAACAAGAGAACTAGTTTTCCACAGTCTTCCAATCAAACCAAACAACATCTTGAACTTGTTCACACTAACCTATGTGGACCAATGCAAACAGAGTCAATAGGTGGTAGTTTTTACTTTCTAACGTTTATTGATGATTTCAGCAGAAAAATATGGATCTATTTTCTCAGACACAAGTCTGAAACTTTTGCAAAATTCAAAGAATTCAAGGCAGAAGCTGAAAAACAGAGTGGAAAATATATCAAAGCACTTAGGTCAGATGGAGAAGGAGAATACAATTCCAGAGAATTTGCAAATTTATACAAATCTCAAGGCATTATCATGCAAACAACAACAAGGTATACTCCATAGCAGAATGGAGTGGCTGAAAGGAAAAATCAAACAATAATGAATATGGCAAGAACACTTCTTAAAGAGAAACACTTGTCAAATAATTTTTGGGCTGAAGTAGTAGCATGCTCAGTTTATCTCCTGAATAGATCTCCAACCACCAGTCTAAAGATGAAAGTTTCCCAAGAAGCATGGAGTGGGACAAAGCTCAATGTAGCTCATCTAAGGACATTTGGATGCATAGCATATGCTCACATACCTTTCGAATTAAGGAAGAAGCTTGATGACATAAGTGAGAAACGTATTTTCATTGGATATAGTGAAACATCTAAAGCTTATAGGATTTACAATCCAATCACCAAGAAATTAATTCTCAGCAGAGATGTACAATTTCTAGAAAACCAATTCTGGAATGATACAGAAAATCAGCAAGTGGACAGTCAAAATCCATTGCTGCCAAGTTCTGAAAACACAGAAAATTCAGAACAGCAAGTACCTCAAAATATTCTTCCAATATTGCAAGTACAAAGACAACCTGAACATTCTCAAGATAACTCAACTTCCCGCAGAGAATCATTCTCTGAACCACAGAATCAGAGAACTCGAAGTTTGAGAGAAATCCATCAGCAGTTGGATGACTTTGAGCAACACAATCTTTTTGATTTAATGTCATGTCAACCTACATCCTTTAAGGAAGTAGCTAAGGAGCCACATTGGGTTCAAGCCATGAACCAATAAATTGACTCCATTGAGAAGAACAAGACATGGGATCTTGTTGATTTGCCAAGACACAAGAAGAGTATTGGTGTCAAGTGGGTTTACAAAACTAAACTCAATGAAAAAAGGGCAGATTGAAAAACACAAGGCAAGACTTGTTTCCAAAGGATTCTCACAACAACCAGGTACTGATTATGGTGAAACTTTTGCTCCAGTAGAAAGATTAGACACTGTAAGGAATCTATTAGCCATAGCAGCACAACACAAAAGGAAAGTATACCAGATGGATGTCAAGTCAACATTCTTGAATGGTTTCTTAGAAGAAGAAGTTTGTGTCGATCAACCACCAAGATTTGAAGTCCAAGAGCACCCAGCCAAAGTGTACCGGTTGAAGAAAGCCTTGTATGGCTTAAAACAAGCTCCAAGAGCTTGGTACAGCATAATTGACACTTATATGATCAAAAGTGGTTTCAGCAGAAGCCAAAATGAGCCAACTCTTTACACCAAAACAGATCAGCACGGTAAAATTCTAATTGTATGTTTATATGTTGATGACATGATCTACATAGGAAATCGTGAGTTAACAGATTTTAAACATGCCATGCAATCTGAGTTTGAGATGATAGATCTTGGCATAATGAAATATTTTTTAGGGATTGAGGTTCATCAACCAGCCAAAGGCGTTTTTGTCTGTCAGCAAAAGTATGCAGCAGACATCATCAAAAGATTTCGCATGGAAGGATGCAATCCAGAAGAAACCCCCATACCATTAGGCACAAAGTTGAGAAAGAATGATGAAGGTCCTATAGTGGACTCTACTTTATACAAAAGTTTAGTAGGTAGTCTGTTGTATCTTACAACAACTAGGTCTGACATTATGTATGCAGCCAACCTTGTTTCCATATTCATGGAATCACCAAAAGATTCGCATTGGAAAATGGCAAAACGAATTTTGAGATATGTTGCAGGAACTCTCAATTTCGGTTTATGGTACACTAAATCTGATAGTAATCAACTTTCTGGTTACACAGATAGTGATTTTGCAGGAAGCCTAGATGACAAGAAAAGCACATCAGGATATGTTTTTCAACTGGGCACGAACCTAATCTCATGGGCATCAAAGAAGCAGTCAATTGTATCCATATCTTCTGCAGAGGCAGAGTATGTAGCTGCTACCTCAGCTTCATGTCAAGATATATGGCTGAGAAGAATATTGACAGACATGTCACATACAAAAAAGGATCCAACTCTTATTTTCTCTGACAATACATCAGCGATTGCATTATCTAAGAATCATGTGTTTCACAAGAAAAGCAAACACATTGACACTCGTTTTCATTTCATACCCGAGCTAGTCAATAATGGTGATATTGCACTACAATTTTGTGGTTCTCGAGATCAACTTGCTGATATCTTTACAAAGCCACAAGGAAAGTCAGTTTTTGATTTTCAGAGACAGCACTTAGGCATAGTTAGTGCTGATGATTGTAACTGTTGAGTCTAAGAGGGAGTGTTAAACATAATGTAACCTCAACAGTCTGACTGTACATTGCCAGCTGTCCTGGCTAGCTGTACTTTCTCTTCTTTTTTAGCTTGAGCCTATTTAGCTCAGCCATCTCCCATTGCATTATAACTTCTTCAGTACTTCTTCATACATTTTCAATATACTGTTCTATTCTTTCTCTCTACATTTCTTGCTTCACAATTTATCATGTTCTTGGGGAAGGTCTCGCAAGTGTTTGAATGAATAGCATAAACATGAATAAGAAACCTGGAAGCCATCGCCTATTGAGTAATAACAATTTGGAGTTTGTGGTAGGTGATGATGACGAACCTACCAGTGATTGAACTCAGACACATTGGGAGGTAGAGTGAGTGGCCATTTGCTTGAGTGACTGTTGTTTGTTGGTAGGGGTCCAAGTCTATGTTTTCCTTTAATGTATAATTAATTATGAATCCTGTGAAACTTAATTAATACTCTTCCTTTAATTAAGTAATACTCTTCCTGTGCTAATCGTGAACAATACCAGAACTGGGTAACCAATGAATCCACAGATCCCACTCCAACACCAAGTCCCAGGAAGAATTTTCAATTATTGCATGAATACATAGATCCCACTCCAACACCAAGTGCCAGGAAGCATTTTCAATTATTGCATGAATACATATTCGAAACCACAATGATCTTAGTAGTGTCAACCAAAACTTTATATTGACAAATAATGTGTCCCAACAAATTACCCGAACTTAGCACACCAATTTGAAGACAACGCTATTTGAGATAGTGTGAGGGGCCACCCAGTTCGATCCTTATTTTCCATATACTCTGATCCATAATCTGTGTGTATTCTCCACCCATATCCAACATCTTCGTTACCTACTTTTGTCTCATCTCTTTTTTGACTGCATCCCTCTCGTCACTGCATCCCTCTCGTGCCTTCTCTTTTGCATCGTCTCTTCAATAACAAACATGGAAATACAATGACCACGAGACTGATGATACTCCATTGCAATTGACCAGATAGCCATTCCCTCTACATTGTAAGCTTCATGAGTGGTATAACTGCCAGTGGTTTTCCCACAGTTACAACAATCATAGTTAACCTAGAAACTCATAGTTACTACAGTTGTAAGCATTATCTCTAACACCCTCCCTTAATGCTTACATTACAAATATCACAATCACAAATTACAAAACATAACAAAAGGTTACAACACTAGAACTTTCATCTATCTATCTGATTTGGTCTTCCTCAGCACTGAAACTCACTCTGCAATCACACGGCTTCCGCTCTTTCTTCTTCCTCTTCTTCGAGCTTTCCATCGACACATTTAAATTCAAAATGCCTCTGACCATCTTTCTTGCACTTGTATACTGGACAATTTGATAACTTGGCTCAACGGGGCTTCCATGATAAAAGTTGACGATTATTGATGCATTCTATGAACTTGCCTTCATCTGTCAGATTTTTGATTTCGGCTATCCTTCAGTATATAGAAGAAAAGTTTGGATACATAATGTCTTCAACATTCCTTTACACAAGGTGACTTCCAATAAAAACATTGCACTTGAAACTGGGGCTACCAGCTTGCATCAAGATACAAGTTCTTATTTTTACATAAACACTTATATAAAAACTTTAAACTCACCACACACCACACATAATAATATATATAACATACACAAATCACATCACACTATATGTAACACTACAACAAATCTACCAAAGTAACTCAAACACTTGTCAAACATAAAGTCCACCCATTGTAGCGGGAATCAGAGTTACGACAGAGAGAAAATTGAACCCTGTTGTCAACGCCAAAGCAAATCTAGATATCTTTTCTTCCATGCAGCTGTCACTGATCAATGAATGCACAGGCATCTAACCTCTCACAGTTTGATCAACGAATATCTGGGCAGAGATACCCTCGTCAGTTCTCCTACGCAGTGGTCCTTTATTCACAAGGAGAGTCTCCCGCAACAATCTCACAAAACACACAGAAAATTTAGAAATTCAAACCCTCTAACCTAATCTACTCCTACAACAGAATCAACTTATCACTCTTCTCTCATCTTCCATCCCCTCTCATGAGAGAGTTAGGGCAGTCCTTTCTATGATACCAACATAGAAATCGAGAGAGAATCCATTGCACAAGATTAACACACAATAATAAAATGTATTGTTTAATAGACAAATAGAGGTTACATATATAGCATGCAGATCACTGACTCCTAGCAATATAGATCCTAAGAAAGTGGATCTGATTAGCTAAAAATAGTAAACCTAGAAACTCACAGTTACAACAGTCATAGTTGAAACTCACAGTTACAACAATCATAGTCAACCTAGAAACTCACAGTTACTACAGTTGTAAGCATTATCTCTAACACTCTCGTCACTGCATCCCTCTCGTGCCTTCTCTTTGGCATCGTCTCTTCAATAACAAACATGGAAATACAATGACCATGAGACTAATGATACTCCATTGCAATTGATCAGATAGCCATTCCCTCTACATTGTAAGCTTCATGAGTGGTATAACTGCCAACAGCTTTCCCCAATCACCTCCATTCCGGCACAGGAGGAGGAGGGGTAGGGAAATATCGATAACGAAAAACAGAGAGAAGAAGAGATAGCGAGAATGGATCAGTTGTGTTTCGACCTCGCGAATAACCATAAATTGTTAATTATCAGTGTACGAGATGAAGACAGACAAAAGGAGAAGCCGACCTTTTACTCATAATAGTGAATGCAGTATAAAAAAGAGGAGTTCCCCTTAAAAAAATAGACAAACAACGAAAATTTTGAAGAGGGCTTTGCCTTAAAAAAAGAATGCAGTATAAAAAAGAACATTCAGTTTTTTTATCTCCACGCTTTTACTAAATCAGTTGTTATGGATCTTCTAGTTAGTTATGCTGAATGTAGGATCATAAAAGATAAAATGAATAAATCAGTCGTTATGGATCTGCTAGCTAGTTATGTTGAATGTAGGCTCATAAAAGATAAAATGAATCAAAGCTTGTATGGCAGCAACTGAGAAGTAAAGATTTGGTTGGAGAAATCTTTTCAATTTTTATAGTCTCAGGTATAGTTCCCAAAGCAATCATATCACAGCACTCCAGCTCATGGTCCTTAGAGTAGAAAAAACCATGGCACTATCCTTGGATAGTGTCGAGATTCATTGAATACTTCTCTTTCTCTTTCTCTTCTAATGGGAGCCTGAAAAACTCCAGGGCAAGCTTCTTCACCCGCTGAAGTAGTCCATGTTCAATGCCATGATTCAAAATCTACAATTTATGCTAAGCCGAGAAACAAAGAAAGTTTCAGTACTTCTATACCTGAATAATGTTAAATTGTGAAGCAAGAAATGCAAAGAGAAAGAATAGAACAGAAAACATTATATTAGAATATAAGAAGAAGAGTACAAAACGAGTACATGAAGAAGATCATGAAGAAGTAAGTACTATGCAAAGGGAAATAGCTGAGCTAAATAGGCTCAAGATAAACAAGAATAGAAAGTACAGCTGGCCAGGATAGCTGGCAGTGTACAGTCAGCCCGTTGAGGTTACATTATATTTAACACTCCTCCTTAAACTCAACAGTTACAAGCATCAGTACTAATTATGCCTAAGTGTTGTCTTTGAAAATAAAAAACCGATTTTCCCAGTGGCTTTGTAAAGATATCAACAAGCTCATCTCGAGAACCACAGAATTGTAGTACAATATCACCATTATTGACTAGCTCACGTATGAAATGAAAACGAGTGTCAATGTGTTTGCTTTTCTTGTGAAACACATGATTTTTGGATAGAGCAATTGCTAAAGTATTGTCACAGAAAAAAGGAGTTGGATCCTTTTCTATATGTGACATATCTTTCAATATTCTTCTCAGCCACACAGCTTGACAGGAAGCTGAGGTAGCAGCGACATACTCTGCCTCTGCAGAAGATATTGAAACAATTGGCTGCTTCTTTGATGCCCATGAGATCAGGTTCGTGCCCAATTGAAAAACATGTTCAGATGTGCTTTTCTAGTCATCTAGGATGCCTGCAAAATCATTGTCTTTGTAACCAGAAAGTTGATTACTATCAGATTTAGTGTACTATAAGCCAAAATTGAGAGTTCCTGCAACATATCTCAAAATTCGTTTCGCCATTTTCCAATGAGAATATTTTGGGGATTCCATGAATCTAGAAACAAGGTTGGATGCATACATAATGTCAGGCCTAGTTGTTGTAAGATACAAAAAACTACCTACTAAGATTTTGTACAGAGTAGGGTCCCCTATAGGGCCTTCATCTTTCTTGCTCAATTTTGTGCCTAGGGGTATAGGGGTTTCTACTAGATTGCATTCTTCCATGTAGAATATTTTGATGATGTCTGTTGCATACTTTTTCTGACAGACAAAAATGCCTTTGGTTGATTGATCAACCTCAATCCCTAAAAAATATTTCACTATGCCAAGATCTATCATCTCAAACTCAGATTACATGGCATGTTTAAAATTTGTTAACTCAAGATTTCCCGTATAGATCATGTCATCAACATATAAAAATACAATCAAAATTTTACGGTGTTGATCTGTTTTGGTGTAAAGAGTTGGCTCATTTTGACTTCTACTGAAACCACTTTGGATCAGGTAAGTGTCAATTCTGTTGTACCAAGCTCTTGGAGCTTGCTTTAAGCCATACAAGGTTTTCTTCAACTAATATACTTTGGTTGGTTGCTCTCGGACTTCAAATCCAGGTGGCTGATCAATATAAACTTCTTCTTCTAAGAAACCATTCAGGAATGTTGACTTGACATCCATCTGATATACTTGCCATTTGTGTTTGGCTGCTATGGCCAATAGAGTCCTTACAGTGTCTAATCTTTCTACTAGAGCAAAAGTTTCACCATAATCAGTACTAGGTTGTTGTGAGAATCCTTTGGCAACAAGTCTTACCTTGTGTTTTTCGATCTGCCCTTTTTCATTGAGTTTAGTTTTGTAAACCCACTTGACACCAATACTCTTCTTGTGACTTGGCAAATCAACAAGATCCCATGTCTTGTTCTTCTCAATGGAGTCAATTTCTTGGTTCATGGCTTGAACCCAATGTGGCTCCTTAGTTGCTTCCTTAAAAGATGTAGGTTGACATGACATTAAAGAAAAAAGGTTGTGTTGTTCAAAGCCATCCAACTGCTGATGGATTTCTCTCAAACTTCGAGTTCTCTGATTTTGTGGTTTAGAGAATGATTCTTTACTTGAAGTTGAGTTATCCTGAGAATTTTCAGGTTGTGTTTGTACTTGCAATCTTGGAAGAATAGTTTGAGGTACTTGTTGTCCTGAATTTTCTGCATTTTCAGAACTTGGCAGCAATGGATTTTGACCGTCCATTTGCTGATTTTATGAATCATTCCAGAATTGATTTTCCATAAATTTTACATCTCTGCTGAGAATTAGTTTCTTGGAGATTGGATTGTAAAGCCTGTAAGCTTTATATGTTTCACTATATCCAGTGAAAATACATTTCTCACTTTTGTCATCAAGTTTCTTCCTTAATTCAGAAGGTATGTGAGCATATGTTATGCATCCGAATGTCCTTAGATGCGCAACATAGAGCTTTGTCCCACTCCATGCTTCTTGAGGGACTTTCATCTTTAGACTTGTGGTTGGAGATCTATTTAGGAGATAAACTGAGCATGCTACTACTTCAGCCCAAAAAGTAATTGACAAACTTTTCTCTTTAAGAAGTGTTCTTGCCATATTCATTATTGTCTGATTTTTCCTTTCAGCCACTCCATTCTGTTGTGGAGTATACTTGGTTGTTGTTTGCATGATAATGCCTTGTGATTTGCAGAAATTTGCAAATTCTCTGGAGTTGTATTCTCCTCCTCCATCTGACCTGAGTGCTTTGATATATTTGCCACTCTGTTTTTCAGCTTCTGCCTTGAATTCTTTGAATTTTGCAAAAGTTTCAGACTTGTGTCTGAGAAAATAGATTCATATTTTTCTGCTGAAATCATCAATAAACGTTAGAAAATAAAAGCTGCCACCTATGGACTCTGTTTCCATTGGTCCACATAGGTTAGTGTGAACAAGTTCAAGATGTTGTTTGGCTTGATTGGAAGACTGTGGAAAACTAGTTCTCCTATGTTTTCCAAGTATGCAAGACTCACATGGGGGAGTTTGCTCTTTAAAGGTAGGAAGACCTTTCACCATGGAGTGCTTTTGAAGAGGACTTAGACTCTGAAATAGTAGATGTCCAAATCTTGTATGCCAAACCATTGTTTCATTCAGGGTAGATGCACTCTGTGCATATGGTTGAATCAGATTTGCAGTTCTGAGTGTAAGGGGAAACATCCTATTCAGAGTCATGTGGATTTTAGAAATCAATTTTCTACTTGGGATTTTGCCATATATCTTGCAAGATGCTCCCTCAAAAAGTACCTTATAGCCATGTTCAATGAGCTGTCCTACACATCGCAAATTATGTTTCAGATCTGGAACACGATAGACATTGTTTATGTCTTTCTTTACATTCTGTTTAGTAAGAATAGGAAGAGTTCCTTTTCCTTGAACTTTGACTAAGTAATCATTTCCAAGTGTAATATCAGATGAGATTAAAGAATCAATGCATGAAAGTAAATCTTTGTTACCTATCATGTGATTGATGCGTCCACTGTCCAGCAGCTAGAGATCTTTAGGTTGTTCTTTAGTCTTGTGGCAAGAGAGAAACATACCTCCTGAGGTTTCTCCCATGTGATTTGACACATGTGCTCTGCCTCAGAGCTGATCTGCTTGCTTCTTCCTGCATTTAGATTCATAGTGCCCATACTTCTTGTAGTAATAGCATTGTATGCTTGATTTCTCATTTGATCTTCTCCCTCTGCCTCTTTGAGGCTGAAAACTCTGATTCTGATTTTGTTGTATGTGTGCTTGGAAGTGTTGATTCGGTTGTCGTTGTCTGTGTCCTCCACTAGAATGAGGATTTCTATGACTGCTCCCTCTTCCTTGGTGATCTCTGCCTCACCCTCTGCCTCTCCCTTTGCTAAAGGAGAATTGTGTTTTGAAAGCATTGGCGATTGACTCATCTGTGAGATGCAGTCTGGTCTCATGTGTCACCAGAGAACCAATTAGTTCATCTGTTGAAAAACATGACAGATCCTTGGATTCAAGGATTACTGCTACAACCATTTCGAATTTCTTTGGTAAAATTATGAGGATTTTCTCAACAATTCGTTGATCAGTGATGGTTTCACCAGTCATTCTGATCTCGTTTACGATGCCCATGACTCTTGTCATGAACTGATCCACATTGCGTTCTCAAGGTCTCAAGTTTAATTGTTTAATTGTGTTCTCAAGGTCTGTAGTTTAATTGTTTTGACCCTGTCATTTCCTTGGTAGGAAGATTTAAGGATGTCCCATGCCTGTTTTGAAGTACTAGCACCTGTGATTTTTGAGAAAATCGAGTCATCCACAGAATTTTGAATCCAAAATTTAGCTTTATTTTCTCTGTTTCTTTGCGTTGCTTGAGCAAGTTTTTGCTGATTAGTCATGGCGGACAGTTCTGCTGGATCTGGTTCCACATATCCATGATCCACTGGATCCCAGCACTCTTATGGTTGCAAGAAGGATCTCATTCGAAGAGACCAGAACTCATAGTTCTTTCCAAGATGAATCAGACCCTGAGTTGGTCCTAAATTGCTAGACGTCACCATCTTTTAAAGAATTCAGCAAAACAGGAAAAAAGAAAAAAAAAAAATCTTACTTACCTGTCTCTTGCGTGTAATTTGCAGTGGCTTCGGAACTCTGCGATTCGAGATTTTTTGAGTTTCGACTTCACGATTTTTGGCTTCGCGATTCTGTCTTCGAAACTTCGTTATACGAGTCCTCCGGTCTCTTGACACTCCAACCTCCGATCGTCAAAATGTCGAAGAGGGCTTAACGGCCTTAGATTGGCCCTTTGTCTCCAAACAATGTAACCACATGCCTGAAGGTTAAAGCGTTGTTGGCTTTTCGTGAATCGGAGAATAGCGATGCCTTTGTTGGTTCTCTGTCCCTCAAATCACCGAAATCCGAAGTATCCTGGCGCTTATTCAAATGCCTTTTCAGGATTCCAAGTTTCGGGACTTTCCCCAAAGGCCTAGATTGTTGCCACGTGTCCCCTTAAGATAGACGGTCCTCGTTGTTTCGCGATCTCGTGACTTGCGACTCCAAAACCTTTGTCAAGTTGAAACCCCGGTAGCCGAGATGTCGATGGTTTCCTCGATCTCTGCCACGTGTCCGAATGCATGGATGGCTGTTATCTTTTTGGGATTTTAGGACTTTTGCCGTGGAGTGTCGCGACCTTTCGTCAACAAGACCTCCAATATCCTGAACTCCGAAATGTCGAAATGATGGCACTTGGATCTGTTGCCACTTGTCCTCTGAGATGGATGGCTCACAATCCTCTCAGGATTTCGTGATATGTGATGTAGGGATTTCACGTATCGAGGTTTTGGAGAGCAGTCTCATTTGCTCGTCCAACTCCCGATCCTTGATTTTGCAATCGGATCATATCGACAGCTCGCGATCTATCTCGATCCAATGGTCCTACATAACTCGTGATTTCACAATTCGTGAATTCTCATGACTGTCTTCTGACCTTTACACCTTGCGAGTCAGCGAAATGTCGAGATCTCGTCACGTGTCTCTTGATGGACGGTCCAGATGATTTTGGGATTTCATGACTTCACAAGACGAAATTTCTCCTGTACGCTCCAGAGGACTAAACCTCATGCACTTTCTCATGGATCCAACGACTGTCGGTCCTCTACACAAGATCTAACGGCTAAAATTCTTTCACCTTTTCCGCGCTCTCCCCGTCCCTTCTGAACTGGATTTCTGCCTCAGATTTTTTTTTCTTTCTTTTTCAGAGGATGGATCTTACTGCTGTGTCAGCTATTCTTTACTCCTCTGACGCGATCTTTGTTGTGTTTGAAGGAATTTTCTCCCGCTGAAGAAAAATTTGTGATTCTTTCAAAGATTTGGAAGAATTTCACGAGTTCTTTGAATCTTAGCGTTGTCTGTTGCAACCTTTGATGGATTTGAGAGAATTCCCGTAAATCTTTAAACAAATTTTCCTTCTGCAGGAATATTTAATGAATTTGAGTGAATTCTTCGAGTTCTTCAAATGTTCCTGCATCCTGCAACTCTTCTTCGTGAATCTTTTACGAATTTGAAAATTTTGCAAGAATCTTTATTGTTTCTCCATCTGCAGTCTTCGCTTCCTCAAGATTTTGAGCATATAGCGCTCTGCTTCCTCGCGTGAGCTTCCCGTGAGTATCTTTTGAGAGTATGAACAGACAACTCTCCAATCCTTGTGAAAAAGACTGTGTCACGTGCTCTCAAGATCCGTGTAAGCTCTGCGCTATTTGAGGATCGTGTTGCTCTCCAGCCTGTTTGAAGAGGCTTACTGTTGAAGCTCTGATACCATGTTAAATTGTGAAGCAAGAAATGCAGAGAGAAAGAATAGAACAGAAAACTGTATATTAGAATATAAGAAGAAGAGTACAAAATGAGTACATGAAGAAGATCATGAAGAAGTAAATACTATGCAAAGGGAAATAGCTAAGCTAAATAGGCTCAAGCAAAACAAGAATAAAAAGTATAGCTGGACAGGACAGTTGGCAGTGTACAGTCAGCCTATTGAGGTTACATTATATTTAACAAATAACATGATATTTTCTCATCTATAAGCGAATAAGAAATTTTCGGTCTTTTGATAACCGAATAGGATGCCAGCTAGTAATATATAGTAATCGATTAACCTCAAAAAATCCCTAATATCGGCACGTAGTGGACAACCTGGCCATCTCAGATTGCCTGGTGCAGCCTCGGCATAAGAGGAGTTTTTCCATGTCAATGACAAGTATATTCACGGTAGTGGAAACACTAGGTAGTACCGTTGCAGATCCCATGATATCTTCTTCACATCTGATATCACCGTGGAGAACAGTTTGAGGCCAACATATCACTTGTTATCCCTCGAGATGTTGCAGGCTGTTATTGGAACGATGCAGAGGCACCCGAAGGGCTGAGACTCGTGATGAATCTTAAGGCTAGATTTGTAGTAAAATAATTGCACAATATTTGAGATTTTTTTCCCTCTTTCTTTTGAAATTATAGGACCTCAAACAATTCTCACTCTAGCTGACAAATGCTCTCAACTATTAAAGACATTTGTCCATAGTGTTTCAGACAATCAAACATGAAAGGAGGATGGAATGGTGGATCAAAGGAAAAACAATAAAGCATGAAAGGAGGATGGAATGGTGGATCAAAGGAAAAACAAAATAAACATACAGGCATTGCTAAGAATGAATCATGTAGCATGTGGAAAAGAATAACATGTTGAGCATACATATCAACAAAAACCTGCACAAAGAAAATGATAAGAACTGGTCATACATTCAGAGGAAATCAATTATGTGTCATTGCTAGAAATCATACAGAAACACTGAACATGGTGAATGGTTGATAAAAAAAAAGGCAAGAGTTGAAGGAAGTGCTTTACAAGAAAACAAACACTGTAAGGAAGGAATTACACGGGATGAATCTTTGTTACTTGTTGCATTTATCAACTTATTGTGCTCAAGATATCTGGTCAAGCAACTCTGGTTGTAAGAAACTCTTCAATTCCCTAAAGTGTACCCTAACAATGGGTGTTCTAATTGTCTTTTACTCCTTGCTCATGCTCTAAAATTGCTTCCTAAAACCATTTCCTACTTCTTGAAATCATTTCTAGCTTCTTGATTTTTGAGTGGTTTTCGTCCTAGTGAAAATTCAATATACCTTCATCTAGGTGAAATTTTGTTTTGAGCAGATAGTGGGGAAGCTACAGATTTGCATGCTAAAACATCCATCGAACCTTGCTCTTGAAGTGCTCCTAAAATCATTTTTATTTCACTAGAAATTTGAAAAAAAAAACTGTGCGTCGTTGGATCTATCTTTGGCAGGTGATCACGACCATTGATTAGAGGATCATCTATCGGAGTTCTCAAGGGTCAAGTCTGAACGGAGGCTCGAAGAATGAAGCTTCAAGAGTCATGATGGATAAAATTAAACCTGGACCGTTGATCTCAAATTTGATCCAATGCTATCCATTAATCGATATTGACTTAATACCAATATTCCCTAAGGCTTTGATGGTGTCAAGCTGACATTAGATAGGTCACATGAATCATGTGGCAGCTTGGTATAGAACCCACAGGTGCCCTACTGATAGTGACTTCATGCATTTGTCTATGAGGACATGTGTCCATCTATCGTTACTTCAAGTAGGAAAGAAACTGCAATGGATCTTAGGTCATTGATCTTTCTCTCCTTTACCAAATACAAAATGTCCTTAAGAGGTATGAAAATTAGAGTTATCTATAGCCAGGACCTATGAGGAATGTCGATGAAAGAAATTTGACGACTTTAGATATGGAGCTACAGAAAAGGTTGGATTTGGACTATTGATCGGAGTTACAATAAGATGATATCTGGGTTGTTCATTTAGGTGGTGGAGATGGACTAGGAGGCGTCATCTTGCCATAACGCGAGAGAAAAAATTGGCGAAGGGATGAATAATATTATGATGAAGCCACCCTAGACACGTGGTGCCTTCTTGTTGGTTTGCACTGGTGCATGATGTGGCATATAGGTAAGACATGTGTCACCCATATTCTAGACATAGACGATTTTAGGGACTAAATTTCGCAAATGGGCTAATTTTCCATGGTTTTTCCCAAAAAATGATTCGTGAATTTCCATTTTTTATAAAAATTATTTGCCCAAATTCCATAGAACAAAATTGTTTTACCTTACAAATTGCCAAAATTTTATAGAAACTATATAAAATTGTTAGAAATTTGAATATTTTTACGAAACTATTGCCGAACGTTTTACATTTTTCATATTAATGACTAGTAATATTAGCCCACGTTTCTAGATTTTAATATAAATTTCCATCCTTAAAATCATCCTTGATTCTAGACATTTACATGTGTATCGAGTGGGTTCCACCTGTCCACATGGCAGGTGTTGATTGGCTCTTACAGTGCTTCTCTAACCGACCGACGTGACACATGGCCGGAGGATTTGATACCTAGGAGAGGATAGGGATTGTTGATTGGTTCTATTTGAAAAGGTTCGAGAGTAGATCTGGACCATCCATCGTTGCTACTTATTTAGAGAGTTGGAAGACTACTTTCGAATGAGACTCCAAAGAGAGAACTATGAAGAAAATTTCGACCATCCATTGCAGGAATGTGAGATCAAATGAGATCTATTGATCGTGGCTTGGTCGAAAACACAAATCGACAAAGAAAAAAGCCGTCATGTTGATCTCATATTTCACACATGGCAACTTCTTACTGGGTCCATGTCAGCGCTGACGTGGAACACGAGAAATAAATGTGTTGCCCATTTTTTATATGCTTTGGGGTGACTTTGGTGGATTCCACTTGTCCATGCAACAAATCTCGACTTGTTCTCACGGTTCCATATTCACATGTTGTGTTGTCATCTCCTCTTCATTTCGTCAATGATGATGTTGTCGTCGACATTGCGCAAATTTGCATCGGGAGTTTCTCTTTGCATTTTCCCAATGACGACCCTCGGCCTGCTCTCTATCGTTGATTTGTTGCCAATGCGAGTAGAGTTGATCATCTAGCTCACCTAAAATCCAAGATTGGCTAAAGGGTGAACATTATTATGTTGATGTAATCATGGTACGTGCCATCTTTATATTGGCTCACAATGTCACGGACGTGGCAGGGGAGAAGGACATGTTTCACCCTTATTTGAGTTCTCAACTCATGCATGAGGTGGTTTCCACATATCCACATGGCAGCCTCTGGTTTGCTCTAGCAATGCTCTGTTGACATATTCCTTTAGCTCCACATGTAAAGTAATGTGGCAGGGGAAATCGTTGTGGGCGATAAGGAAATAAAATGCGCTGAGGTGAACATTTATTTTGTCGACAATGACATCGACGTTGGTGATCAATGGGCGCTTTCCCTTGGTGTTGGGACTATGGTTCTGTGATAAGCTTCTTTGCCACCTGATGCTTATGCTCTTTTTGGGTGCGATAAACCCCTTTTGACTGTGACAAGCCTCTGTTGAACTACAACAAAACCCCTTTTGGATTGCGACAAGCCCTGAGGGCTTAATCTTGCCTTATATGCACAAGGGCATCGATTTTCTTGTTGTTTCTTGATATTGTCTTTGGCAAATTCAACTCTAAACTTCATACAATCCCCCGAAGGTCGACTTTCTGCTGCTAACTCCTCTAATCTAGACCTTATAACTTTAGTGATCCTTCATTTAATTTAATTCCAAGAACAAATACACTACTAGCATCACCAATTCTTCTACATTTTCAATTTGGTCAGTTGACATTTCTAAACAGATTAAAAATTTAAACAGAAACAGTATATCACACAAGGCAATGATATGAAAAACAATAATGAAGAAGGTACATATAATGCTTATTACGTTACAAGGGAAGCTATTTGGAGGAGCAAGAATGGACACGTATCACTAATCGCATCGGCTATTGTACCCATGAATTGTGTCCCCGGCATATATTCTTGGTTGCAGACATCCGTACATAACATCTGGTTGTCTGTCATGTCTGTCTCGGACTCTATGCAGATACAGTCGAATTTAACAATTCCAAAATATGTCAACGACAAATGGGAGGATGGGCGCCGTTGGGGCTCCTTTGTATTCAACTTTTTGGTTTCGAGGGAGTTATTCTGTAATATGCATTTCCTTTTTTATATTTGATAAGGAAGCTAGGTTTAGGTAACCCTGCAGGAATTTGACAGGTCCTTTCGTATAGAGTCTGAGATAAGACTGACAAAGGTGTTATGTTATCTGCTGTATACCATTTAATTCTCTGGAATATCTGTGAGGAAGAGGTCAGTTCAAACCAAAAGAACCGATTATGTCGAAATTACTGCACAATTACTTGAGAATAATAATCATAATATACGGAGTATAATCTGTAGTCCAGCCGTTAAAGATGCGATTTTTCTACCACTGCGGCGTAAGGTGGTTTAGATGGTAGAGGATTGAAGCAACTAGTCCCCCATTGATTGAGATTATGATTATTAGTTATAATTTCTTACTTTGTAAATCATAAGCTTTGCTTTATAATTGGGAAAATCCTACCTAAAACGTTAAAGTGATAAGTTTCAGGTTAGAACTCTTACACAGTTCAAGGTTTCAAGTAAAAACTTCTCACTTCAATATTCTAACCGAATCTCACTCTTACACAGTGCAAGGTTTCAAGTAGAAACCTCTCACTTCAATATTCTAAACAAATCTCACACTTGTCAAAAACCTCTTAAAAACAATTCCTAACAATATATAAGGCTTTCTTTCGAAAAGTTAGCTTTCATCCTATAGTCATAAGCATCCTTAGCTTTCATCCTATAGTCATAAGCATCCTCGATGGACTGCTAAACTCTAAACCTCTAAGTTTGTCATATAACAAAATTGGTAAATGGTATGCAATTAATATAAGAGGAAACTTAATATAGAAAAGAAATCAATTTCAATAATGCAATTAACATAAGAGGAAACTTAATATAGAAAAGAAATCAATTTCAATAATAACATATATAGTGTACTTAGTATAAATCAAAAAATTCAGTTTCAATTGTTAATGGGTGATTATGGGTGATTTTGGTTCTATTTCACACATACACATTGTATTGATGAAGTATGTCTCACCATTAGTTTTGCTTTGATGTGGTGCTTATTGTTAGCAGATTTGGTCCTAACAATATTTGTGCTGACGTGCTTTGCATCCTTCATCTCTCAAGATGAGATAATGGGGACGAAGAGTTGTTTATAGGTTTACCATGGCATATTGTGGGTGAATTTATACCATGAGTGGACTCTTCATGCCAGTGATGACCCGAGACAAAGGGCTAGGGCTATAACCGACTATTTCAATTTGTTACCCCACGAAAATGCGTGGTTCATTTTTCATTTTCATGTGCCTCTCCTCCCAACAAGCACAACTAAATATCTTTACAATTCATCGACAATTACAGGTTGCATCTAGATTTGCAAGCCATATACCTTGTTCTATCTTTCCCAAACATCATTCATCATCCAAAGCCAATAACAAAGGAGTGGATGCAAGGCTTGGGACCCCATGGATGAAGCGAGGAAACCCTAGAAGATTAACATGGTACTTGAAGAGGTGTCCAAGGAATAATTTATGGTGAGATAGTGGCCAAATACAACTCAAGAAGAGAAGGCCCTACATTGGAGGAGGTACAAATAATGACATGGAAATATAAAAACAAAAGACAAAAATGACTTGCATTTGAGAAAAATACAATAGGTCGTATGGAAAAGAAAGAGTTTACAGGAGGAACACTCTTGCTTGGGTGATGCTACATGGTGATAGAAGAACTTGTATGATCAAAGGAGTTCACTTGATGAGGAGCATTATACTTCAAGGCTTACAAGATGAAAATTTTGGTAGCTTTATCATGAATGTACCCCTTGTAAGTGGGAGATCTTGTGCAAACAAACATTTAAAGTATGTTGAAGAACCTTTATGGGGATTCACACATTATTCGAGTCAGATTCCATATATTTTGAGGCGTGTTTCTCCCTTGAGGTATTTGGGGTAACTACATGTTCTACATATTTGGAGGAGACCCCTTTTCATGGGAAGATGCCATGTGACAGGGTTGATATGGTCCAATCGGGGATAAATAAAGAACAAATTCCTACTAAAAAATGAACACATAACAAGTGGATTTATTAAATGGAGAAAGAGGCTTAAGTAAAATTTGGACATATAAGTTAATGGAAGACCAAATGGAGCATAATATTCACTCAAGAAGAGGTGCATTAGGGTCATATATCTCTCTAAGAGGAGCACTAGGATTAAGTACGCCCAAGAAAATGCCTAGGGAGGCGTGCCTTATAGAGGATAACACTTTATATGGATTAAAATAATATTTTCCTCTCTTCAAACCCTAAAAGGATGAAACCCTAATTTACGATGTAGGAAACCTATACATATAGGACGGTTTCATTTCATAGAGGCATGGTTGGAAGATTTGAACTTCCCTTCCAAGCTTGGTTGAATATCTTTTGGATGTTTGGAAGGAGGGGTCCCATATGAGGTTTTTCAATCTCTCAATTATTTTAAAAGATGATGAGGGTTTTTGCAAGAATTACCATGGATTTTTCTACTAAAATAATATTTGGATAAGGGAAATTTTGTCTCACACGAATAAATTAGGGTAGGCATTTGAAACCCTCCCAAATCTTTGAGTTTAACCTTGAATCAATAAAGGATTTTCCATTGTCATTTTTTATATAGAAATACAAACACAAAAGAGAAAAACGATGTACATTGGAGGAAGCTTAGAGTAGATCGTGTGGAAAAGAAAGAGAGTACAAGAGAAACACCCTTGCTTGGGTTATGTTAAATGGTGATAGAAGCACTTGTATGATCAAAGGAGGTCACTTGATGAGGAACAAGCAGACATTTAAAGCATGTTGAAGCACCTGTATGGGGATTTACATATTATTCGAGGCATATTCCATATATTTTGAGGCATGTTTCATTGTTGAGATATTTGGGGCAATGAGATGTTATACATATTTGGAGGAAACCCCTTTTCATGGGAACATTCCATCTAGCAGGGTTGACATGGTCCAATTGGTCCTAAATAAAGAAAAAATTCCTACTAAAAAATGAACACATAACAAGGGGACATATTCAATGGAGAAAGAGGATGAACTCAAATTTGGTCATACAAGTTAATGGAAGACCAAATGGATCATAATATTCACTCAAGAAGAGGTGCATTAGGGTTATATCTCTCTCTAAGAGGAACACTAGGATTAAGTATGCCCTAATATACCTAAGAAAAGGCCCAGGGAGGTGTGCCTTATATATGAGAACACCTTTTATGGATTAAAATAGTATTTTCCTCTCTTTAAACCCTAAAAGGATGAAACCCTAATTTACGATGGAGGAAACCTATAAATATAGGATGATTTCATTTGCTAGAGGCATGATTGGAAGATTTGAAGTTCTATTCCAAGCTTAGTTGAATATCTTTTGGATGATTGGAAGAATGAGGGGCTCAATGTGAGGTTTTTCCATATCTCTATTCTTTTAATATATGATGAGGGTTTTTGCAAGGATTAACATGGATTTTTCTACTAAAACAATATTTGGATTTAAGGGAAATTTTGTCCCACAAGAATAAATTATGGTAGACATTCTAAACCCTTCCCAATTCTTTATTTTAAACTTGAATCATTGAAGAAATTTCTATTCTCATTTTTTGTTAGGTAAGACCATTTTGGCCTTCTTCATGTTGTTGTGAAATCATATTTGAAGACATGACATATTATTGGTCATTCATTCAATTAAATGGCTGTTCTACTTTTTCTACTTTATTTATGGTTTCATATTATGGTTGTTATTTTTTTCTTAATAGTTGCAAAGTATTCTTGGCATTAATTTCATGGTTGTGTTGCGGAATTTTGTATAAGATCTTGCAGTTTTTCTTGCATAATTTGAAAATATAATTTGGACTAATTATGGTGCATGATTGAATGGCTTAGTTACATCTTCTCTACAATATTCAAATTGGATTTGTTGCTGAAGAAAAAGTCGAGTTCCCAAGATATTTTAGACTTGCTACAATGATTTGATGAAGGAATTTCTTTGAAGATATTGTTCTTGTTTCGAGACTCCATGAAGGAATGAAACCATTGTTATAGGATATTTCAAATGGCAAGTTGTTTGTAGAGGTGAGGAAATCTAGTAGAATTTGAGGGCATTTGAAGACTCACCTAATGATTATGTTCATGTGGGAAGAGATATGATGATCATACATGTTTCTAAATTTCATATCACTTTTCGTATTGAAGATTATAAAGTGAATAAATATGCAACCAATCCAAGAGTTTGATGCCAAATTATTCTCTAGATTAAATTTATTGGGTATTCTAAGATGTAACATCACAACTATAATCCTTGGTTTAATTGATGTATATTGTAGATATGAATGTGGTTGTGGCCAAGAAATGTAATATGTGAATGGTATTTTCTGACTTTTAATAAATAAAATGTGATACTAGCTATTGGGGGACATGGACATATATGGAGGCTCAATTATCCAAAAGAGAGGGGAGTGTATAAGAGGGGTCCAAGGAGGAAAGTATTTATGGGTATTAATCAAAACCCACATTCCTGAATTTAATTATCCTTGTCTATAAAAATTCTAAGCTTTTGTTTGAGTGTATGAGATCCCAATCATTGAATACTTGTAAGAGGGTGGATGTATAAAGTTACATCCTATAGTTATTGGGATCATGGGGTTGATTACAATAAGTTTGGGGATGAGCGTGAGTGAAGAAAAAATAACAAGAAAAGAGAGGAAAATCCATATGTACGGGGGGGTTAGTTTTAGAGAACCATATTTTTGCATGAACAACAAGAAGATAACAAAAAGATGAGATATGGAGTTGGAAAAACAATGGAGGGTAAATTTTTGGGCGATATTGGAGTTGTTGAAGCTTGAAGAAGAAAGTTGTGAGGCCTAAAGAGTGAACTCCTCTATGAGTTGAATTGTAACAAGAAGTGATTGTTGTTGTTTTACTAGTAGTTTTCCTAGCAATGAGTTCCATTGAGTTCCCAATTGTGATATTCTGTATTACCTATTCTAGAGAGACCATGATAAAAAAATGGGACACTTGATGGATTGAGAGTAGTGAAGGAGTGCATACCTTCGGTTGGGAAGGTCGAGAGGAAGAGAACTAGTGGAAATCAGGATAGGTGTAGGAGAATGCCAATGTGTTGTGGGATTATCCAAGTTGTGAGTGGACAGTGAGAGACACCCTCTTGTGTGGATTCCTAGCCCTAGATCGAGGTGACTTGTTGTTGAGAAAATGGAACAATAATTCTATGGTTGGGTGGAATGTCCATCCCAAGCAATCATTTGCATAGAATGTTTTCATAATGAATTTGAGTTATATTACATGTTTAATTGTTGTGTTCACTCTATGTTTTGGATTGATTTTTCTACTTATACCTAGATCGGGTTTTAAGGAAGCACACCAGGCTTCATGCACTGCCACGACATCCCCCTACACATGGAGGCATAGTACAAACTCAAGGTAGAAATGATTCCAACTCTCTAGACTCTTTCCAGCATGGTTAATTCGGCCCTTCCATCAGTTTTTACTCCATGCACGAGGATTTTTACATTAAGTCATGGGTTCATTACACTAACCACTCTCACAATTTTAGAGAATTTACAAGGATTAATGGCATTGTTTGATGCCATGACTCCCCACTCAAGACTCCATTGGATAGAATATTTAAACTCTCCTCCTAGCTTGAATATGCATAAGTCTTGGTCTCTCTCTCATCTTACCTCTCATCTAAATAATCTCTAACTTCCATCTAAGTTGTGTCATTACCTATATGGTCATGTTTATTTTCCCACCTCCGTTGTTCTTTCCTCCACCATGCCACGCAGGGGGAAGGGATAGAGGGGACACAATTGAAGAGGTCATGTCATTGAGTTCACTACCCGTGCCACAATCATCCCTCTAGCTGATGCTTATGAAGTTGACACCCCTCCACATATTTGAGATGAGCTTGACCTCACTGAGGTTGACACCAATGTCCTATGCAAGTTCATCGACCATGCTGCAGTTGACGTTGATATTTGGAAGTGGATTCCAGACCCGAGATCTTACATAGAACGTCTCACACTCTACACCAAAACCATGGAATTATACTAGATACTTAAAATAATCATGGGGAAAGTTCTTGTTGAACCCAATGAGGAACATGAGGAAATATTTATGCAAATGGAGCTTCTCAATATGAACAAGAAAATTGACCAACTCTTGAGCATGAATGAGGATTGTGCTTGCCCAATTCATAGCTTGGGTGTTGGCTCACACGCTGCAAAGCCCCCTCTTGAGGCTCCTTCAGTTCCAATTCACTATAATTCATGATTTTGATTATGTATTTTTGTCTCTATAGTCAAGTGGGGTGCAGGGAGACAACCCCACCAACTTATAGTCATAGATAGAATATTAGGTTTAATATGCAGAGACTGGAAAACAATGTTTATGGAAAAGTTTCTCTGGTTTTATTTTTTTCTCTGAAATAATATCATGATAAACTGAATTTTCTATTTAACGTCTCGTCAGGTTTCCCAAGTGGCTGAATAGGCATTTCTATGTATAACCTCTTATTTTTCATGCAATAAAAATTATGAGTCTCGATAATTAATAAAAAAAAACGAGAATGAGTGTGCTACTTCTTGGGTAATTTAATTTCTTATGAGAAAAATCAAATTCCAAACAATTAATTATCAATCCAAGGTGTGTATGTTGATTTCAAAGTTATGATGCAAAGTCTATGCAAGCTACCATTTCCCTTGTAGCATTGGTTATCTAATATATATTGAAATAATGTAAATCAAACCACTGTTAAAAACATGGAAGGCAATCCACACAATAGATAGAAAAGAATAACAAACTTTGGGAAAGTAAATCACACCACACAACAAGCATTGACCAGTGAAACAATCTACTCCCTTTTATTACTAAAAAACCATAATCGTCATCGTCATCGTCATCATAATCATTATCACACACACACACAAACACATTAACTTATTATAAAAATATATTTCAAACTTATAGGCTCAAGTCCATGGATCATAAATATATTAATTTTCAAACTTTACTGTCGATAGTGACAATTCTTGATCTTTTAAAAATGACTTTTTTATAAACGAAAAATATAAACTGAAGTTCATGAGTCATAAATATATTAATTTTCTATATATAATATTGGTTACTTGACTTAAATACCCCAAAACTAGTAAAATTTAACAAAACATTTAATTAGTAGTATCCACTAAAGGAATTTTGAGGAAAGAAATGTGACTTACCTAAATGGTCTTGAAAATCATACTAAAGGAAATATATACTACACATATGGGTAGTCCATGAACCTCTAAATTTCCACATTTCAATTTGCATGTTTAAACAAATCACATAACTATGACCATCATAAACATATAACAATAAAAATAATATCCCGTAACACAAAAATAGGTCCAAATGTATACATATAAAATGTCTTTGTCATTCTAACTAAACCCAATATATACTAAGAAATGAAGATCACTAAGATAAGTAAAAATCAAAGTTCTAACTTTCTAAGGCCAAAATATAGGTTGTTACATATACCAATCCCTAGAACACCACTATGATCTAAAACACACTAATCCCTCCTTGCATGTCTTATCATGTAGCTTCCCATTTTAACCTATATAAAAATAAATATAACTTCCTATAACATTATGGAAGGAAAAAGTAAAATCAAAATGTGGATTGCAATGAAACAAGAATAACCAAAAAAGAAACCTTTCTCATTCCAAGAAATAAAATAAAAATTCTAGAGACATATGACTTAAATTTATATCACAAAGTTCCTTTCTATCCAATGAAATCTTTATGACATTTCAAGTCTAGGTGAAAATTTTTGCATTCGTTTCCAAGCCACGATATGCCTTGCCTTGCCTTGAGTTTCCATGCCATGTCGTGCCTTACCTTGCCAAGCCATGCCATGTCATTGCATGCATTTCCTTGCCATGCCATGCCATGACAAGACATGCCTTTCCTCACCATGCCATGCCATGTCATTCCATGCCTTGCCTTTCCTTTCCATGCCATGCCTTTCCTTTCTATTCATGTCTTGCCTTGCTATGCCATGTCATGCCATGTTATGACTTTCCTTCCCATGAAATTTCATGCTATGTAATTCCATGCCCTGCCATAACATTCCATTGAATGTCTTTCCTTTCAATGCGATGCCTTTCCATTATATTCCATGACATGCCTTCCCTTTCGATGCCATACCATGACAT
>ML795276.1:122091-135420 GCA_009831015.1 Picea engelmannii
TCCTCGGGTCTGTTTGACCTCCCGGTCTAACATCATTCAGTCACTTGAGTAGGATTGACTCTTCGGCTCCCTGTTGGAACCTAGCTCAATTTACACAAGTCCCTCTCTCTCCACCGTGCAGGTCATATCAAACCCGCAGGCTACTGCTAAGCCCCCATTCTTCCTCACCTGACCGTGATTTCTAACCTCAGACTAGTCCTCTTTGCAATTTCTTGCTTCAAAACTTTGTGAATGTCTCGTTCGCCTTTTTCTTCCAGAGTATCTTTCCTCCAAAATACAGGGACCTCCTCCATGTGTCCTTTTGGATCCAATGGTCGAGATTCACTCCGCTCTTAGTGACTTCGTGAATATTTTCCCTTTTCTCCATGCAAATCTTATGAAGTTCCTTCTTGTGAACTCTCATATCTTTTTCCACCTGTATCCTGACGATCAATGTTCAGGATCCACCCCAAATTTTGGAGCTTCATCAACCTTTCACTCCCCTCAACAAAAAACTCTCAGAGAATGATTCCTCTAGACTTCTAGATCTCTTTCCACATATCTCTCCACAGATGATAGATGGTATCATTTTTCTTTGGGACTTCAATGAGTCCTTACTCCTATGGACACTTAGCACTTTTCCCACAGTCTAAGACTTAGACAACTCTCATCCTCTTGCACTCCTTGCAGAGACTTTGTGCGAGAGGTAGAGCATCCCCTAGGAGAGAAGGGAGGGGATTTGCGCCACCATGCCTTTCCATGCCATGCATTACCTTGTCATGTAATGTCATGCATTTCCTTTCCATGCCATGCCATGCCATGCCTTGTCTTTCCTTTCCTTGTTATGTCATGCCATTCCATGAGGTTTCCATGCCTTGCCAAGCCATTGGATGGCATGCCATTGCAATTCCATTCCATTACCATGTAATTGCCTTGCCTTTCCATCCCATTGTCATGTCATGACATACCATTTCCATGTCATTTTTATGAATTTCCAAGCCATTATGTTTCCATGCCTTTCCAAGCCAATAAAGGATATTAACTAAGTTCAAACAAGTCCATGGAAAGTCCCAAATACCACAAATCAACAAGGAAACTATATCTATTATAAAATTTGTAATTAACATGTTTAACTTCAGGAATATGACAAGTTACAATAGGAAAAATATAACCCTTAAATCAAGTAATCATGCAATGAAAGGGGGCTATAAATTCAAGCCTAAACTAGGGTTTAAATTAAAAAAGTCCTTGTTGAAATGGAATATGGAACACAATAGCCCTAGAATATTCAAGACATCAAGCCCTGAAGGGATACAAATTGTGATAAAAATGTAATAAATGTGTCAAGGTGTATTCTAAGGGTGAAATATGATAATTAAACCCTAGCCTCCAAGATAACAAGGGTGGAAATCGAGGGCTAGTCCTAATCTAACCACGGAATTGAGGGTTTCAAGGCAAGCTTAATTCAAGAAAAATAGAATATAACATGCAACATCACCACTTTTATAAAACATTTATTTAATACATTCAATAAATAAGCATCAACAATTTAGAAAGAGCACTTACTAGGTAAATAAATGATCATCTATGAATTCCTAACCACAAAATCGTCCACAAAACTCAAAACATGGATCTAAGGTATCTTCATAGTTTTGAAACTTTGATTATCATAATTAATAGGATTTACATAGAAAGATATGGCACTAAATAAGTTTATGTTCCATCCTTATGGTGTAGTCTCATTATACTATTGATCCATACATTTCTTTTGTATTGAATGGAAAACAACATAACTTCAAGGCCTTATTGATCCATGTATTACATTTCCATGCTGTGCCTTGCCATGCCATGCCTTTCCTTTCCATGCCATACCATGCCTTGCCATGACATGCCTTGCCTTTCTATACCATGCCTTGCCTTGCCTTTCCATGTCATGTCATCAAATTCCTTTCCTTTCCATGTCATGCCATGCCATGCCATACCTTTCCATGTCTTTCCTTTCAATGCCTTTCCATGCTATGCCATGCCTTTCATTTATTTTCCTTTGCATTCCTTTCCATGCCATGCCATGCCATACCTTTCCATGTCTTTCCTTTCGATGCCTTTCCATGTTATGCCATGCCTTGCATTTATTTTCCTTTGCATTCCTTTCCATGCAATCTCATTCCTTGCCATACCATGCCATGGATTGCATTTCCAAGACTTGGCTCGCCTTGCCATGCGATGCCTTGCATTTCCATGCCTTGGATTTCCTTTATTTCCATGCCATGCTTTGCCTCGCCATGCCATTCCTTTTTATTCCTTCCCATCCCATCATATGCCTTGCGTTTCCTTGCCTTCCCATGCCATTTCATTCCTTTTCATGCCATGACTTTCCTTTGCATACCTTGACATGCCATGTCTTTAATTTCCTTACCTTACCCTGCCATGCATTGCCTTTCCTTGTAATGTCATGCCATGTCATGCCTTTCCTTCCCTTTCCTTGCATGCCATGTCATTCCATGCGCTTCCTTTGCATGACTTTCCAAGCCATTCCTTTGATTTCCTTGCCCTGCCATGCCATGCATTTCCTTTCCTTACCATTTCGTGCCATGTCATGCCTTTCATTTTCATGTATTTCCATTTGATGCATTACCTTTCCTTTCCATTCCATTTCATGTCTTTCCTTTTCATACCTTTCCATGCCATGCCATGCCATGCCTTGCATTTCCTTGCATTTTCATGCCATGAAATTCCTTTCCATGCCATGCCATGAATTTTGTTTCCTTTCCTTGTCATGCCATGCCTTGCCTTTCCTTTGCATGCTTGAACATACCATGCCTTGCATTGCCTTTCCTTCCAATGTTATGCATTGACTTGTACTTCCATGCCATGCCTTTCCTTTCGATGCCATACCATGCCTTTCCATAACATGCCATGCCTTTCCATGGCATTCCATGCCTTGACTTTCCATGTCATGCCATGACATGCCTTGCCTTTCCAATCCATGCCTTTCCTTGCCTTCAATTTCCTTTCCTTGCCATACCATGCCTTTCCATGCCATGCAATGCCTTTCATTTCCATGGCATGACAACGAAAGGCAAGACAACTCATGACATTGCAAGGAAAGGCATGGCTTGGAAAGGAAAGGAATAGCATGTAAGCTCGAGGTCTTATTTATCCATTCCATTCCATGCCTTGATGTGTCATGTCATGTCATGACATTTTGTTCCTTTCCATGCCATGCCTTAACTTTCCATGCAATGTCATACAATTCCATGTAATGTATTCCCTTGCCATGCCATGTCTTAACATTCCCTGCCATGCCATGTTATGCCTTCGATTACCTTGCCTTTCCTTTCCATGACATTACTTTCCTTGCCCTACCATTTCTTTCCTTGCCTTGCCATGTTATTCCATGCCATGTCTTTCCTTGTGTTTCCTTTCCATGCTATGACATTCCATGCCATGCCTTGTGATTCCATGCCGTGCCTTTCTTTTTCATGTCATGCCTTGTCATTCCATGCCATCCCTTTCTTTTCCATTCCATGCCATGCATTTCCTTACCATGCCCTGCCTTCCATTTCATTTCCATGCCTTGCCTTGCCATGCCATGCCTTTCATTTCATTTCCTTTTATGCCTTTCCATGCCTTGCCTTTCCATTCCTTACCTTTCCTTGTCATGCCATGTATTTTCATGCCATGCATTGCATTGTCTTTCCATGCCATGCCTTGCCTTGGCTAACCACAACTCATATAAAAGGTACTTTCATTATGATATTCATACAACTAATTGTTTGTAAAAATAAATTTGTTTTCATCATTCAAGAGAATTTCTTATCAAATTAATTTAATGAAAAATGCATGGCATTCATGTATCATAACTTTTTTCTTTCCTAAAAAAAATAATTCTTGTACTAAATGAACAAGTTTAATACGTAAAAATTACAATCAAAGGATTCATTAAGCATGTAATTCTACTAATTATTATCACATCTATCTTAGATAAAAATACTTGGATGAGAATTTCAATGTCACAGTGTAAGATCTCTTTATTCATATATCTAAGGTATATTCATAGTTTTGAAACATGGATTATCATAATTAATAGGATTGACCTAGACATTTCCTTTACTTTCCATTTCTAGCTTTTATTAGCCATGGCATTTGTTTCCTTGGATTCCCTTGTCTTTCTTTAATTTTCCTTGCTTTTCTTTGCCTTGATTTGTCTTTCCTTGCATTTCATTACCTTTCCTTGCATTTCCTTACCAACATGTCCCTGAATGGCTTGAGGAGGTGAGTTGAAAATCACGATAAAAATCAAACTGGGACTCGAATGGATGAACCTTTAGTTGCATTGGATCTGGATCACCTGGTTTTAGCTAGTGGGGCCCCTCCAATGTCATTGTGTTGACTATAACAAAAAAAAAAATTAGAGGACCTCCAAGACTAGGGTTTTTCTCAATGAGGCATAGTGCAATATATAAACAAGAGGTCGATTTCAATAACATTGTGGAAGGCGATTTTGGGTAGTGTGGTTGTCTGGAATTTGGCTAAATAGACTTGTAGGAGCTTACTAAACTACATTATTATGCTTAGTTTAGATTTTATGCCCCTGTACGAAATTGGTGACATGTCCTTGAATGACTTGAGGAGGCGAGTTGAAACTCTCGATAAACCTCAAACCATGACTCAGATGGACAAAAATTTGGTTCCATTAGATTTAGAGCACTAGGTTTCATCTAATGGGACCCCTTCAATGTCATTCTATTGATTGGAAAACTTCTTGTTAGAGGATCTTCAACACTAGGGTTTTACTCAATGAGGTATAGTGCAATTTCTGAAGAAGAGGTTGATTTTTAAGAACACTATGTCGAGTGATTGTGGGTAGTGTGGTCACATAGTCCTTGGCCAAAGAGACTTGTGGGAGCTTATGAATCTTCTTTATGATGCTCATTTTGTATTTTATACCCCTGAACCAGATTGACGACATGTCCATGAATGGCTTGAGAAAGTGAGTTGCAACTCACAATAAAACACAAACCAGGACTTGGATGGATGAACCATCAGTTGCATTGGATCTAGAGCACTAGGTTTTATATATTGGGGGGCTTCTATTTCCATTATGTTTACCATAAAATTGTTTGTTAGAGGATCTTCGACAATACGATTTTACTCAATGAGACATAGTACGATTTCTAAACAGGAGGTCAATTTTCAAGAAAACTATGTCGAGCGATTATGGGTATCTTGTTCATGTGGGCCTTGGAAAAAACATACTTGCATGAGCTTACAAAACTTCATTATGCAACTCAGTTTGGATGTTACGCCCCTAGACCAAATTGGTGACATATCCCTGAATTGCTTGAGGAAGCGAGTTGCAACTCGTGATAAAAATCAAACTAGGACTTGGATGGATGAAAATTCAGTTGAATTGGATCCAGAGAACTAAGTTTCATATGGTGAGGCCCCTCCAACATCATTTCGTTGACTGAAAAACGTTTTTTTAGAGAATCTTCGACACTAGGGATTGACTAAATGAGGCATAGTGCAATTTTTGAACAAGAGGTCGATTTTCAAGAACACTGTGTCGAGCGATTGTGGTTAGGATGGTCATGTGGGACTTGGCCAAAGAGAATTGTTGGATCTTATGAAACTGTGTTATGCTTCTTGGTTTGGATTTTATTCCCTTGGACCAAATTGGTGACATGTACATAAATGTCTTGAAGAGGTGAGTTGCAACTCATGATAAAAATCAAACTAGGACTTGTATGGATGAAGTGTCGGTTGCAATGCATTAAGAGTATCATGTTTCAAATAGTGAGTCCCATATTCTATCATTCTGTTGACTGAAAAACTGTTTCTTGGAGGATCTTTGGAACTAAGTTTTTTCTCAGTGACTATTACATATCTTGACAATCTAACACCTTGTTAGGCTAGACATGGAAATGCATGGCATGGCATGGAAATGAAAGGTATGGAAAGGGATGGAATGGAATGGTAGGGCATGGAAAGGCATGGCATGGAATGGTAAGGCATGGAAAGGAAAGGGCTAGCATGGCATGGCAAGTGAAGGCAAGGAAAGTCATGTTATGGCAACTGAAGGAAATGTAAGGAAAGGAAAGGAATGGAATGGAAAGGAAAGTCAAGGCATGACATGACAAGTGAAGGAAATTAAAGACATGGCATGGAAAGGAATGGCTTGATATGGAAATTGAAGGCAAGGAAAGGAATGGAAAGTGAAGGAAAGGCAATGCATGACATGGAAAGTGAAGGCAATGCAAGGAAAGGAAAGGCATGACATGGAAAGGCAAGGCAAGGCATGGCATGAGAAGTGAAGGAAATAAAATCCATGGCATGGAAAGTCATGGCATAGAAAGGCAAGGCAAGGCTTGGCATGACAAGTGAAGGGATTTCAAGGCATGAAATGGAAAGGCATGGATTGGCATGGCATGGCATGGCATGGCATGGAAATTTAAGGAAAGGAAAGGCATTCAAAGTGAAGGCAATGAAATGCATGACATGGAAGGTGAAGGAAATGAAAGGTAAGGCATGGCATGGAAAGGAATGGAATGGAAAGGCAAGGAAAGGCATGCCATGCCAAGTAAAGGAAATGAAAGGCATGCCATGGAAAGACAAGGAAAGGCATGGCATGCCAAGTGAAGGAAATGCAAGGCATGGATTGACATGGCATGCCATGGATATTTAAGGCAAGGAAAGGCATGAAAAGTGAAGGCAAGGAAATGCATGACATGGAAATTGAAGGAAATGCAAGGAAAGGGAAGGTTTGTCATGGAATAGAAATACATGATATGGCATGTCATGGAAAGTGAAGGCATATAATTGCATGGAATGACAAGGAAAGGCATGGACTAGCATGGAATGGAAAGTAAAGGAAAGGCAAGGCATGTCATGTCATGGAAATAGATGGCAAGTTAAGACAAGGAAAGACATGGAATGGAATGGAAAGGCAGGGCATGGAAATGAAAGGCATTCCATGGAATGTCATGGAAAGGTGTGGCATGGAAAGGAAACACATGGAAATGCAAGGAATATCATTTAAATGAAACGTATGGCATAGGATGTTAAGGAAATTCAATGCATGGCATGGAAAGGAAAGGCATGACATGGCAAGTGAAGGAAAGACATTGCATGGCATGGAAAGTAAAGGCATCACATGAAATGGAATGGAAAGTCAAGGCATAACATGGTAAGTGAAGAAAAGGAAATGCATGGAATGGAAACTGAAGGAAATGCAAGGCAAGGAAAGTGAAGGAAATGCAAGGAAATACATGGAAAGTGAAGGCGATGTAAAGAAAGGCAAGGGAAGGCATGACATGGAATGTTAAGGAATGTCATTGAAGGTGAAGAAATGGAATGGAAAGGAAAGCCATGGAATGGCATGGAAATTAAAGGCATGACATGGCATTGAATGCCATGGAAAGGAAAGGAATAACATCACAAGGAAAGACATGGAAAGTGAAGGCAATACATGGCATGGAATGGCATAGAAAGTGAAGGAAAGGAAAGGAATGGCATGGCATGGAAAGGGATGGCATGGAAAGGAAAGGCATTGAAAGGGATTGCATGGCATGGCATGGAAAGTAAAGGCATGGAAATGAAAGGAATGACATGGAAAGGAAAGGAACGACAGTGAAAGTGAAGGCAATGCAAGGCGCGGCATGGCATGGAATGACATGGAAAGTGAAGGAAATGCAAGGAATGGTATGGAATGGAAAGTGAAGGAAAGGTAAGGCATGACATGGTGTGGCATGGAAAGTGAAGGAAAGGAAAGGCATGGCATAGAAAATGAAAATAATACAAGGAAATACAAGGCAGGGCATTACATGAGAACAAAAGGCATGGCATGACATGGCAAGGAAATGAATTTCATGGTAAGGCAAGTCATGGAAAGGCATGGCATGGAAAGTGAAGGCAATTAATGGAAAGGAAAGGCATGGCATGGCATGGTATGGACATAAATGGCATGGTAATGTATGTCATGAAAAGGTAAGGCATGGCATGTAAAGTGAAGGAAATACAAGGAATGGCATGGCGTGGCATGGAAGGGCAAGGCATGGAATGGGATTTCATAGCAAGTGAAGGAAAGGAAAGCCATGGCATGGAATGGAAAGTGAAGGAAAGGAAAGGTATGGAATGTAAAGTGAATCCAATGTGAGGCTATTAAAGGCATGGAAAGTCAAGAAATTCCATGGGAAGGAAAGCCATGGCATGACAAATGAAAGAAATGCAAGGTATGGCATGGAAAGGAAAAGAATGGAATGACATGGCATGGAAAGGAAAAGAATGGAATGACATGGCATGGAAAGTGAAGCAAAGACAAGGCATGGAATAACATGGTATTTCATGTGAAGGAAAGGAAAGGAATGACAAGGGAAGTGAAGGCAATGAAAGGAAAGGCAAGGCATGCCATGGAAAGTGAAGTCAAGGCAAGGCATAGCATGTAAAAGTAAGGCATGAAATGGAAAGTCAAGGCATGACATTGCATGGAATGGAAAGGTAAGGCATGACATGGAAAGGAAAGGAAATTCAAGGCATGGAAAGGCATTCCATGACAAGGCAAGACAAGGCATGGAAATACAAGAATACTATAACAACCATAAAATGAAGCCAAATTTTCAATAATTCATAAATATGAAATATTTGTTCAATTATTCCTTTTATATACCTGTGGTGATTCAATCAGACCATCAAGATCACTTATAATATTGATGGTCTCCATTAACTTCTTGTTCTCATAGAAAGGCAAGAAGTATCGTATCTTTGATGAGTTCTTACTTGGTATTGTTTGTAGTTGGAGGTTTGTACCAACAACCAAGTTTCTATAGTGGTATACAGCTTCACCTAGTCTATACTCTTGAAACAAATAACCACCTTTCTTCGGTGTTCTTTCATATTGTGTTAGATATTTTCCTTTAATAACTATTGACCCAATCATAAATTCAATTCCTTCAGAGTCTGTTAATGATCTCATAAGGGTATTAGCTCCCTCTAAGAAACGTGCCAACCAATAATTAGTGCCCCATTCGTTATATATTGGGGAAACCACTACATATATGTTTCCTCCAAAAAATAGAGTGCCAACATGTGAGTCCACTGAATGACCAAAGCATAAAATATTAATGCTAGTTATTGAAAATTTAAAACAAGGTTTCAACAAACCTGGCAGTATGAGATCTGAGACATGATCATAATCTACTGAAATACTTGATTGGTCCTCCTCCAATTGGGATAATTCCATAGTTACATGTTGAAAAATGGGGAATGATACATGATCCCATCTATCAACCCGATCTATCGATTCACAATCATCTCATTTATTACTACTATATGGATGAGAGAAGCAAGAGAGTTTTCTCATCCATATTTCACCTATTGCAACATCTGATGTTCTAAATCAATGGAATGCACAAGTGGACTATATATTTTTCATTCATACATATATGATCAATCTACATCGAACACCTCCCAAATATATATATATATATATACATGTCATTTCCTGTATGATTGGTCTTCATGAGTTCTTGTTCCCTCTCCCATTATTTAAGAACACCATTCAACAATGGATTTCACATCTGAATGAGGGAAGTAGTGAAATTCATTTATTGTCTGTGTAATGATATTTTTATGCATGCACCTTCTCCATCATGATCCCCTTTCTCGTGCCTGGAGTCAAAATAGTTCCAAATGTGTGGTACCTTGATTTTTTGTGCAACATACACAACCATTGAAATACACAAGAATTTTTGAACTGGCCTGAGCAACCATATGACCAAATCCAATATTGATCCATCTGTATGTTCTTCTCCTTAAGGTGATTGTAGAAAAAATGAAATAAATGTTGTACATATGCTAAGTCATGGCACTGATCATTGCTTATGTAGAAGTGATACTCCTTCAATATAACTTTGTTTTATTTGTTATTATATAGCCCATGCATGTATGTTATGTGGACCATTTTGTTGAACTGCTCTGAGTGATAATATTGTCTTTGAATTTCATTTTGTGGTTGAAGGGTGTAGTTCTCAGCAAAATCAACCATTGCTAAAGCAGTACCAACAAGAAATGTATCTCTTCATATTCTAAAATGATCCTCCTACTATCAAGCCACATAAACATGTCAAACATATTGTCATGTATTTTTTATGAATTCCTTCATGAAGTCACATACTCGTATTTGAGAAGTCACCAATTGTATCTTTTTTCTTTCTTGTCCTCCATCAATATCATATGCGACATATATAAATATTTGTAAGGAAACTTGTTTTTTCCCCAATTCATACTCATCACTTACATGGATGCATTTTCTTAATAATTTCATTCCACTACACCTAGGGCATGTCCCATCTAAGAAAGTTTTTTTATAAAATGTACAACCCTATGGCCTTGTACAAAATATGTTATGAATAAAGTCTCTAGATGAAGACGACGAAAATATGATTGAGCATTGTTGCAAAATGGTTTTATGAAAAATACAATATATATGTGTATATGTGTGTGTGTCATAATAATAGCCATACTCAATGTGATATCTACAATAACATGTGTTACAAATTGTGTTTATTCAAACATACCAAGGCTTGCATTTATGTAAATGTCTTTGGCCGAAGTTAAGTGCACTATGTATTCTCCTGACTCTCTCATACAAGTTTTTTTGTGTAGTGTCAAGAAAGTGTTTAATATGGGGTTCCCTGTCCCTATATCCCCTTCATGAAGCCACATACTTGTAGCTGGGAAGTCACCAATTGTATCTTTTTTCTTTCTTGTCCTCCATCAATATCATTTGTGACATATTTAAATCTCTACAAGACAAACTCCTTCCTCCCCAATTCATACTCATCGCTTACATGGATGTACTTTCTCAGTAATTTCATTCCAAGATTTTTGATCAAATATAAAACTCTCTTGCCTTGTACAGAAGATTTTGTGAATAAAGTCTCTAGATGATGACGGTGGAAATATAACTAAGAATTCATGCAAAAGGGTGTTATGAAAAATAAGAAACTTGTATGTGTGTGTATGTGTCATAATAATAACCATAATCAATGTAATATCTAAAAAAGCATGTGTTATTAATTGGGTTTGTCCGAACATACCAATGATTTCATTTATGTAAATATATTTGGCCCCAAGTTAAGTGCACCATGTAGTGTCCTTAATCTCTCATACAATTTTGTCCATGTAATGTCAAGAAAGTGTTTAATATGGGTTCACAGTCCCTATATGCCCTTCATGAAGTCCATACTCGTACTTGTATGTCACCAATTGTATTATTTTTCTTTCTTGTCCTCCATCAATATCATATGTGACATATTTAAAGCTCTGGAAGGAAACCTCCTTCCTCCCAAATTCATACTCATCTCTTACATGGACGCACTTTGTCAATAATGTCATTCCACCACAATTGGGGCATGTCCCATCTAAGCTTTCTTTTTGATAAAATGTACAACCCTCTAGCCTTGTACAAAATATTTTGTGACTAAAGACTCTAGATGACGGCGACGACAATATCACTAAGAATTACTGCAAATGAGTGTTATGCAAAACTTGAAATATGTGTGTGTGTGTTTGTCATAATAGTAACCATACTCAATGTGATATCTATAACATCATGTGTTACAAATTCTGTTTATTTGAAAATACCAAGTATTGCATTTATGTAAATATATTTGGCCCAAGTTAAGTGCACTATGTACTATCATGAATCTCTCATACAATTTTGTCTGTGTAATGTAAAGAAAGTATTTAATATGGGGTCCATGGTCCCTATATCCCCTTCTCAATTTTAGTACATCTTTTTGGTTGGAAGAAGGCCTAGATTCTTATGCTGGGAATCATGTATTAGAGCCTTAACTACTCCAATTAACTTCATGATAGAATGAGGTATCCTACCAGTGACGGACCACAAATTTTTTGGACCACTTGTGTTGATGTTATCTCTTCTATGAGAATATTTTCTAAGGGGTTTGAAATTTCATTTGATGAGATGCGAGGTTTGTTCTAGAAAACAATGTTTTCTTGTGATATTTCTAACAATTGATTGTGACAAGACACGTTGAGCTGGATTGCGGTCTCTAGAACGATATTTCTTACCAATTTTTTGAAAATCATATACAAGGTTTCTAAAAATATGATGATTTGTTTCTAAACTCTTGACTATTTTAATGCCTAAAATTCTCTTCTAGAAACAATCAAACTTCTTGATTTTCACAAAGCCAAAAATAATTGATCTTGATATTTAGTAGCATCATATTTTTGTTCAAAATATTCTTTAATGATTTTATAAGAATGATAATGAATAGTATGGTTACATAACTTACCTCCAAGTTATGCCATACCACTTTCATCAACTTGAATCCAATTAGGATTTCTTCATCGCACAATGCTCATTCTAAGTAGGGACAATGAATGTTTGTTTTGGCACTCTTGACCTCCTTGCTATGGAGTTAACAATGTTGTAGTTCTTTCCCATTCAATCACTAGAGTATCAAATATGGGAGGAGCGTGGACATGGGATTGACTATTTTCTAGAACACATGATTGTCCAGCAAGAGGTTTCACCACAAGAACTTCTTCACCACAATTCTACACACCGATTTCCTCTCTAATTTGATCCATTATATAACCAAATCCAAGCAAATTATCCATCACCTGGTCATCTAAAACAAGTTGTCTTGATGAGATACTGGATGGATTGGTCTATGATGAACTCATGTTCTTTTCTAGGTCTATTTCTATGTCATGGTCTACGTCATGGTCATCATATAGATATAGGTCATGGTATAGGTCTTTCCATATCTAGCTCTTTCTATCTCTAGGTCTAGGTATAGATCTTAACATGTTTAGGTCAAGGCCATTTCTTTCCTTGTGATGTAGGGATGGGGGGTGAAGAGAGAGGAAGAAAGAGAGTGTGAGAGGGGGAGAGAGGAAGAAAGAGAGTGTGAGAGGGGGAGAGAGGAAGAAAAAGAGAGTGTGTAAGAGTAAAGGATAGGGAAAAAGAGAGGGGGTGTAGAGAGAGAGAGAGAGAGAGGAAGGGGGCTTAGATAGAATAAAATAGAGCAAGGTGGGGAGAGTGTGGGAGAGATATGGAGGGGGATTCAGAGAGCTAGAGACAGAAGGATAGATGCAAGAGGTAAATATTTAAAGGGGTAGAGATGGATTATTTGATATTGTGAGAGGGTGGGAGAGGAAGACGAAGAGGGGTGAGATAGAGATAGAGAGAGGTGGGAGAGAGATCATAGATGTAGGAGAGAGAGAGGTTGGAGAGAGATTGTAGATGTAGGAGAGAGAGAGAGGAGAGATAGTGGGAGGGAGGGGGAATGAAGGAAGGAGGTGGGGGGTACAGAG
>ML795276.1:138623-152605 GCA_009831015.1 Picea engelmannii
GAGAGAGAGAGAGAGAGAGAGAGAGAGGAGAGAGAGTGGAGAGGAGGGCGGTAGAGAGAGAGTGTGTGAGAGTACATATAGATAAGTGTCCTATCATACATAATCTAGCATATGTCGAACACTCATTGGGAATAAACAATATAAAAAGATTCTTCTTATATTAAAATAAAAAACAAAATCAACATATCATAATCATCATTAAACCATGCTAAATCATTATTAAACCATGTTAAATCATTATTAAACCATAGGTGAACGATCATATCCAAAAAATATCGTTATTAAACAAGAGTTATATTTCACTTAGGGCTTTGGTGTGGAGGGGGATAAGGGTAGAATATAGGTTATGCCTAGGCTTAGATGGAGATAGGGTGGTTTAGGTCAAGTTCTAGGTCTATTTCATGGTCTAGGTCACGGTCATGTTCATATAAGTACTCGTATAAATACTAAATTGGAAGAAGAAGAAAAAATTAACACTCACCTTACAAGTGAGGATACATTTCTCTATTACACATATCCTTTATTCATTGTGAGACTTGCCTTGCCTTTAGATGGAAAGAGAGAGAGGGATTTAAAACTAGGGGGTAAAGAGAAGGAGGTGGGGAGGGTGAGAGAAAAAGGGGTAGAGAGAGAGTGAGAGTGAGACTAAAAATAAGGAGAGAGAGAAAAAGAGGTGGTAGATGTAGGAGAGAAGGAGAGGAGACATAGTGGGATGGAGGTGGAGAGAGGGAGGGAGCAGGAGGGTAGAGAGAAAATGTGTGAGTGTGAGATAGGGGGAAGAGAAAGAAAGAGAGGGTGGATAGAGAAGAAGTGTTTGAGTGTGTGAGAGGGAGGAAGAGAAATAAAGAGAGGGGGTTTTGAAAATGAGTGATTGAGTGTGTGAGAGGGAGGGAGAGGGAGAGGGAGCGTAGATCAATCTTTCAGAAGAAAACTGCCCCATGTTTTCTTCTTGTCAAGATTGATCTACGCTCTAGATATCATCTAAGAGCAGGACATAGAGAAGATGACATTTCGATGTCATTTTGGACACTTTCAGTTCCTAGTTATACCATTTGGGCTAACCAATGCACTCGCTACATTCCAGTCTTGCATGAACCATATATTCAGGGATCAGTTAAGGAAATCAGTCTTGGTTTTCTTCAACGACATATTGATCTATAGACGGTCATGGAAAGAGCATATGGGGCACCTGGATGAGGTATTGAGCACCATGGAGGCACAATCATTATATGCCAAAGAGTCCAAGCGCAAGTTTAGTATGATATATCTACTTTACTTGGGCCATGTCATCAATTCACAGGGGGTACAGGTGCACCAATAGAAGATTAGGGCCATTCTGGATTGGCCGATGCCTAGGAATGTGACAGAATTGAGGAGATTCTCTGGGTTGTGAAAATATTATAGGCGGTTCGTTCAGGGTTTTTCTCATCTTAGAGAACCAATGATAGATCTTACCAAGCATGGGGCCTTCATATGGACCGATAAATCACATGAATCCTTTGATCACATGAAAGAAGTCATGGGCACTTGTCCAGTGTTGGCACTACCAGACTTCACCTTGCCATTTGTACTAGATTGTGATGCATCCTGTGAAGGGATCAGTGAAGTTTTGATGCAGGAAGGACACTCCATTATATTTGATATCCAGAAGATTATTCATCCTGAGAGGTTGAACTCCATTTGTGACAAGGAAATGTTGGCAATCATGCATGCCTTGACCAAGTTCAAAAAATATTTGGTGGGCAGCAAATTCGTGGTCAAGACTCATCACAACATTTTGAAGTATTTCCTTGAGAAGAAGGACCTTAGTGAGAGCTAACAGAAATGGGTGATGAAGGTACATGCATGACTTTGACATAGAGTATGTCAAGGGGAAGAAGAACATTATGGCCGATGCACTATTAAGGAGTCCTGTGACATGTTCTTTGATGGAGATTTCAGCAGATTGGAAATCTCACTTGTTAGTGGAATATTCCAAGAACAAGTTCTCTTGTGAGGTGATGGATGGGCAGATACACGATGACCAATATAGGGTCATTGACGATGTCATATTTTACAAGGATAGAGTCTACTTGGTGCCAGATTTAGGGCTCAAGAAGAAGATCCTCATCGCAGTTCACGATTCACCTCTAACAGGCCATCAAGTTTTTTTCAAAACCTATAGACAGATCAGAGAGGTTCTCATGGAAGGGCCTCAAACAAGACATTATGAGACACGTCAATGGGTGTGTGAATTTCTAGCAGAACAAGTCAGAGCATGCTCTTCCAGCAGGGCTACTTCAGCCACTCCCCATTCTAGAGAAGAAATGGGAGAGTATATCTATGGACTTCATCACAAGTCTACCCAAGGTCCAGGGTAAGGACTATATCTATGTTGTGGTTGAAAGAATGACCAAGTTTTCTCACTTATATGCCATACCGATAGAGTACAATGCAATTCAAGTAGCCGATATTTTCTTCAGGGAGATCTTCAGACTTCATGGGTTGCTGAAGAACATTGTTAGTGACAGGGGTAGTCAGTTCATAGGGACATTCTGGAGAGAGTTGTTTCGATTGGTGGGGACGGAGTTGACACCTAGCACCATCTATCACCCTCAGATAGATGGGCAGACCGAGATTATCAACAAGTGGGTTGAAGGTTATTTGAGAAACTATGTAGGAGGACAACAAAGAATGTGGGTAAAGTGGTTACATTTAGGATAACATTGCTAAAACACGACCTTCCACATGTCCATTGGTATGACACCCTTCTGAGAATTGTACAGATATGATGCTCCCACTTTGGTAGACTTGGTCTTTGGGGAGAGAAGAGCTCCCAAGGCCAAGGATTGGATCATATAGAGTCAGGAGATTCTCAAGTTGTTGAAAGAGAACCTGTAGATGTTGCAAAACTGATAGAAGATAAGTGCGGTCAGGCATAGGATAGAGCGCAACTTTGAGGTTGGACATTTGGTTTTCTTGAGACTCCAACCCTACAGACAGTCATCTCTGAAGAAGAGTGGGGCCGAGAAACTCAAGCCTAGATTTTATGGTCCTTACAAGATCATGCATCGAGTAAGGGAGGTTGCTTACGAGCTAGAGCTTCTAGAGGGGAGAAAGATTCGTAACATGTTCCATGTGTCTTGCCTAAAAAAGGCAGTGGGACAATTCATTAGCACATCAGAGGAGCTTCCCCCATTGTATGAGGGACAGTTGGAGTTAGTTCTGGAGGAGGTTTTGGAGTTTCGGGAGTGGAAACTGAGGAGCATGGTCATCAGAGAGTGTTTGATCATATGGAGAGGGCTTCCAGTAGAGGATGCTACTTGGGAGAGCGAGTAGGTGTTGCAACACCCTGGACTAGTATTGCTTGAGGACATGCAATTTTGGGAAGGGAGGACTGTAATGTGCCTTTCCAAATAGGAGCTCCAGAGAGGTGGCTTAATGGTCTAAACTGCCTCATTAGACTATAGCCAGGGCTAGAAAGGGGTAAACAAGGTCACTAGAGGTCACTTCAGTCACCAATGTTATATTCAAAAAGTGACATTGAGCTAAAAAGGGTAAAAACTGCTTTTAAGTTAGTATGGGCTAAAAATATAAGTCAACAGTGAATTAGGGTTTCAACAGTGATTTAGGGTTTTGGAAGTCAATAGTGAATTAGGGTTTCAGTAGTGATTTAGGGTATTGGAAAGCTATAAAGGAAGGGTTAGCGACCTAATTCATCATTATGCAGATTATGACTTGTCATTGAGGAGAAGAGTCGCATCTCAGGAGAGATAGTTCAGTGGATTCCAGGAGGAAGACACCAGTTGGCTGATTTCAGTGTCAAGAGACACACCCTAGTCACTGGGGAGATCATTCAGGTCTTCTATCATTCTGTAGCAGTAGTTACACAATGTTCAACAGCAAGGGCACATTCATCTAGAGTGAGGGCGCAACTTCTGAGAGGGTTTTTAGTCAACTTATCCCATCCAGGGAGAATTCTGAGATTTCCCTCCGACCCATTTGAGAGGAAGGCAAGGCACATATTTTTCTTAGTTCCTCATCAGATTCCAATGAAGGAATCAACTGGGGTTCATTTTCTAGACTTGGACGTGCGACACTTTTGGCGGATACATTTGGGGTTCCAAAGCGAGCATCAGGCCATATTCAGGGAAACCCTTCCGACCCATTTCCCAGTAGACCAAGGCGATCATTTTGAGACACATCTTATCTGATTCCGACGGTGGAATCACTAGGATGCATTTTTCCAAAGAAAGAGGGGCACATTCCCACAGGGGGGATCCATCCAGGGTCCAAACTCACTAGAAGAAGGGTATGACAGCTACCAGTATTGAGGACTAGAGCAGGGTGCATCATTTGGGACAGTTTCCAGGCCATTCTGAGAAGTACATCTCCTAAGGAGAACTTTCCAGACTTCCAACAGTTACCGTCAGAGCTTCCATAGTCCTAGCGCATCCATTGATTCTGCAGTGCTCCCATATTCTGGGTATTATCTTTTAGTTGCTTATTTGTATTCCAGCTAAGATATTTTGTCTGTTGATCTAGTTGAGTATTGTCATTTTATTCAGCCGCATTCAACCATTTTGTAATCCACAGAGATATCATAATATAAACTTTGCAGTTCTTTGTCGCATTTTTTATTTGTATGATCATTTATATGCTATAAACGATTAATCCTACAGACACATTAGCAATGTTTCCTAGACTAGCCAAGTCAGGAACATTACATAAAAGGTCCACCTATTAAACAAATAATATTGTAACATTCTCCACCCATTTTAATTCATAAAGAACAATACTTTATAAAATACATGTCCACTCATTTATATAAAATCCATCCTTCATATATCTTGGTATTATATATCTTGCATACCACTTTCCAACGATTATCTTACCTTGTTTCAAAACTTGCCACGAATTTCATATCTCTTATGCATTACACAACAAATAAACCGCTTTTCATATCGGGTAAGTCCATGCATATGCTTGTGCTCTTATTGTGCCTGTTGGATGATCTATGGGTACTGCCAGAGTTAGGAGAGATTATTGCCCCCTTTGAACAGGTTTACCCGCAATAGGTTAGAAACTATAACCCATGTGCAACAATTCCATTTTCTTTCACCACTTAGCACACAAATCGAACTCTTTCTTAAACTCACGTAAACTCACGCAGATATGTTTGGTTTGGCTAACCTGCTCTGATATCTAGCGATCAGATTCTCTTCTCCTTTGCTATCTGATCTTTCAAATTTGAGCTATGATACCTCTTGTTCGGCAACAGAATCATAAACTTAACAAGATTCTACTAACAAAGAAATTAAAACTAAGATTAAACTGAGAACAATAATTACACAATTGACACAATGATTAATGTGGAAACTCAATACTAGAAAAAACCATGGAGAAATGATAATCGATATTCTTATTATTCAAGGGAGAATTACAATAGCCATCACATACATACAACCATCCTCTATGGGTATGCTCGTATATATAATATCTATCACACAGTTACACTTACATGAATTAATCATAAATATATCACAAGGTTACACAACCTTTTCACTGTAGTGTGCATGCATGCACAATCTAAACTTAGTTGATTTACATGTGCATGCTACTGCACGAGAAATTAGTTGACACTTTTCCAACATGGCAGACCATCACACGGGCTCGCAACCTAGCTCCCGACGAGCCAACGATATTCAAGTTCATAGTACCGAGATTGATACCTCAGTTTCCTTATTCTTACTTCGACAACGCTATCCAAATTGTTAGCACCAAAGTCAAGGCAAGGGATCTCCTAGCCTACGATATCTGTTCTGTAGCATGGTTATTGTACCACATCATATCGCCACACCGCGATGGAAACATCAGGGCGGAGCTGCAAATATATAAGCAACATCACATTGTACTTAAATTGGATAGAATGATACATGATAACAGAGTGATGATGGAAATTTCTCCAAGATTTCCAATGTACGACAACGATTTCAGATGGGAAAAGGCGGTGGATGTAAGGAGTGGTTGGGCAAACAAGTTTGATTGGAAAATGTCTCCATATCTAGAGATGGAAGGAGGAGGTGGTGTGTTTGTAGATATTTATCTTCATCCTTATTCCAAGGCTGCGTTGGAGACCAACCCACATTTTTTTTTTCCTTGAACAACTCGTTCGCTTTATTATTGGCTTGTGTAGTATATGTGTCTGTATGCTTGAATTATACAAAATCTATGGCCTTCCTAGTTAAGTAGCAAATGAATAAACATAACAAGATTTTAATGGTAAAGAAAATAAAACCAAGAACAAACTAGATACAACAACAATCAAACAATTGACACAGTGATTTATGTGGAAACCCAATACTGGAAAAACCATGGGCAATGATAATCAATATTTTTATTATTCAAAGTAGAATTACAATAGCCAATCACATGCATACAACCATCCTCTCCTCTCTTCATACACATTGTGCTACACTACATTGCTCATTCCTCCCCTCACCTCTATGGGTATGCTCGTATATATAACATCTATCAAATTGTTAGACAAAATGATTACAATATGCAACACATAACTCTCCTTAACATCTGATTGCTCATTCCTCCCCTCACCTCTATGAATATGCTCGTATATATAGCATCTGTCAAATAGTTAGACAAACTAATTACAATATGCAACACATAACTTTCCTTAACATCTCAGGTCATGCCTTCGCATCATGCTACCTATTTTATATATATTTCATTTATTATGATTTTAAAAATTTGATAATAAAATTTATGTCCTTAACATCTCACGTCATGCCTTCACATCATGCTACCGATTTTATATATATTTCATTTATTATGGTTTTAAAAAATTGTAATAAAATTTTCAATTCAGTGATAAGGGATTAATTGGATTTTAAAATATCAACAAAGACGACGTTGGTAGCCATCGGTTTTGTTTTTAAAAAGAGGAGTTCTTTTTTTAAAAGGAGAAGAAAGCTATAATTTAACCAAACCATCACTTTGTATATTAGGTATATTAAATTGACTAAGAAATGTGAATGTAATTTCTTTTTTCAAAGTTAAATGTTGAAACCATAGTATAAATTATTAAAGTTGAAACCATAGTATAAATTATTATTTTGCGTTGTTTGGATTATGCTCGTACTTACATGCAAAAACTCAAATAGATACTATGCACAATGATACTATTTTGGATAAATGGTATACTAGTATGAAAGGAAACAAGAAAAGGATTTAGAGGCTTGCATTAGAAAGGACCGAAATCGCAACAAAAGCCTAGAGTATAGCGTTTGTGATGATAAAGGGTGAGCACCACCTACAAGCTCGTTCCATGAAAATATTTTAATTTGAGGAGTTTTTATGATAACAAGTGTATACCCATGCAAGTGGGAATGGAAGAGAGTTGAGGCACCTTTAACAAACTTTGAAGTGTGGTTATTCCTTGTCAACATATATGATATTAAGATGGGGAGGTCATCTATGGCATGTGGATTGATTACAATGGTTTTTCCTTATTGGGTTTGATGTTTTTTGTTTTTATTTTATATCCCACTTTTTGTGATATTGTGGAATTAAATTAGGCAATTGAAATTTGGGAGGATAGGGTTGGGGTTATGTCTATGTCAACATTGAATCGTATCTCAATTATAATTAATTTAGTTGATCATCCCACAATAAAAGATATGGCTCATTGTTACTATAAAAGTAATTGTTGTGTATTTTGTGAATTGGTGGAGGTGAGAAGAGGGGTAAAGAGTTGCTAGAGAAAGATAGTCGACGTTTAGTGTTCTTCCATTTCCTCTATGAAATGGACATGATAGCATGATGAATCAGATCAAAAGGCTCAAATTGAAAACAATGTGCGAGATCGATGTGGAAGCCACTATTTAGTTGCTAATGCTTAAGGAATTTGAAGGGGAGGTAACCACCTTCATGCAAATACATAGGTGAAATTACCTCATTATGGAATCCAAATTGGGGTTTTGACATTCCATGGTTAACAAGATTGCGGCCCATCTACAAATTCCAAATGAGATATTATTGTCTCTCCCTCCCTCTGTCTTTGTTTTTATTGGGGACTCTTTGTTTAGTGAATTTTCTTTGGTAAAGGAAGAGGTAATGGACATCCAACACCTGTCACATGTGGAACTAGTGACAACTATAGTTGAAGATCATGTTGTGGACCAACCAAATTCAGAAATGCACCTTGTTGAAGCTACTATGGAGACCCTAGTGGACTTGATAGAAGATGCTCTTCAAGGGCCAGTTCTTTAAGTTTTTTTTCTCAATTCTGTCATTGTTTGTCATGTTATTTAACTATTGTGTAATTTTCTAATGCAATGCACTTGCCATGTTTTTAGTATTAGAATCTGGATAGACACGTCTTGAATTTTGTGGTGGAAGGACACTCTAATTTTGCTGGAATGTTGTGGTCAAAACTCTATATTTTTGTATTACAATATTGACACTAGTTTAGTCATAGCTTTCTCTAATACAAATAAAATCGTTATTGAAAAAACATTGCTTGATACTATGTTAACATAGTTTCATCTTTCTTATATATTATGTATATAATATTCAATTTTACCCGTTTTTTCTTTATTTATATTGTACATATAAAATGAGGTTCAGTCTATAATGTTACTTAGTATGGAATTTAATGTTAATTTAATTTTAAATGAAAAAAAAACTACAATTTATATAAGTATTAAAATGAAAGGAAAATGGCACCCAGAGATATAATTATATTAAATAATATTGTGACTCATGCACACATAAGTGGATCAAAGTCCACCCCCATGTTCTCCAAATTTTTAAGTCCCCAAGGTGTAGGACAGTCGGTGACAGAGTGTGTTGTTAAGGCACTCCATGATGTTAAAGCCACCGGTTCGAAACTTGCGGGGACAAAAAATCCATCCATGTTAAGGGTTAGTGTGGCTCAGGCCAGGTGCGACCCCCAAGTGATTTTGACAGCTTATATTCCCCTGAGTCACGGTTTCTTAGCCACAGGCTAGTCCCGCAGGTCATAGACAAACTAGCAAACAAAAAAAAAATGAAAGGAAAACTACAATCCACACAAGTCAAATAACAATACCAACAACAACAATAAAATTAGCCTATTTTTTTCCAAACAACTACATTTTTATACCTTTATTTTTTTTCTTCATAAATATTTAATCAATTTTGGGTTAATATAAATTAATATGTAATCTTTCTACAAACTTAATGAGTTTTTAGTCCATATGAAGTAATATGTAATCTTTATTCACTTATAAATGGATGAATAATTCCCTAGATGGGGTGGTAGGGGTGAGTTGTAATAATGAAGCCACCACCCGATATGATGCCTATCTTCCATTATCCTAGACATGTTGTTGGCATGCAATCTACCACCATTAAAAATTTGAACTCGTGGAAGAATTTATCGATGAAGAAGGTGTTGGAATTCATGGTTATAGTCCAAATCAAGTAGTGTCATCTACAAGTAGTTTTCATCTTAGATTGTTTGATTCAATGGAAATAATGATTAATGAAAGAGGAACCTCCTAGATGGGCTAGATATCTAATTGAAATTGTTTTTCAAAGTGAAAGTAGAATTGGATCTATAACAACACTAAGGGTGTTACTTTGTTTATTTGGTGTCCTGGTGTTTTTGGGTAGTCATTGGTATGGTCATAATGATTATGCTTTAGTTTGGACCTAGTGGAATTTGACTTGGGATTTGATAGAGTCTTCAAGCATGTGGCAAGTGGAGTATGTGGCAGCAATGTGACCTGACCCAATTTTACATGTGGATAAGAAAGGGACATGGAACCATAATTGAGGGTGAGGTAGAGGGTAGTAGAGGTAGAGTTCAAATAAAAAGTAGAGGATGACCCACTTTTGAAGGACATTGACCTATGACTAATGCCAACCAACCTATCATATGGCAAGGGACAAAAGAGATGTCATTGATGCAACCAAACAATACCATAAGAGGTTTCCAACAAAAGTCAAGGAGGAAATAGAAGCTATGGAGACTAAACTAAGAAATAAAAGAGGTAGAATCTCTTACGAGGAGATTGATGAGGAATTTCTTTAATGAATCTAGATACTATATTTTCAATAAATGTGTATACAAATCTCTATCAAATGGTGGAACTCAATTGGTTGAACAAAAGTAATATGGCCTAGATTATAGACGAGCAAGAATTCTAGAAAAGGCCCATCTTGGAGAGGTGATATCTTTACCTAGATAATAAGTTTCATGCACTCATCAATTTTATATGGGGTCTAGAAGCAATGGTAGTGAATCGAAAGACAAAGGATAAGGGAGAAGGGGGGAAACATCCATAGGACACTTAATTTAGAAGTGGAACATTGCTAGAGCCATGCATGCAAAGGACCACCCAACAAAGTCTTCTCAAGTAAACAAATCTCGACATTTATTCCAACAGACAGATAATCCATACAATGATCTTTAGAAATATATATCTATTAAATTATGTCAACGAAAAAATACTTCTTTATGTCATAAAAAAATATTTTTTTTCTTTTCTATATTGATTTATTTAAATTATATTAATTATTATATATATATAATATAATATATAGATTTTTCATATTAATATAATTCAACGTGAAATTTATAATAAATTTTAGTTTTTTTTTTTCCTCCTCTTTGACACAATTAAAATTTTATCTTTTAATTTTGAGTCTTAATAATAAAAAAACTTAAAAAATGATTTTGATTTTGACGATAGATAATACACAATCAAGGGTTAAATTCCATGGGTATTTATCCCTTTTTTTCCATTTTTAGTCGTTAAATACGGATAATTTTTAAATCTTGGCATCATTGCATGCATACTACTTAGTGATTGGTGGATTGTTTTTCTAAGGCGATTGAATCTATGTGGAATTGAGGCATATAATAGAAAGAAGTTGAACCTCTTATTTGTTGATTTTAAAAATTGAAACTGTGTGTAAACTGCTATATCAAGGTAATATGTTAATATTTTTTGTTTATGTTTTTAATTATTTTGTATTTCACGTGAAACAATTTGATGATGTTATGTTAAATGCAATTTCATAATAATTTTATGTTGTGCCAGTCAAAAAAACAGATTGCACACAAAACTATCTTATATTTTATTACCTGCACATTGATAAACAATACACACACACACACACACACATATAGTTGGAGTGACATCCAACTAATTCCAAACATGGATATGTAGGTTGAGATAATCTCTCAACAACCTTCAACCAAACTCTAAATTATGCACATTGCATTAACGGAAGCATTATCTCCAACACCCCCCTTTAATGCTTACATTACAAAACTCACAATAATAAATCAAATAAATAGACTTTACAAAAAAGTGTTTTCCATCTTTCATATATGTCTAGTTTGCCCTTCATCAACATCTTCTACCCACTTCTGAACTATCATAGACTTCTCTCTTTCTTCACTCTTAGCTTCGAGCTGCCACTTCATCCATCACAGATATAGTTGCTTCTGACAATCATGAACTAATTGTAATGATTAACAATATTAACATACTTTACCTTGACAAAGTACATAGATCGCTAAGTTTTCCAAACAAGTAGCCAAGTAACTGGACCATTCTATGGAGATACTTCCATCTATCGAACACATAGCTCAATGAATACGACAATTATCTAGGAGAGTACTTTAGATACTAAACGTAGAAGAAGTTAATAATACAAGTAACCCTTTTTTACAAACAAAACTATGCAAACTCAAACACAATTTACATACATACAAACAAACATCCACCCATATCACATATCTTATTCTCGTGTCTTCATGGATATGGTATTGAAGAATTTTCACGGGCATGAATTCCATCACCAACATTCTTTCAACAGGGACCTCGCAGAAGCTGAGAAATGGAATGATATTTCGGTGTTGTGTGTGGGACAAAAATCAAATTTCCATTGGTGAGGGATTGATTCTCCTAAATTCCATGAGAAAATAAAAAATGAACACTTTAGCAAACACCCTCTCTTTAACCCAAATAACAATTGGAATGGTGGTGTCATTGTCTCCGAGCATATTGCATAGGTGCTTATGGAAAATCGAGAGGTTAAATGGAAATGAACCAGCTTAGAAGGTAGAGAAAACAACAACAAAGGAACAGGCACCTCATTCAGGATGATGATGGGTAAGGCGAGTTCCTCACACAATCGACAAACAATAACACACAACAAATTCTTCATAGGCGATTCTAACTCAGGCACCTCTATCAAGTTTAGATCATCGCAGCAAGATCGTGGCTTCAAATCCCACAACACAATGACTAAACATAATAAATGCAACACAACACACAGAAAATTAATACTCTCATATTAAAAAATACAAGCACTTTACTGTCATTTTCTTGGGCCGTCCTGTAAGGGAGATAGGCCTAGAGCACTTAGCTCTGGCTCTCATACCAAGTTAAAAAAAAAGATTGCACACAAAACTATCTTATATTTTATTATTTACACATCGAGAAACAACATACACACAGACACACATAGATATAGTTGGAGTGAGATTCAACTAATTCCAAACATGGATATGTAGATTGAGATAATCTCTCAAAAACTTTCAACCAAACTCCAAACATGGATATGTAGATTGAGATAATCTCTCATCAACCTTCAACCAAACTCCAAACTAGGCAGAGTGCATTAATGGATGCATTATCTTCAACAATGCCTCAAATACTTTTGTATTTACAATAAAAATGAATAAAAACATATATGACACATAATATTTAAATGATGATCAAAACTAAAAATAAATAATTCATGATGAAGGATTTTTAAAAATAAATAATGATATTACAATTAAGAAATCTATCTCCTATGGTTTATGGTATTACCATGCGAGATAAATAATTAATTCATGGAGAATAACTCCTATGCTTATGTTATTAGCATGTCAAATAGGGATTTCGTGTTAATATAAAGTCATTTCAATATACTAGTATTATATTCTTGGGTTATAATGGTAGTATATAAGTTTGATTTTAGGTCTAGTTTAGATCAAATCAAATTTTAGAGTTACTAATTCTTATGGTTAAGAACATTTCAATACAGATTGAGTGGGCCTAATGGTTAAGAACATGTGTTTCCTCTTAAGAGGCCACAGGTTCAAATCCAGAGGGGGGTAGGGTATGTATACCTTCGTAGACTTTAATTTGGGGTATATATGAAAATTTTAAGTTTTAATTTTGATTATAGATAATAAATAATTTTGAGAAAATGTCTAATTTTGACTATAAATAATGAATGATTTTAGGAGAAGGGTATGCATACATTCATAGACTTGGATATGTATACATCTGTAGACTTTAGTCAAATTGCTCTCTAGAGGGATCCCTTATCCCATAATCAAGGGAGTCTCATACACCAATTTGATGTCTACCTTAACCATGACCTTAAAAATAGATTATTGTTATTATTACATTCCACAAATCTATTTAGTATGACTTATAGTATTAACTTGAGACATAAATAATTATTTTAAACTATGCTTTCATTATTCATATATTTATAAAGCATTTGTTTTTTAATTATTGTTTAATATGTTATTATTATTTAGCAACATTTTGTTTAGTTATAGATACATTCATTTGAAAAAAACTAAATTTTTATTAACTAAATTATATTTTAATGATAAATTTAAATTGTATTTTATAAAAAAATTTAAATATGGATAGAATTTTACTAAAGTTCTATATATATTATATATATGTTAAAACTTTGTTTTTAAAATTATTATCATATTTTAAACTAATTCAGATACTTGAAAAATCAATCAAAGTTTTGGATCAATCAAATTGGATCATCTCATTCTAACAAGAAATGGAAATTTTGCAATGTTTTAGTCAACTCACATTTATTTTAATATTATAATTTTATTAATATATTAAAATTGAGATTCTATTTAAAGTACAATTCAATTCATTGTGTTGTACTATTTATTATTTTTA
>ML795276.1:159543-175119 GCA_009831015.1 Picea engelmannii
TTAAATGGTCCCCCTTCTAAATATTTCTAGATTGATTATGATTGAAAAGAGTGGTTATTTGGGTCCTAGTAGTCTTATGGTATTAACCGAGGATGGAAACTCTTTTTCTCTTAATTTTACTTCATTTTGATTTACATTTTGATATGGATTGACTGTTGAAATCTAGGTCGATTATTTGGAATGTTATTAATCATTTCAGTTCTTGCATGTTTGTAACTTACTTTTGAATTGCATTGCATTCAACTATCTATTATTAGTTTTTTTGCACGTATCGATTATTTTCTATGTAGAAGAACCAATGAACCCTATTGGTATTATGTTATCACGTTGCGCATGTCAAAATGTTGCATTTACCCTGTTTTATAATTTCCCAATCATCGATATCTGAGGTTGCTTCAAACTCATTTCATTGGATCCACCGATTTCAATTGTATCATTGATGGATCTTTTCCTTGACACTCATTGTAAGTCAATTTAATTGCTTAAATTGACAGACATTAAATTATCAATCTGGGAGCCCGTAAACTTGTGAGATGATGACAAAATATATGCAATATGAGGAAGAAAACTCTAAGATAAGCATACTAAATTGAAAAGTACTTCATTTGTTAAGACACTTCCAGGAACTGAAGTTAAGTACATAAGTTAGCTTACTCAATGAATCAACTAATTCTTATGTCTTAATCAAACTATAAAATAAAATCACTCAAATGAAATTGTAATTCTTAAATCAAAGATGAAAGATCTTATAGTTTTGGGTTCGAGTCTTGTAGCTTTGAAGATTTCTCTAGATCTTAGGGTTAACAAATTTTAAGGTTTCTAGTAGCACACCACACATGACTATTAATTCACTTGCAAAAATTAAAGAGAAGAAATTGAAATTCCACATGAAATAGAGAGGATAAAGGGATGAACAGTAAATAGACTAATTGAAAGTAGCTGAAAGGAAATGCAGCAAGTATAAAATAAAATAACCCATGAAATAGAAAAATCTATGAAAAAGTAAAATAAACTAACTAATGTGCAATGCATACTCAGGTCAGTGTGCCCTCCTAGATGAACATGCGTCGTGATAAAATCTCAATGATTAACTCACATCGTTTAACAACAAAGTCTTTGTATTATCATCAACAAGATGTTTCATAATACAAAGAGGAACAATCCTCTTTATAATGAGATTATTTCTTGGTGATACAATGAAATCCCCTAATGAACTCCCTCAAGACTTATATCCCCCTCATATTTATACATACAATTAATATTTCATAATAGGAAAGAGGTTACAACAAGATAAGACCAATCCACCAATGTATGGATCTCACAACCATCATATATTGGATTTGATTTAATTAAGACAATGGAGGTTATTTGCATCATTTGAAGAACTTAAAAGAATAACAACATCATTCTCCACAAAACCCATGTTCCCAAATTCGTCCACAAAAGGTGCAACCATTCAAGTCATCAAGGTGCTACTGGAATTCTAAAGATGATAGTGTGCTGCAAAAATTATGGAAATTACCATAAAAATCCATTTGAATATTCACCCGTACATCCCTTGGTTTACGTTTTTTGAGGATTCTTCTCATTTGTCACCGAAATGGCCATATTATGCACAAAACCCATGTCTTGAAATTTCCATATTCATCCATACTTTCTTGAAAATGACGTGAAAAAATTGTCCCTGGAAACAGACTACTACAAGAAATCCGACAGCAAGGGTGCTACCGGATTTATGGAAAGTACCGAAATATGCTACAAATTTTAGAGGAAAGTTAGGAAAAGACAATATCCATTCCAAGTAACCATCAAAACATGGGAAACTAACCATATTAGTGCTCACATTTCTCATGAAGCTCGCATGAAGTGAAGATGAATAATATGTGGTAATATATGGTAGTGGGAATGCTAAATGAGTGAAGACAATAGATAAATGAGGTAATAATATGCTAAACGGTTATTGAAAACTTGTCGAAACCAAGGGTCAACACTCATCTCCTGACAATATTTATCAGACTTTTTTTTTTGGATGTGTATAATGATATCAAAAACATCACTTTAAGATGTTTCCCAATATGATGTCTCCCTGATATATCACCTCGGGAAATATTGATTGGCTTTTCCTTTTAATCGTACCATTTTATAATCTGATTGATCTCTTCCAATATTTATTCATTGCATCAAAATTAATGCATCGAGATTTGAAGTTTAACATTCATAATAGTTGTGCTCGATAATAATTGTTATGATGTCATTACGAGCCTTTGTACCTTCCCACATGTTATGAGTTGTCAAATTTAAATGCATTAATTGTAGGGAAAGGGGTTGGTGAATTCATTTTACTGTATAAACTCAATTTAGATGGTTTTCATTTCTTACCTTTTGATTTTTTGTCTAAGCTAAGAGGGAAATCATATTTCCAATCCATCTCCTGAACTATCAAAGACCCTCTTGTCGAATTTGCCCATAATATAGGTAGGTTGGTTTTTAAAGTTCTAATATTATGTTGTTCCTAATTGCTAGTATGAGAATAATAGTAAAAGTTTTCTTCTTTTATGAAAACCTAACACACTCTTCATTTTGCAGGACCTTGAAAGTAAATATGTTGAGAGCTCAAGCTAAAAAAGGGAAAGTTGTTGCTGAGGAGGCTTCTTCCCAAGGCTAGGGTCGTTCAACAAGGAGGATGCCCAAGATAAAGGAAACATAGCAATATGGTAGTTGCTTCACCACAGAGGTAAGATTGTTAGATTTTTTCTTTGTAAAAAAACTCACTTCTCATCAAATTGTCCAATGAAGGCATGATTGGAATGGTTGGAAGAAAACCAAGTGTAGTAGGAAGAGAAGAAGCTTGTCGTTGCAGTAGAAGTATTCCAAATTCCAGAACCTTCAAAGAATATGTTGGAAGGGGTGGACACTTTGGCATAATGTTTAGGAGAGTTTATGACAAGAGATCAAAGACAATGTTCACCACATGGGCTTCTCCTTGTTGACCAATATATTATCACATTCATTCATAAATGGGGTTTTAAAATTGTGAAAAATATAGTCAATATACTATAGGTATTAGGGGGGATGTGGGGTAAGGGGATTTATAGGGATTGGGGGGTATAAAAAGGGGTATTTGGTAAAAACAATGTTTGTTTTATTGGAAAGATGTATTGGGAGAGGAATTCAACAAAATGATTTTGGGAGGTTATCAATATCTAATGAATTTATAGGTATTCTTTGATATCCCATGAACACATGTGTTATGTCGTAGGTTCACTAAGTGGAGACCCCATGGTGTTTGCAAGGTGAAGGCGAATGGATTTTATTTGTTGATGATAAGATGAGTGGGGTGAAGGTGTCCGCCTTGGTGGACACTGGTGTAACCCACACTTTTGTGAGTGATTGGACCACTAAGTCACTCCATTGTAAGCCTAAGAGAAACATGGTCACATAGAAGGTGGTCAAGTCAGTAGTGGAATCAATGGTTCAAGAGGTTCACTCCACAACTTTGAGAGTTGGGAGTTGGTTTTGAAATTAGGATTTGATGGTGGCTCCATTGGATTATCATGCATTGGTATTGGGGCACAATTTTCTCATGTTTTCCAAGGTAACTCCAGTCCCACAAAGGAGTTTATTGGTGTTCTTGGACGAAGGCAAAATGCCAAGTATTCCCATGATGACAAAGAAGATGCTTGAATTAATTCCTAGGATATCTATGATCAATTTGATTGAGAGATTCGATGGAAGTGTGGAGAGACCCTGTGACATGATGCAACAACAATAGGAAATTTTGACCATGGTGACGTTAGGAGGATTGGGCCAGATAGAGTGAAGGTTGATAACATTGGAGACATTGGTGAAGATTGTCTTGTAGAAGAAAGACTAGATATGGATCCTGCAGTGTTGGAGGAAAGAGCACGAGGATTAGGAGAATTCAACCCTTTCCACACTTGCGAAGGTCATCACACAGGAGATGCAACATAAGTCACCATGTTTCTAGCATAGTTGTGAAGAGGCTGGGGCACATTAGTTTGATGACTCACTTGCATAAAAACCTATAAGTTTTGAGATGATAGTACATGGAGGAAATCACTCATCTATACTTGGATTTAGATGCAAAATAAGTGGAAATGGAGGACCATGACCTTGCAACCATTGTGAATTTTTGTAGGAAATCCATGGGGATATATGACTTTCAACTATGTGCATAATGACTTGAGGAGTTGGGATGCACACTAAAGGAATTTAGGTTGGTGTTCAAATACTTATGCAAAGAGCATAGGTCAGACATTATGTACAAAAATAGCCTTGGTGGTGGCTATTGGGTACACTCCATTTACTAAGTATATCGAGAGTTGGCACACTAGTATGGAGCAGGAAACATGGCCTTGGGTACTGGTGTGCTACTTATATGTTTAGTATAATGCACTCATTAATTATCAATCTTGGATTCATAATCAACAGAGTTACAAGACACTGGTAAGAAAGGTAATTCTAATGTCATGAGTATATAACTATTCTAGATTATGCATGCTGGAATTAAAACAAACTAGCAAATCAAAACACGCTTTGGTTGTCTTTCACAGAGAGGCTATTTACTCCATTATGGCACATGCAAGTATGATATGGAGTTATTTTGACAGATCAAATTTTCTATCTGACCCAGAAAACTAACTATGCAATCACACTTCTAAAAGGGAAATCACACATTAATCATCAAGACATAGCATGGGTAGTTCAATAGTCAATATACTGAGTATGTTGTGGTTCACAATGTGATGTTGTAAAATTCACTAGTTCTCCTTCAAATATGTTTGACTACTGTTGCCAACATTTATGTCCATGAAACAAAATCAACTTCATAAAAACAAAAACAGAGCATATGCAAAAAGATCTCTAAGCAATCGAAACCTAAACTGAACTATACTGCTATCATTTGAAAGAATTAAGATTCAACTAATCTAACATCTATACTATTGAAATCAACTACTAACACTAATCTATAAGGATGTTGACCTTTGTTGGGCGGTGGGCCCTTGCCTCTTCAACAGGTCAGCGACTTGATTCTACAGTGATCTTTCTTTCAATTCACGCATTCCTCTTACTCAAATTTCAAAACATAGAATCAAACTATGCTAACAACTCAACTCACATTCATCCATAAATGATCAAGACCTGGAAATAATTGACATCCTTCTATTAAACATCAACTCAAAACATGTTCTGCAATATGTAACACTGCTTCACATACTGTGTTATGCTAACTCTCTACTACCTCCACCATCCTTGCCATGACTATTTAAACAATCTTAGTCGTGAAACACAAGGAGGTGAAATCTTTAGCAAATCAGTCAATTGTCAAATTTATATATTCGGTTACATATTTTAAGCTTCATCCTCATGACACGAAGTGTATGAGGATGAAGAAAATAAACAAACTCGCTTAACATAACCTTGCTAGAGATTTGATGATTCAACAAACATCTAACAATTATCTTGGGCACGATCTGGAGCTAAACTTGGTAAATTCTACTTCCTGTATTGGTACCTGATCCTGACAGGTGAGATTTGTTAAATGGTACCGGATTCAAACAATGCACAAGTGGTTGGTACCGGATCGTGATAGTCTGCGGCCATTGGTACTGGATCACGACAGGCGAGATTCGGTACCGGATCTGAATGGAAGGTGCGCTTGGTACCAGATTCAGACAATGACAATCTGGCACATAAGTACTGGATGGCTGAGTTGGTACAGAAAGGATGGACTCATCTAGAGGTCAAATATTACACGTGGCAAATTAAAACATTAGTACATGAAACATTTAGTCTCCTAGTTCAATAAACCACAAAAATGCATGAATTAATTATACTTTACCTTATGACCTCATCAATGGCTAATGGTAGTGTTCTTTGTCATTTATCCAAGCTTAGGTAAGCCAAAAAGGTATATATGAGGAGTATAATAGGGTAGTGGGGATGTCAATTTATAGGCTCAACATTCCCCCATTCCAAAACCATTGGATGTCCTCATGCAACTGAAACAAACCCAAAATTTTTCAAAATTTTAGACTCCATTCTTTACTTCTGTGGATCAATGATGTTGATGGATAAGGCTTCTGCTTTCAACTCCCTTTTCATGACCCTAATGTATTGTAAGAGTGTTAGTACCTTCTTGAGATTATTAGAAGTCTCTTCATGGTCATCTTGAAGTTGTTGGTTGGTTGCCTTCAGTTGCTCATTTTCCTTTTTGATATACCTGTCGAATAGTTGGTATTCCTTCACTTCTTGTTTGAGTTCCTGGTTTTGTTTTTGAAACTCCCCAATATTTTTCTTCATCTATGTTTTTTTTAAAGTTCTTGTTGAATCCATTGTTTCTGGCTGGATGTATTCTCTTTCCTCCACTTCCTCCCTCATCCCACATAAAATAATAGTGACTTGTTCCTTGGTCAAACTAGGGATGTCATCCTGGACTGATAGGTGTTCATAAGGGGAGGTAAGATCTATTGGATCTTCATGTGTATGAGGACTGACAACTGCTTTTCCTTTCTTTGCCTTTCTCCTTGTGGTTCTTTTACAAGGGGGTACTGGATCAGGGGTGCTCACAGGCTTCCTTTTCTTCTTTTCTATTTGTGGAATGGTTACAGGGGATTGTTCTATAGACTGTTCACTTTTATTTTATGAGCTATTCTTCCATTTCCTCATAGTTTTTGTCTTATGACCCTTCTCCTCAAGTGACATTGTTGAAGTATCCTCTACTAATTTGGTGTTACCTTTTGATTCTTGACTTTTAAAAGTCTTATTGACTGTGGAAGAGGGCCCTGCTTATTTACTAGCTTTTTTGTTTTGGCTCACTGTTATGGAGGATGATAAAGTTGCCTTGTCTTTCTTGCCCTTTTTCTTTTAAGGTTCTGTATCTTTCTCTGGAGCAAGCTGGGCTTCCTCTACAAGTTTGTTTTCTGTGGAAAGGTGTTGAGTGATGATGATTTTCCAACTAATCCTTTACTTCCTGATTTCATGTAAAACTAACATCTTAATAAGACCTTGATAGTAAATGCTAGTCTTCTCAGTTTTGGATAGGGATTTGACACCTCTTACCATATTGTTCAGACTCATCCATAAAAAATATGGGAAATCAATTTCAGGGCCTCCTTCAAAGTGTAATAGAATCCTAAGATGATATATGAAGGTTACAAAATACCCGACCTCACAAGTGAGGAATCGTTGAAGACTAACAAGCATTGGATGATACTCTTCCTTGATATAGTTCCTAGGGATCCCTTTTTTTAATCAGGGTGTTGATGGTCTTGTTTCAAAAATCATTGGCACATTTCCTTGTTGATTCCTACTCCTTTGAAATACTTGGCTCCTCTATTAGGTAATCCCATGACTTCTGTTAAGGTTGCTTCATTGATTGTTAGCTGCAAATTGCCTATGTGCGCAATCTCTCCATCGTAACCGTGAATAAATGCATGAGATACCTTCTCATGCCAGCCTATGAATTTCTCCAAAAATGGCATCCATACCTCTCTAGCATACTTCTCTCTACACATTTGGAACTCCTTGGTATCTCTATAAATCTGGAAGACCGGTTCATCTTTATAGATTGTGAGAAAAAAATTGGGTTGTAGCGTAAGGATTTAGTCAGTTGATGAGGGTAAGGGTTTGGTACCGGAGATCGTAGGGAGAGGTTAGCTTGGAACTGGAGAAAGGTTGGTAATGGAAAAATATATGTTGATGGCGTCGCTAATTCGAATGGTGAGTTTAAGTAAAGATGTCGCAAAGGGAAATTACGACAAGATGAGGCTCATTTGGATGGCTTCGCCACCCAGATAAGTCATTTCATTTCTACCCATTTAGCGTAATGATGGGGACGGAACGTTGGGTGTCGAAGAATCATTGTTGTTTGGGATAGGTGATTGGACCTATGAGGGGTGAATTTGTTGTTGAATCATGGCTCATGACACAAAATAAGTTCATGATTTGCTTAAGGATGAAGCACGTTCATGGCCCATCATTACTAGACATGCTTCATATTCATACTTTTGATGTGATTTTGTCCTCAATCATTTTTGAGCACTTATGTGATGAGAGGATTGATTAACATTAGGCATATGGGTATGAGGGAGTGAAAGTTAGGTGCATGGTTTTAACACTAAGGTCATAAGATCTAGTATACATTTTCATACCTATTGTAGTTTTATAAGCAAAGGAAAATAAATAATACCAGGTTACCTTTGATTTTACCATTGTATGATCAATACCCATAGCATATGCGACTGCCTTTGTATTTGAAGCTTGTAGATTTTCAGAGTTCATCTCTTTAGGCTGGAGTTTTCTGGAAGCTTGGTACTGGAATTTCCTGTACTTTGTGAAACTTCTTTATTCTATGCTTATCTTCTTTTGTGTCTGGTTCTGCAGGGTTGTAGAGTGATCAGGCTAATTTCTAAAGATGAGATGTGAGTCTGAAAAAGTGTTCTGAAGGAGTTGTTTGACCCTCCCCCGTGCCAAGGATGTTGCATATCCTTATGCAAGAAGATCCAACACTCTGTATCATAATGGAAAAATGATGATAAGAGAAAGGAAACCAAATCAAACTCCAAAAGTACATTTATCACCGAGCATATTATTACATGCCTAAAAATTTAAATTGCCTTTCTTTTGATGACTTATTAACAAGGGTAGCATTCAGCAGTGAAAATAGGCAGGTTTTTATAATTTTTCTAGAAGAACAAATCCAACCTAACTCTCTTTAGAGATTTACTATCATTAGTTGTTACGGATAAATTTCATAGTATAAGTAGATTAGACTCCCTAGTTAGGGCTCCACTCTTAAGAAGTTTCCTTCTTAGTTAATGTAGGCTTTAGATGTCAGACCGGTAAGGTTGACTTAGGGTAATTCTCAAATGGACATTTGCTTGTAATAATTATCTTTGTTTAGTAATCTGGAGTTGTATCTCATAAATGTTAACAATGAGATTTTCTTGTAGTGTTCATCTTTTAGATGAAAAAAGTGGATTTTTCAATCAAACAAGTATAGACGAGACATTTCTCAACTAGAACCCACTGCCAGCAAGCCTATTCAGTACTCTGGTGGGGTAGTTATGATAATTAGTGAGAGACATCCCTTCCCCAGGCATAATGCCCCATTTCCAATAGGCATGTTCAGTACCCTGATTGGTTTGCCTAGCCATACCACAGACCGGTACCTGCTGCCAGTAGACCTGTTCAGTATCTCGACGGGTTAGTCTCTTAAACCCTTTTTCCATCAGAGGCTTCTTTTCCATAGTCACCTATTTCAATTTTATTAAAGAATGCTTTTGCATGGTGACAGGGGAGGCTCATATGAAAACCTTTTTATAGGCTGGGATTGTATTGGGTTGGAAGGTGTATTCTCTTATTTGAATGTATTTTAAGATTTGTCTGAAGGAAAAATAAACTTTTGTATTGCACATTGGATCCAGATGTATAATTTTGTCTGATTTTGTCCATAAGAGAATGACCTAACGTTACCTTAGGGTACTGATACATCCTCTTCCATAAAAGTTTTCCTAGTGTGCCCTTGATAGAGAGTGTTCATATACTCATATGTTACTCTTTTAGAAAAGATAATCCAATGAATACTATTGAAGTCTAGTTAGGGTGAGATAGTTACTTGTAGGCTAATATAGTTTTTATCCCTTTAATCATGATGAAATACTGGATAAAGGCAACCTCTAGACTTTTAAGTAGATAAAGCTTGGTTCTTTTAACAATCATAGGTAAAGATTATGTCTTCTTTGTCAACCAAAATAAATTAAAATACTTCCCTTTAGCTAGAAAAATAACCGAAAGAAATTAAAAATTATTCCTTTTAGCAACAGAACCAAAAGAAATTAAAGATACTTCCCTTTAGTCAGCAACAGAACCAAAATAAATTATTGCTTCATAAGAGCTGCCATTTGATGTTGCATTCGACTTCTTGGTTCCAACTTAAGTGGTTGCTGCATGGCTTCATACTTCATATTAATTGACATAAGCTTTTTAAATATGCGTAGCATTCCTTGTCAATTAGGTGATGTGTCCTGATAGTACCATATAAGGACAGACTTCTAGTACCGGACCAACACAGGACTGCTGGTACTGGACCAGAACATGATTTCTGGTACCAAAGCAAAACAAAGTATTGTTGATGCCTACAAACTGATGTTTATCAAGTTCTTGAAGGATCAAATAAATTATAGAAATCTACTTACAAAGATAAAATGTGAAAGTAAAACAAAAGGAGGTAAGAATCCCTTGTTACCTTTAGCTTATTAACAAAACACAATCCACACCTATGTACAAAAGTTTAAAAAAAAATAAACCAATGAATCAATGTGGATCAATAGGAAGGTCTCCTTCCTTACTGATCACCTACATATCTGAATTTTGTAGTATACGAGTCAAAAAATCCTCTTTTGATAGGGGTTTGTTATAAATTCTCAATCGGTGACCATTCACAAGTAGTGTTGTTTGTTGTTTGTCAATTGTCTTTATCCTGATTGAACCATTGTCATAGACAGTGTCAATTTCATAAGGTCCCATCCAATGAGTATTTAACTTACCTTTGAAGTTCTTGAATCTACTGTCATAAAACAGGGCCCAATCTCCTTATTGAAAATTTTTCTTTTTGAGATACTTGTCATGCCATTTTGTTCTTTACTCTTGAATGAGGGTGGTTATTTGAAGTGCTTCTTTCCTGATTTCGTCCAAATCATTAAGCTGCAAGAGTCTTTGTTGCTGGTCTTCATTCAAGTTCATGCCAACTTGTAGTGCAATCCTGAAGGTTTTGATCTGGAATTATATGGGGAGAAGTACCTTCTTCCCATACACCAACTTGTAGGGTGTATGTCCTGTTGTATTCCTCCAGGTGATTCTATAAGCCCATAAGGCTTCTAGTAATCTGTTAGCCCAGTCCTTGTGGTGTAGATATATTGTTTTGGTAACAATGGACTCAATAACTTTGTTGGTAGATTCTACTTGTTCATTTTCCCGTGGATGGTAGGGTGCAGATTTCTTATGTTTAATTTGGTATTGTTCTGTAAAAACTTTGATGAGATTAGAGGTAAATTGAGTTCCGTGATTAGTCACAATTTCTCGAGGTACACCAAATCTAGTAAAGATGTCATTAAAAAGGAAATCTACCATTGATTGTTCACTTGTAGCTGGTAAAGATTTTTCTTCAACCCACTTAGTCACATAGTCAATATATACAAGTATGTACTTTTTCTTTTTATATGTAGGGTTAATGGGCCCTACAAAATCTAATGCCCATTTCTCGAAAGGTTCAATGACTAATTGGGATTGAAGTGGCATTTGGTCTCGTGCAGTAGGCTCACCCATTCGTTGGCATTCATCATAATTGGATACATACGTTTTAGCATCTTTGAAAATATGAGGCCAATAATAACCAGATTGCAAAACTTTATAAGCAGTCCTATTGTCTGCGAAGTGTCCTCCGCAAGGACCATCATGGCAGGCTTGCAAAATGTCATGAATTTCATCTTCCCTTACACATCTCCTGATTACCAAATTTGTTCCTATTTTGTAGAGACAATCACCATGCCACATATAGTTTGCACATAGCTGAATTACTTTCTGTTTTTCTCTAGAAGACAATTTATGAGGCATCTTCCCTGTCAAAAGATAGTTAGCTACAATTGCATACCAAGGAGTGAATGTAGAAATAGCAAACAATTTTTCATCAGGAAAGTTATCTTCTACTGGTGCGTTATCTCTCAGATGAATCATTCTAGATAAGAAATCAACCACAAGATTATCCTTACCAGGTCTATCAATAATGTTGATATTGAACTCTTGTAATGATAACAACCATATTGTAACTCTAGGATTTGTTACAGGTTTGTTCATTAAGAATTTGATGGATGAATGATTAGTGTGTACAAAAGCTTGATATCCTATAATATAGTGTCTAAATTTATTGATAGCATGGACCACAACTAGCAATTCTTTTTCTGTGACTGTATAATTAACTTCAGCTAGAGACAGATTTTTACTGACAAAGTAAATAGCATAAGGCATTTGATTTTCTCTTTGTCCAAGAACCGCCCCAAGAGCTATCTCTGAGGCATCGATACAGATATGAAAAGGAAGGGACCAATTTGGTCCTCTTAATACAGGGGTAGTTGACAATTTCTATTTTAGAATCTCAACAGATATTTGGCATTCATCATCCCACTTAAATTCAGCTTCTTTAGATAATAACTTGAATAAAGGGGTAGCTAGGCTTGTAAAATTCGGAATGAATCTTCTATAGTAGCCAGCATGCCCTAAAAATCTACGAACTTCCTTTTGTGAGGAAGGTATTCTGATTTGTGTGATAATATGAATCTTTTATGGATCAACTATCATTCTAGAACCAGAGATGTGATGTCCCAAAACAATACCTTCAATGAGCATCATCTTTGACTTTTCATTACTTAGGGAAAGATTAGTTTCCTTACACCTAATCAAGACTTTTTCTAGACTGGTCAAAGCTTCCTGGAAGTCTTTTCCATGGACTATAAAGTTATCCATGTAGACTACCACACAATCATTGATCAAATAAGAGAAAATGGCTAGGACGTCCCTTTGAAAAGTGGTTGGGGCATTGCAAAGTCCAAAAGGAAGAACCCTGTAAGCATAGGTTCCCCAATGGGTAGGTTAAATTGGTCTTCTCCTGGTCTTCAGGTGCTATTTGTATTTGGTTATAACCACTAAAACCATCTAGGAATGAAAAATACTTCTTTCCGGACAAGGTATCCAACACCTGATCCATAAATGGTAAGGGAAAATAATCCCTATGGGTGGATTTGTTCAACTCCCTGAAGTCTACACATATTCTCCACTTACCATTTTTCTTGGGAACTATGACAAGTGGAGACACCCATTGACTATCTGAAATGGGGTATATGAGATTGGCTTGAAGAAGTTTTTGCAATTTCTCTTTTACAATATCATTAAGGGTTGGATTCATCCTTCACTGAGGCTATCTAACTGGTCTAATTTGGTCATTAGTGTAGATATGATGTGTGCATGTGTCAGGGTGAATTCCTTTCATGTCTGCATAATCCCATGCAAAGGCATCAAATTGTCTTTGGAGCATTTCAATTACTTGTGTATTTTGTTATGGTTCCAAACTAGAGTTGATATACAAAGGTTTTCCTAGGCTAATCTCAACAAGTTCAGTAATTTCTTCCTTCTCTGGTGAAGCTGGTGATAAAGTATATAATTGAGTGATATCAGGGTGCCAAGCTTGTTGAAATTCAGAACTCAAAATGTGTGACAATTCTACAAAAGACCTCGGGTATTCAATACAATTTGTTTCAGCCAAAAATAAACTTAAGACTTGTTCATCCGATTGTTCTTGCATTCCTCTTACATGTTCAAGTGTTAACAGGGGTCTGATGAAATCTTCTTCTCCATAATGGTTTTCTAACCAGACAGGTATCTCCTGTGCCGGTTGGGCAGGAGGAAAGAGGACAAGCTTTTGACTTGTGGCCAACCAAGGATGACTAAGAACCATAGGGTGTCCTAGTTTGGAGGATGATTTAGAGTAGATGACTATAAAGTCTATTGGATATTCCCAAGAAGCTAGAGTGACTGGGTCATCATCTAAACTTCTTGCAGGGCTAATGACTGACTTATCTGCCAACTCTATCATGGTTTGGGTTGGTATTAACTGGTTGATTTGGAGCTTTTTCATAGTGTCAAAAGGCATTACATTAATTGTTGCACCCAAATAAATGAGTGTGTTTGGTAAAGAAATACCATTAATTTCAACAGTGACTACTGGGTTCCCTCATTATATTTGTATAGCATTTCACCGCCTGAACAAGGGAAGGTTCCTTCTTTTTTCTTCTTGGTTTCTTAAGGCAAAGATACCTTATGATTTTGGCATATATGGGGATATCCTTAATGGCTTGTAGCAGAGGTATTTTTATACATACATTTTGTAATTCATCCTCTATTTCTTTGTGCAAGGGTGTGTCGGGTTTATTCACTAATAGTCTTTCGTGATAGGGTGGAATATTAACTTGTTGAGGTACTCGTACAGACTGAGAAGTGATTGGAAACAGAGGGGAAGTCGATTCTTCTATAGGGGTGGTTTGAGTGTTTTCTTTCTCATAATGATTATCATTTTCTTCTTGAGTTATTACTGAAGGATTTGATTGATTTACAACTTTGCCTGATTGTAGTTGAATTTCATAGGTGGGAAAGGTTTGAACTTCTGTATTCTGCACAGGGTGGGTGCATCGATTATTGGGGTTAGGGATTGGTTGGGCAGGGATTGTTGTTGGTCTCTGAGGGTTGTGGGAAGCTTTGTTTTGTGGCTTTTGATTGGCATTTATAGGTGCTTGTTGCTACTGGTTAGGGTTCAAGGGGGTTGTAAATTGTTGTTGTATAGGAGGTGGGAGTAAATATTTCATATGTGGTGGGTTGAATCCAGGTAGTAATTGGGAAATGTTTGCAGGATACTGTGGATATGTAGGGTAAGAGGGATTCCCATACATAGGCCCCCTCCAACCTTGTTGCCAAGGTTGAGTTTGAGCTTGCTGAGGTGTCCATTGTGGATAGTTCATTGGGGGAGGACCCCATTGTTGTTGTTGATACTGTGCATTGGGGTTTTATGTTCTCCAAGGACTTCTGGAAGGGTATGATTTTTCTTTTGAGACTCCTCCTCCCATATACATGGATTGTAGTTCAAACAAATTTGAACACTAAGATGTGGGGTGCTATAGTGTACAAAGGCCACAGATTTCTATGAAATTTAATGGACATTCTTTCTCACCATGCTTCTTTCGGCATCTAGGACAGAAGATTGCTAAAAAAGTCTCTTATTCTTGTTTCTTTTTCAGTTTTAGGGTATCTAACTGGTTACTGATTGTGCTCAAGATGTTTGTTTTAAAGTTCTCTAATAAGTTTCCTAACTCAATTCTGGTGACAGTTCCTGAGCTTTGTCTTGTATTTATGCTAAAAGAATCTCTTGGTGTTTTGTCTGTTTTAGCTTGTCCTCTTGAGTATATTCTACAGTAATTTGCAATATCTACAAAAGGATTTTGGTGCACATCTCCTGAACTTAAGAAATTTAAAACTTCTATGCAGTCATCTCTAATACCTTTCAAAAATACGGTTCTTACTACAACTGGTTCTGTGGTGAATAATTTTGATTTCTGGTAATTGTATAAGAACCTTTCTAAGTACTCTTCAGGGCTTCATCTTCTGTTTGCTGCATTTTAAAAATGTCATTTTTAGCATTATCCTTACAATAGTCTTGGTATTTCCATAAAAATGTTTCTTTCATCTGATCCCAAGAGAGGATTGTATTTTCTCCTAAACTCATGAACCATCTTAAGGCTGAATCTTTCATTGTAGCAGAAAAGAGCTTAAGTTTTTGGGCATCATCTGATTAGTTATAGATTCTACGTAATATGTCAAACTCGAATAAAAATAAATCTGGATCTTCAGTTGACATACCTCTGAAAGTGGGTAACGATGATAGTGGGAAATTCTTCATGATGATGTTTCTAGAAATATCCAAGATTGGAAACCCAAAGGTATCAGTTTCAG
>ML795276.1:178673-197121 GCA_009831015.1 Picea engelmannii
TCTAGTATACATTTTCATACCTATTGTAGTTTTATAAGCAAAGGAAAATAAATAATATCATGTTACCTTTGATTTTACCATTGTATGATAAATACCCATAGCATATGTGACTGCCTTTTTATTTGAAGCTTGTAGATTGTCAGAGTTCATCTTTTTAGGCTGGAGTTTTCTGGAAGCTTGGTACTGGAATTTTCTGTACTTCATGAAACTTCTTTATTCTGTGCTTATATTCTTTTGTGTCTAGTTCTGAAGGGTTGTAGGGTGATCATGTTGATTTCTGAAGATGAGATGTGAGTCTGGAAAAGAGTTCTGAAGGAGCTGTTTGACCCTCCCCCATGCCAAGGATGTTGCATATCCTTATGCAAGAAGATCCAACACTCTGTATCATAATGGAAAAAAGATGATAAGAGAAAGGAAACCAAATCAAACTCCAAAAGTACATTTATCACCTAGCATATGATTGCATGCCTAAAAATTGAAATTGCCTTTCTTTTGATGACTTATTAACAAGGGTAGCATTCAACAGTGAAAACAAACAGGTTTTTATATTTTTTCCAGAAGAACAGATCCAACCTAACTTGCTTCATAGATTTACTATCATTAAATGTTATGGATAAATTTCACAGTATAAGTAGATTAGACTCCCTAGTTAGGGCTCCACTCTTAAGAAGTTTCCTTATTAGGTAATGTAGGCTTTAGATGTTAGACCGGTAAGGTTGACTTAGGGTAATTCTCAAATGGACATTTGCTTGTAATAATTATCTTTTTTTAGTAATCTGGAGTTGTGTCTCATAAATGTTAACAATGAGCTTTGCTTGTAGTGTTCATAATTTAGATGACAAAAGTGGATTTTTCAATAAGACAAGTATAGATGAGACATTTCTCAGCCAGAACCCACTACCAACAAGCCTGTTCAGTACTCCGGTGGGATAGTTGTGATAATTAGTGAGAGACATCCCTTCCCCAATCAGAATGCCCCATTGCGAATAGCCCTATTCAGTACCCTGATGGGTTTGCCTATTCATACCACAGACTGGTACCTGCTGCCAACAGACATGTTTAGTATCCCGGTGTGTTAGTCTCTTAAGCCCTTTTTTCCATCATAGGCTTCTTGTCCATAGTCACCTATTTCAATTTTATTAAAGAGTGCTTTTGCATGGTGACAGGGGAGGCTCGTATGAAAACCTTTTTACAGGCTGGGATGGTATTGGGTTGGAAAGTGTATTCTCTTATTTGGATTTCTTTAAAGATTTGTCTGAAGGAAAAATAAACTTTTGTATTGCACATTGGATCCAGATGTATAATTTTCTCTGAGTTTGTCCATAAGAGAATGACCTTAAGTTACCTTAGGGTATTGATACATCCTCTTCCATAAAAATTTTCCTAGTGTGCCCTTGACAGAGAGTGTTCATATACTCATATGTTACTCTTATAGAAAAGATAATCCAATGAATACTATTGAAGTCTAGTTAGGGCGAGATAGTTGCTTGTAGTCTAATATAGTTTTTATCCCTTTAATCATGCTGACATACTAGATAAAGGCAACCTCTAGACTTTGAAGTAGATTAAGCATGGTTCTTTTAACAATCATAGGTAAATATTATCTCTTCTTTGTCAACCAAAAGAAATTAAAATACTTCCTTTTAGCTAGCAATAGAACCAAAAGAAATTAAAAATTCTTCCTTTTAGCAACAGAACCAAAAGAAATTAAAGATACTTCCCTTTAGTCAACAACATAACCAAAATAAATTATTGCTTCATAAGAGTTGCCATTTGATGTTGCATTCGGCTTCTTGGTTCTAGCTTAAGTGGTTACTGCATGGCTCCATACTTCATATTAATTCACATAATCTTTTGAAATATGCGTAGCATTCCTTGTCAATTAGGTGATGTGTCCTGATAGTACCATATAAGGACAAAATTTTGCTACCGAACCAACACAGGACTGCTGAAAACGGACCAGAACAAGATTTCTAGTATTGGAGCAGAACAAAGTATTTTTGATGCCTACAAACTGATGTTTATCAAGTTCTTGAAGGATCAAATAAATTATAGAAATCTACTTACAAAGATAAAATGTGAAGGTAAAAAAAAAGAAGGTAAGAATCCCTTGTTACCTACTGCTTATTAACAAAACACAATCCACACCTATGTACAAAAGTTTAAAAAAAAAAAAACCAATCAATCAATGTGGATCAGTAGGAAGGTCTCCTTCTTTACTGATCCCCTGCATATCTGAATTTTGTAGTATACGAGTAAAAAATTCCTCTTTTGATAGGGGTTTGTTATAAATTCTCAACTGGTGATCATTCAAAAGTAGTGGTGTCTGTTGTTCATCAATTTTCTTTATCCTGATTGAACCATTGTCATAGACAATTTCAATTTCATAAGGTCCCATCCAACGAGTAGTTAACTTACCTTTGAAGTTCTTGAATCTGCTGTCATACAACAGGGCCCAATCTCCTTGTTGAAATTTTTTCTTTTTGAGATACTTGTCATGCCATTTTGTTCTCTGCTCTTGAATGAGGGTGGTTCTTTGAAGTGCTTCCTGCCTGATTTTGTCCAAATCATTAAGCTACAAGAGTCTTTGTGGCTGGGCTTCATCCAAGTTCATGAAAACTTGTACTGCAGTCCTGAAGGTTTTGATCTGGTATTCTATGGGGAGAAGTACCTTCTTCCCATACACATACTCATAGGGTGTATGTCCTATTGTATTCCTCCAGGTGATTCTATAAGACCATAAGGCTTCTAGTAATTTGTCATCCCAATCCTTGTGGTGTAGTTGTATTGTTTTGGTAAGAATGGACTCAATAACTTTGTTGGTAGATTCTACTTGTCCATTTGCCTGTGGATGGTAGGGTGTAGATTTCCTGTGTTTAATTTGGTACTGTTCCGTAACAGCTTTGATGAGATTAGAGGTAAATTGAGTTCCCTGATTAGTCACAATTTCTCAAGGTACACCAAATCTAGTAAAGATGTCATTAAAAAGGAAATCTACCACTGATTGTTCACTTCCAGGTGGTAAAGCTTTTGCTTCAACCCACTTAGTCACATAGTTAGTACATACAAGTATGTACTTTTTCTTTTTAGATGCAGGGTTAATGGGTCCTACAAAATCTAATGCCCATTTCTCAAAAGGCTCAATGACTACTTGGGCTTGAAGTGGCATTTGGTCTCGTGTAGTAGGCTTACCCATTCATTGGTATTCATCACAATTGGATACATAGGTTTTAGCATCTTTGAAAATATGATGCCAATAATAACCAGATTCTCTGCAAAACTTTATAAGAAGTCTTATTGTCTGCAAATTTTCCTCCACAAGGACCATCATGGCAGGCTTGCAAAATTTCATGAATTTCATCTTCTCTTACACATCTCCTGATTACCAAATCTGGTCCTGTTTTGTAGAGACAATCATCGTGCCACATATAGTTTGCACTTAGCTTAATTAATTTATGTTTTTCTCTAGGAGACATTTTATGAGGCATCTTCCCTGTCACAAGATAGTTAGCTACATCTGCATACCAAGGAGTGAATGTAGAAATAGAAAACAAATTTTCATCAGGAAAGTTATCTTCTACTGGTGCGTTATCACTCAGATGAATCATTGTAGATAAGAAATCAACCACAAGATTATCCTTACCAGGTCTATCAATAATGTTGATATTGAACTCTTGTAATAATAATAACCATCTTGTAACTCTAGGATTTGTTATAGGTTTGTTCATTAAGAATTTTATGGCTGAATGATCAGTGTGTACAAAAGCTTGATATCCTGTAATATAGTGTCTAAATTTATTGATAGCATGGACCACAACTAGCAATTCTTTTTCTGTGACTACATAATTAACTTCAGCTGGAGACAGATTTTTACTAACAAATTAAATAACATAAGGCATTTGATTTTCCCTTTGTCCAAGAACTTCCCCAAGAGCTATCTCTAAGGCATCGATACAGATATGAAAAGGAAGGGACCAATTTGGTCCTCTTAATACATGGGTAGTTGACAATTTCTGTTTTAGAATCTCAAAAGATATTTGGCATTCATCATCCCACTTAAATTCGGCTTCTTTAGATAATAACTTGAATAAAGGGGTAGATAGGATTGTAAAATTCAAAACGAATCTTCTATAGTAGCTAGCATACCCTAAAAAGCTACGAACTTCCATTTGTGAGGAAGGCATTCTGATTTGTGTGATAATATGAATATTTGTCGGATCAACTCTCATTCCAGAACCAGAGATGTGATGTCCCAAAACAATGCCTTCAGTGAGCATCATCTTTGAATTTTCATTCCTTAGGGAAATATTAGTTTCCTTACACCTAATCAAGAATTTTTCTAGACTGGTCAAAGCTTCCTGGAAGTCTTTTCCATGGACTGTAAAGTCATCCATGTAGAATTTCATGCAATCATTGGTCAAATCAGAGAAAATGGCTAGGAAAACCCTTTGAAAAGTGGTTGGGGAATTGTAAAGTCCAAAAGGAAGAATCCTATAAGCATAGGTTCCCCATGGGCAGGTGAAAGTGGTCTTCTCCTAGTCTTCAGGTGCTATTTGTATTTTGTTATAACCACTAAACCCATCCAGGAATGAAAACTACTTCTTTCTAGACAAGGTATCCAACACCTGATCAATAAATGGTAAGGGAAAATAATCCCTATGGGTGGCTTTGTTCAACTCCCTTAAGTCTACAGATATTCTCCACTTACCATTTTTCTTGGGAACTAAGACAGGTGGAGACACCCATTGACTATCTTAAATGGGGTATATGAGATTGGCTTGAAGGAGTTTTTGCAATTCCTCTTTTACAATATCTTTAAGGGTTGGATTCATCCTTCGTTGAGGCTGTCTAATTGGTCTGATTTGGTCATTAGTGTAGATATGATGTGTGCATGTGTCAAGGTGAATTTCTTTCATGTCTGCATAATCCCATGAAAAAGCATCAAATTGTCTTTGGATTATTTCAATTACTCGTGTCTTTTGTTCTGGTTCCAAACTAGAGTTGATATACAAAGGTTTTCCTGGGCTAATCTCAACAAGTTCAATACTTTTTTCCTTCTCTGAGGAAGCTGGTGATAAAGTATATAATTGAGTGATATCAGGTTGCCAAGTTTGTTGAAATTTAGAACTAAAAATGTGTGACAATTCTGCAAAAGACCTCGGGTATTCAATACAATTTGTATCAGCCAAAAATAAACTTAAGACTTGTTCATCCGATTGTTCTTGCATTCCTCTTACCTATTCAAGTTTTAACAGGGGTCTGATGCAATCTTCTTCTCCATAAGGGTTTTCTAACCAGACAGGTATCTCCTGTGCCGGTTGGGCAGGAGGAAAGAGGACAAAATTTTCGCTATGTGTGCCATTGGATATAGTCATCTCACCATACCAACAACTGATAAAGGAATTTGCTGTGGCCAGCCAAGGATGACCAAGAACCATAAGGTGTCCTGGTTTGGAGGATGATTTAGAGTAGATGACTAGAAAGTCTATTGGATATTCCCAAGAAGCTAGAGTGACTGTGACATCATCTAAACTTCCTACAGGGCTAATGAATGACTTATCTGCCAACTCTATCATGGTTTGGGTTGGTCTTAACTGGTTGATTTGGAGATTTTGTATAGTGTCAAAAGGCATTACATTAATTGCTGCACCCAAATCAATGAGTGTGTTTGGTAAATAAATACCATTAATTTCAACATTGACTACTAGGTTCCCAGGGTCATTATATTTGTATGGCATTTCAAAAATAAATTCAGATAATTGCCCCACCACTTGAACAAGGGGAAGTTCCTTCTTTTTCCTTCCTAGTTTCTTAAGGCAAAGATCCCTTATGATTTTGGTATATATGGGGATATCCTTAATGGCTTGCGGCAGAGGTATTTTTATACATACATTTTGTAATTCATCCTCTATATCTTTGTGCAAGGCTGGGTCAGGTTTCTTCACTAATAGTCTTTTGGGGTAGGGTGGAAGATTAACTTGTTGAGGTACTCGTACAAACTGAGAAGTGATTGGAATAGGAGGGAAAGTCTCTTCTTTTACAAGGGTGGTTTGGGTGTTTTCTTCCTCATCATGATTATCATTTTCTTCCTGAGTTATTACTCCAGGATTTGATTGATTTACAACATTTCCTAAACGTAGTTGAATTTCATAGGTGGGAAAGGTTTGAACTTCTGTATTCTGCACAGGGTGGGTGGGTCGATTATTGGGGTTAGGGATTGGATGGGCAGGGATTGATGTTGGTCTAGGAGGGTTGTGGGCAACTCAGTTTTGTGGCTGTTGATTGGCATTTATAGGTGCTTCCTGCTGCTGGTTAGGGTTCAAGGGGGCTATACATTGTTGTTGTATAGGAGGTGGGAGTAAATCTTGCATCTGTGGTGGTTTGAATCCAGGTAGTAATTGGGAAATGTTTGTAGGATACTGTGGATATGTAGGGTAAGAGGGATTCCCATACACAGGCTCCCTCCAACCTTGTTTCCAAGGTTGAGTTTGAGCTTGCTAAGGTGTCCATTATGGATAGGTCATTGGGGGAGGACCCTATTGTTGTTGTTGATACTGTGCATTAGGGTCATAAATTGCATTGGGGTTTTGTGCTCTCCAAGGTCTTCTGGAAGGGTATGATTGTTCTTGTGAGACTCCTCTTGCCCTGTACATGGCTTGTAGTTCAATAAAAGTTGGACACTCAGATGTGGGGTGCTCTAGTGTACACAGGCCACAGATTTCTATGACATTTAATGGACATTCTTTCTCACCATGCTTCTTTCGGCATCTAGGACAAAAGATTGCTAAAATAGTCTCTTCTTCTTGTTTCTTTTTCAGTTTTAGGGTATCTAACTGGTTACTGATTGTGCTCAAGATGTTTGTTTTAAATTTCTCAAATAAGTTTCCTAAATCAATTCTGGTGACAGTTCCTGAGCTTTGTCTTGTATTTCTGCTAAAAGAATCTCTTGGTGTTTTTCTTGTTTTAGCTTGTCCTCTTGAGTATCTTCTACAGTAATCTGCAATCTCTGCAAAAGGATTTTGGTGCACATCTCCTGAACTTAACAAATTTAAAACTTCTATGTAGTCATCTCTAATACCCTTCAAAAATATGATTCTTACTACAACTAGGTTTGCGGTGAATAATTTTCATTTCTGGTAGTTGTATAAGAACCTTTCTAAGTAGTCTTCGGGGCTTTCATCTTTTGTTTGTTGCATTTTAAAGATGTCATTTTTAGCATTACCCTTACAATAGTCTTGGTATTTCCGTAAAAATGTGTCTTTCATTTGATCCCAAGAGAGGATTGTATTTTCTCCTAATCTCATGAACCATCTTAAGGCTGAATCTTTCATTGTAGCGGGAAAGAGTTCAAGTTTTTGGGCATCGTCTGAGTAGTTATAGCTTCTACATAAAATTTCAAACTCGAATAAAAATAAATCTGGATCTTCAGTTGACATACCTCTGAAAGTGGGTAATGATGATAGTGGGATATTCTTCATGCTGATGTTTCTAGAAATATCCAAGATTGGAAACCCAAAGGTCTCAGCTTCAGTGGATGCATTTCCTTCTTCTTTTTCCATTCCCTTGATAGATGGTTCAGAAACTGGATTTTGTGTGTCTCCTGAACATTCAACAGATTCACGTTTTGCCCGCCCCAATGTTGATTCTTTCATTTTAGGTTCTTCTTCTAGAGCCTTGCTGGCTCCCCTTGAACTTTCTCCTAGTGGAATTTTTCCTGCACCAGTGTCAGTTGGATTACTTGGGGGAGGGGGGGGGTTTGAATTTTAGATCTTACAAATCTACCCTTAGTATCTCTATATCTATGCATAAAATCGAAATTTGATTCTTAACTAATTTGAAATCCTAATTCTATCTAGAAGGTAAGAAGGCAACCTGGCTTTGGAGAATCCCACTCTAGTGGCCATGTGGCTCTTCACTCACGTCTTAAATTTTTTATCCTCCTCCCTCAAACATCCTTTAAAATCATTCAAAAACTATGCAAACAATCTAAGCTAAAAATCACTTCCCACCGTTTGCAACTCCACGACAACGACGCCAAAATGGTGTGCTACTTATATGTTTAGTATAATGCACTCATTAATTATCAATCTGGGATTCGTAATCAACAAAGTTAGAAGACACTAGTAATAAAGGTAATTCTAATGTCATGAGTATAGAACTATTCTAGATTATGCATGCTGGAATGAAAACAAACTAGCAAATCAAAACACACTTTGGTTGTCTTTCACAGAGATGCTATCTACTCCATTATGGCACATGAAGGTATGAGATGGATTTATTTTGATAGATCAACTCTGCTATCTGACCCAGAAAACTAACTATGCAATCACACTTCTGAAAGGGAAATCACACATCAATCATCAAGACATAGCATGGGTAGTTCAATAGTCAATATACTAAGTATGTTGTGATTCACAATGTGATGCTGTTAACTTCACTAGTTCTCCTTCAAATATGTCTGACTACTTCTGCCAACATTTATGTCCATGAAACAAAATCAACTTCATAAAAACAGAAATAGAGCATATGCAAAAATATCTCTAAGCAATCGAACCCTAAATTGAACTATACTTCTATCATCTGAAAGAATTAAGAACCAGCTAATCTAACATCTATACTATTGAAATCAACTACTAACACTAATCTATAGGGATGCTGACCTTTGTTGGGCGGTGGGCCCTTGTCGCTTCAACAGGTCAGCGATTGGAGTCTACAGTAAGCTTTCCTTCAATCCATGCATTCCTCTTACTCAAATTTCAAAACATAGAATCAAACTATGCTAACAAATCAACTCAAATTCATTCATAAATGATCAAGACATGGAAATAATTGACATCCTTCTATTAAACTTCAACTCAAAACTTGTTCTACAATATGTAACACTGCTTCACATACTGTGTTATTCTAACTCTCTACTACCTCCACCATCCTTGCCATGACTATTTAAACAATCTTAGTCGTGAAACACAAGGAGGTGAAATCTTTAGCAAATCACTCAATTGACAAATTTATATATTAGGTTACATATTTTAAGCTTCATCCTCATGACACGAAGTGTATGAGGATGAAGGAAATAAACAAACTAGATTAACATAACCTTTCTAGAGATTTGATGATTCAACAAGCATCTAACAATTATCTTGGGCATGATCTAGAGCTAAACTTGGTATATTTTGCTTCTTGTATTGGTACTGGATCGTGACAGGTGAGATTCGGTAAATTGTACCGGATTCGAACAATGAAAAAGTGGTTGGTACCGGATCACGACAGTCTGCGGTCATTGGTACCGGATCACGACAGGTGAGATTTGGTACCGGATCTGAATGGAAGGTGTGCTTGGTACCAGATTCGAACAGTGGCAATCTGGCGCATAAGTACCAGATGGCTGAGTTGGTACAGAAAGGATGGAATCATCTAGAGGTCAAAGATTACACATGGAAAATTAAAACATTAGTACATGAAACATTTAGTCTCCTAGCTCAATAAACCACAAAAATGCATGAATTAATTATACTTTACCTTATGACCTCATCAATGGCTAATGGTAGTGTTCTTTGTCATTTATCCAAGCTTAGGTAAGACAAAAAGGTATAGATGAGGAGTATAATAGGGTAGTGGGGATGTCAATTTAGAGGCTCAACAGGTACCTCACAAAGAGTTTTCATTGCATACTTCAATATATGCATTGTTGTGAAGAAGGTGGTGTGGTGCGGGGTGTCTTATGAAAAGGTGTCGTAGTATATTAAACTACGTGACTTAGTGGGAGAAAACTATGGTGAGTTTCTGAAGTCGAGTCATGAGATGAGAAGGTTCATGCTACTCCCACTTCCAATGAGTGTGTGGGTTGTGTGTGAGTCAATCTATCTAGCGTGTTGGTGAGATGACCTCATGGGAGAGACAAAATCACCTTATACTGGTAACGATAGTAGTTGGTGTGTTGGGTTGAAGAGAGAATTTGGTAGCTTGAAAATAGTGTATTGGCACATTGGGTTGGTGAGGTGACTTGGTAGCTAGGGGAAAGGAGTAGGACCTTGCCTTATTCTTTGAGGTTAGACATGGTGATGGAAGTGTAGATATAAAATACACATTTTGGGCTTGGGGAGGTGCATGCTCACATTTTGGATGCCATGTTTGGATTAGGTACCCAACTAGTTCAGAACATGGGACACATCAATGTGCATAAGCATGGCTAATATGGTCATATTATGATCACAGTAATGAGTCACAATATTTCAACACCAAGACAAATATTTGAATAAGGAAAGAACAATCAGTTGTAGTAGGCAGTCGCAGTGACAATAAAAATAGATAGCAATAAGGAATTGATTGTATGAGATACTTCAGTAAAGTTTGTTGAAGAAACTATATAGAATCAGGTAGAAGATCATGTGGAATTGGGTGTAGTGTAGTTGGCCAATTGGTTTATGGAAATTTAGTGTTCCACTTTGTAAGAAACTTGGGGTTTCCACTTCGTAAGAAACTTGGGGTTTCCAACAGACTTACTCATGGATGGAAGCACGAGTTCGGGTAGAGATCAAGGATGGATGATTTTGAGGATGTTGTCGAGGATGATAATGAATTTAGGTGTGGGAGAATGTAATACCCTTGGATAAGGACGTGTGTGCCCAACTGAAAAAATGCCTTGGATGGAGGGTGAGGTGTGGAAGTTAGGGTTTCTAGATGGAACGATTGGTTAAAGATGTGTTGAGACAAAATGAATATGTGATAGCATGTTTATGTAGGGCGTGGGTAGGAGTTCCTCGGGCACATGATGCAAACTAAGGAGACTCACATCCCATGCTTGAATTTTTTTTTATCTTGGTGAGACGAGGGCATGTGAGGCAAGGTGACACGACACATTGGATGGGAGAATTCGCTTAAGGAAAATGATATCCTTGATTGCACGAGACACAGATGGGGATGACCTGACTTAGAAAATTTGGTAGACATGTTGTGGCTAGGGAAGATCCTTGCAATGAGATGATTAGTTGGCACAAATCTTAACCAAATGGTGCGATGGCCCATGAAGTTTAATGGACACATCCATGTGAAATATTAAGGGTTGTCTTGGTGGAATACCAAGAGACACAACCATTTGTGTGACCGAACATACATGTATATATAATGGGGGGAAGATAAACAAACAAAACAAGGGACTTGAGTTGGAGAAAGAAGATACAACTCAAGAAACAAAGTGAAGTATAGAGTGAGCACTACCAAAGGGAAAAAGTGCATAGGAATAATAGATGAGTGAAAAAATATCCAAGCGAATGGACAAGTGTGACCAAGGTTGACATAATTAGTTGTGATGACCACAATCAGGCAAGAAAGTATAATAGTAGCAAGAGAGTTGAATCAAGGGGTTGTGCAAAGGTAGAGACAAGGGCAAATCATGGTACAACTTAGCCAGGTATTGTATTTGGTTTTATATGATATGTGGCTCTATTGTTAACTCTGTTGTAACTATAACATCATGTACAAAAATGCATGTATCGATGTTACGCACATTGGTGCTGCCCAACCATACGTGTGTCTCTTTCTTGTGTATGAATGGTTGCATGTTATTGGTGCATATTTGGATAAGTATAGAACCGTGTAATTTTTTAAGTGTAAGAACACAAGTGTATTTTGGCACAATTGGATCAAGGAAAAGTATGGGTGTACCTTCAGTGAGGTGTAGTATAGAAAAAGTACATTTCAATTTGGTTAAGTCATTGAAATTAAATGTCATGGTGCTGCACTACCCTAGGTGTCAAGTGACTTTGGTGCACCAAGTCGAGTTGGATCCCCAATCAGATAGTGGATGTGTGATGGTTTCCTATTTGGGGAGAAAACTGTTAACCCAACCTATCATATCTCCTAATCTATATTATACATATAAAATTGATTACAAATGAAACTAAACCATTCTCTACCTGATTTTATATTAAATATATATAATTGATTATAATGTTTTTTTTTTCTTTATTGATAATATGGTTATAATTGGATATCTAATAAATATGTGGGTGTCTACATAAAGTTGGTGGAAGAAAAAGTGTCAAGGGGGTCAGTAGGAATGTGCACTCACATGAATGCATTCYCGATTCTATAATTTTGGCAAAGCTTGAACCTCCACTCATCTTTCCATGCAAGCTCATTGGTAGGAACATGCATGCATTCCTAAGAACACGTACATGTTCTTCTATCATACCATTTTTAACGGGACGTGGATGCGATTTGTGCTCATTTGCACACATTGCACTCACATTTTTACCTTCATTGAGCAAACATATAGGAGGAGAAAAGTAAATATATTTCCACCGTGTTCTAGTCAAGCCATGTATGTTTGATTTCTCTTATTTTCCTCCCAATTTAGTAATTTTTACTTTTAATCAATTAATTTAATATATTCTAAAAGAATCTAAATTAAATAATTTTGTAATCTTATAGAGAAATCTCATCTATAAAATTTAGAGAGAGCCACCTCTTACATTTCCTAACATTTCCCCTTTAAAAATAACTGTAGAGAATTTGCAAGAAATGCGATTATTTTGTGTTTTGTGTTTTTTTTTTCTTCTTAAAATGTGTATTGATGTTTTTTGTAAGTTTTTATTTTAATTAAAAAAACTGACCTAATTTATATGCCACGCCTTATTAAATTGTGGAATATATTATAAAATGGAAATTGGAGACAATGTAAACCTCCCACAAGAAGACTCTGGCGAGGAAAACCCCAACCCACCACAACCACCCAACATGGACACACAAATTGATGAGGGGTTGGCCACATTGAGAGCCCTTATAAATGAATTAAGGGGCATGAGAGAACCTAGCAAAGGGTCCTTGGCCACTTCATTAGATGTCATTATGAGTTCCATTGCAAGTTCCTAAGGAAAATTAACTTGTATTTATCAACACAGGGCTAGAATGTACGAGTTTTACTGCACTAGACTGAATAGAAAACAAGTTAGAGACTTGGGTATTTAAAAACAAAAAAATGTTGTCTACTTTTATTGATCCCTAAACAACAACCACCTATCAACAAGAAATGCATTTTCATTGACTAGTGCATCCACCCACAAATTAGTCAACATTGGATTGATAGGTGGTACATGGTACTTGATAAACCTCCTTCCAATAACAAAGAGATTCCTTTATATGTTTTTGAGAAAATTATGGGTCACCATGTGAACTAATTTAACATTTATGACTTGTAGGGGCTGGGTCGAGAGTCCAAACAAGACTGAGAGCATGCTAGGGGTGATCCCATGTTACTTCATCGTTTCCCCAAGTGAAGGCATGACCCCCCTGCCCAACATCCTCCTGTTGCAAATAACTTGCAGTAGGTACAAGTAGCTATATCATCATTGAATCAAATCCTAGTGCAACATGGTAGCTTTGTTGCACTATATCGGTAGGAGGTTCCTGTTAGTGACATTGATAGAGGGGTCAAAAATCTTCACCCTGTAGAACAAAGTGGAGTGAGGAGAGGGCACATGGACATAGTAGCAATCCATTTGAACCTCACAGATTCTCGAGTTGTGGGAAAAATTGCTATGGGCCTACTGAGGTCAGTAGACAACACTGATTCATGGAGGAGGTTAGTATCTTAACTATCTCTATATTCTTTATTGTTATATATTTATATAGTATTTTGTGTATTTATATCGATACTTTATTATATTTTGTTTTTCATATGTTATGCTTGTATAGAAAACCCTCTATGCCCATGGATGCATCAGTTACTATTTCCACCACTAATGCAATAGTAGAGGCATCTTGGTCAATAGGTCTACCCCATACACAACTATGTGTCACATTTGATAAATTCACCATAGTGATTTCTTTATTTTATGGCATCCTCAAATTTTTAATGTTTTTGTGTTTCTACAAGCTGTGGGGCCAAGCAATGGCGAGCAATATCCACCTGGGATGGATAAGTCACCTACATCATAGGTATCATGTGTAGAGTTAAATATTGTTTAAATCTCAATTTTTTTGTAGTTATGTTGTTGAATTTTACTATTTTTTACTAATAGTTCAATATTATTAATATGTATGCAAGTAGATGATATTTTTTCTAGTTATAGTACTAGTCCACTCCTTGGGTGCCTACCCACAACTTCTGGGTTACCTTACTCCATGCCAAGGCTTCTTCCAACAATTGTACAGTCTATGGGGATCCATCACCACCCAGCCCCAACATATTTTTTATTCCATGCATCCTCAGTGGATGCACTTTCAGTCCACCCATCTGAACCACCTCTTCCATCGCATCCATCCATCATGGATGCACCCATATGCCACCCACCCCCACCACCATTTCCATCTATGAAATCCATTGAGGTTTCCACAGTAGAGGTTTTGTCATAGCAGGTTGTATAGCCAAGCACTCCACCTGTCAGCGACTCTCCATCGACGCCCAATATATTCACAGTGATATAACATGTTGATGATAAATTTTTATGTATCATGAATGGAATTGATTTTATGCATATTTGTTTAAATTTCATTATTTAATCCCTGTAAGTAATGCAATGTGGCATTGCTAATAGATTAGTATTGCATATGAGGGTAACACCCTCACGATTGTTAGTACCATTTGCAATGATTTGTCTTATGTTGAATTACAAAGTATAATTTTGTAAGTCTTTTAATTCATTGTGGAAAAAACCTTATAACAATATTTTTTCTTTGTGCAGTCTCTGGAGTGAAGAACCATGCCCAAGACAAAAACCACTCAAGGTGCTTCTTTGAGTAAGAGAATAAAGTTTGTTTTCCATAATTCTCCTGAGGGTGGTGAGGGTGGAAGTGGTTAATGAGTGATCAATGATTTCCATTTTGTATCTAAGCCAGGATATGGCTATTTTTTTTATGTTAGGGCACTTGTTGTTGTTTTGTGTATTGGGCATGAGGTGCCATTTTGTAAAAAAATTACAATTTAGATGATGTTGAATATATATATATATATATATATTCATGGCACGTTTTTATGAATATAATTGTTTTTGCATTTTATGTTGATGAATGTATGAATTTCAAAATGTATGAATTTTATGTGTATGGATGTGTGAATTTATTTAATTTGATTAATTACTTTTTAGTGTGTTAATGAAGTCATGTAAGTAAGAATAGTTCATCTTCTAAATTTATTATAAATACTTGCATTATGCATTAATGAATATCTTATGGTGGAAAATATTCTTAAGTATTAAATTCATATGCAGTTAATGGTTCTCATTAGCTTAATTTGACAAAAGACTGAAGACCCATCCTAGTTAAGACTCCAAGAACCAATAATAACAATCATGTAGGATAGCATAATCACAGTAGAAATAAGAGAGTTGAAACCTCACATTACTCTATCCAAAATGAAGCATGGTCCATTATAATGGGAATCACAACATGTTACAAGGTTTTTTTAATACCAAATCAACACATAAAATATGAGTGCACAATCAAGCCTCACATCAAACAAAACTTCACCTCAAATTATCCATTAAGATTGCCAAAATGTTCTGCAATGTATCCCAAGAGGAGAGCTCCTAAATACCCAAATTCTCCACCCTATACAATGGAGAGAGATAATTTTTCTTTATAGTGTGAGTCTCTTCTCTTATACAATAAAATATTATTATTTTCTAACTAACTCTATGACAATTCAAATAAATATCATAATAATGAATTAGTTATATCTCTCCTCAATCCATGGTTGACCATTTTACAACATGTGGACATTATCCTCTCTAAATAAATTCGCCCTCATCTAAAAATAATAGTAGTATGCACCAAATAATGCTCATGAAGGGGACACACAACCAAAAATAGGCATAAGGCCAATTCAAATACTAAGTGTCCATGTGGAATTTTCCCTCCAAGAATGTGCATGCATGCAACCACTCCACATGTGTGAAATCTAAGGTATCCAACTTCATGGATGAATGTGCAATATGCCAAGTGGATGGGGTGTCCACAAATAATTATGTGATCAATGCCTACCCTTTCCTTGCCTTGTCATTGCTTTCCTTTCCTTTCCTTTGTCTTTCCTTACGTTCCCTTGCCTTGCTTTGTCTTTCCTTACCTTTCCTTTCCTTGCCATGCCATGTCATACCATGTCTTTCCTTGACTTTTCATTTCATTCCTTTCCATGCCATGCCATTCCTTGCCTTTCCATGCCATGCCTTTCCTTTCCTTCACTTCCCATGCCATGTCATTCCATGCCATGACATGCCATTCCTTGCCATGCCTTTCCATGCCTTGCCTTTCCTTTCCTTTTCATTCCATGTCTTCCCTTGCCATGTTTTTCCATGCCATGCCTTTCCTTGCCATTCCATGCCTTTCCTTGCCTTTCCTTTCTATGTCATGTCATGCCTTTCCATTCCTTTCCATGCCATGCATTTCCTTGCCTTGACTTTCCATGCCATGTGTTTCCTTGCCATGCCATGTCATTCCTTCGTCACCTCAACACTATAGTCATTTGGGTGTCACATAGCTCATATCCATGCATATACATAACAAATTTCATAGGAGAATCGTTATCTGTATTAATGTTCAATTAAGAAATGTGTGTTTATTTACATGATACCTTGCATCTATTATACATAATTTTGAACTAGTATGCACATACCAAAGTTCCACATTTCAATTTTCATATTTTAAACAAATAAAAAAACTATCATCGTCATAAATATATAGCAATAAAATAATATCTTTCAACACATAAATAGATCTATATGTGATATGTATATATTATTCTAACTAAACCCAACAAATACTAAGAAGTGAGTCACTACGATAAGTAAAAATTAAATTTCTAACCTTCTAAGGCCAAAATATAGGTTGTTACATTTACAAATCCCTAGAACACAACTATGATCTAAAATAGACTAATCCCTCCTTGCATGTATTTCCATGTAGCTTCCCATTTTAGCCTATAAAAAAATAAATATATATCTTTCCATAACATTATGCAAGGAAAAATCCAAATCAAAATGTGAATTGCAATGAAACAAGAGTCACAAAAAATGGAACATTTCTCATCCCAATAAATAAAAAACATTTTCTATAGGGGCATATGACTTAACTTTATATCACAAATTTCCTTTCCATCCAATGAAGTGTTTTTACCTTGCCATGCCATGTCTTTCCTTGCCATTCCATGTCATTCCATGCATTTTCATGCCTTTCCTTTCCATGCCATGTCTTGTCATTCCTTTCCTTGTCATGCAATGCCATGTCATGCCTTACCTTTCCATGCAATGCCATGCCATGCCATGCCTTACCTTTCCACGCCATGCCTTTCATTTCCTTCAGTTTACATGCCATGCCATGCCATGTAATACCTTGCATTTTCTTTCCTTTCCATTCCATGCCATGCCTTGCCTTTCCTTTCCATGCCTTTTATTGCCATTCCATTCCTTTCCATGCCTTGCCTATCCATGCCATGACATGCCATTCCTTTCCTTGCCTTCACTTTCCCTGCCATGCCATGCCATGCCTTTCCATTCCATGCCTTACCTTTCCATGCCATGCCATGCCATGACTTGCATTTCCTTGCCTTTCCATGTCATACCATGCCTTGTCATGCCATGTCGTGCCTTGCCTTTACATTCCTTTTCTTTATTTTCCTTTCCAAGCCGTGCCTTTCCTTTCCATGCCATGCCATGAATTTCCATTACATGCCATGTATTGCCTTACATTTACATGCCTTACCTTGCCTTGCCTTTCCAAACCATGCCTTGCCTTGCCTTGCCTTGCCTTGCCATGCCATTCCATGCCATGCCTTGCCATTCCATGCCATGCCTTGACATGGCATGCCATGCCTTGACATGCCATGCCATGCCTTACCATGCCTTTCCTTGTCATTCCATGTATTGCCTTGCCATGCCATGCCTTTCCTTGTCATGGATTTCCTTTCCATGCCATACCTTGCCATGCCTTTCCATGCCTTGCCTTTCCATGCCAAGTCTTTCCTTGCCTTCACTTTCCATGCTATGTCATGCCATGCCTTTCCATGTCATGCCTTTCCTTTCCATGCCATGCCTTGCATTTTATTTCCTTTCCATTCCATGCCTTGCCTTTCCATTCCATGCCTTGTATTGCCTTTCCATTCCTTTCCTTTCCTTTCCTTGCAAAGACATGCCTTGCCTTTCCATGCCATGCCATGTCATGCCTTTCCTTGACAAGCCATTCCTTACCTTGCCTTTCCTTGCCATGCCATGCCTTTCCTTTCCACGCCATTCCTTGCATTTCCTTCACTTACAATGCCATGCCATGCTATGCCATACCATGCCATGCTATGCCATACCATGCCATGCCATTCCATGCCTTTCCTTGCCATGCCATGCTTTTCCTTGCCATGCCATTCCTTTCCTTCACTTTCCATGCCATGCCATTCCTTGTCATTCCATGCCTTTCCTTCACTTTCCATGCCATGCCATGCCCTTCCATGCCTTGCCAAGCCATG
>ML795277.1:0-10219 GCA_009831015.1 Picea engelmannii
TGTCTAAAACTATACTCCTGGGCAACCCATGGAGTCTCACAACTTATTTGAAAAATAAATTTGCAACATGTGTTGCATCACTAGTCTTCTGACATGGGATAAAGTGTGCCATCTTCGAAAATCTGTCCACCACCACAAATATGGAATCACTTCCTCTTTGTGTTCTTGGAAATCCCAACATAAAATCCATGCTTATTGCATCCCAAGGCCTATTTGGAATAGGAAATGGATGATACAACCCAATGTTCTGCTTCTTCCCCTTAGAATACTGACAAATCTTGTAGTTTCTCACAAATTCCTTCACCTCCACTCTCATACCTGACCAATAATATGAACTGGCTAATTGAACAAATGTTTTTTCATGTCCGAAGTGTTCGGCTAGAACTCCATTATGCTTTTCCTTTAGCAAATTCTCCCTCATCGAGCATCTTGGTATGCACAACTGGCATCCTTTGAACAACAACCCATCCTGAATTATATATTTGGCCCACTAGCTTCTATCTCTGAGCATAAGATTCACACATGCTTCATATGCTTCTCCAAGTCTGGATCACTGTGGTAAATTTCCTTAAGGTGGTCAAACATTAAGGTATTGACTTGAAATTCCCGCCGAATCAAAATTCTCCTACTTAATGCATCAACAAACTTGTTATCATTTTCAGAAATATGTTTAATGACAAAATTGAAATTTTGCATAAAATCTATCCACCTAGCATGTCTCTGGTTTAACTTCTCCTGTCTAGTTATGAATTGTAAGGCGTGATTATCGCTATACAAAACAAACTCCTTTGGTACGAGATAATGTCTCCATTTCTTCAAGGGTTGAATTATGGCATAGAACTCCTTGTCATATGTGGAGTAATTCCTTTTGGCTTCATTTAGCTTCTCGCTGAAATATGCAAAAGGTTTGTTGTCTTGGCTTAAGACCACTCCAATTTCAACTCCACTCACATCGCATCTTACCTGAAATGTCTTTCCAAAATAAAACAAAACTAGAATCGTTTGTTCAGTTATCTTCTCCTTCAATATGTTGAAGCTCGTCTTAGCCTCTTTTGTCCATTTGAAAGACTTGTGTCTTTTCTTCACTATATCCGTCATTTGAGCACTAATCCCACTAAAATTTCTGATAAACTTCTGATGGTAACTTGCTAACCCATGGAAACTTCTTACCTAAAAGATACTCTTTGGTGACGACCATTCTCTGACTTCTCTCACCTTTTCAGGATCCATCTTCAACTCATTTGAAGAAATGGAAAAACCCAAGTAAATGAGTTCTGACTTCATGAAAGAGGAATTTTTTAGATTAATCAACAACTTCTCTTGCTGCAACCTCCTCATCACCAATGTCAAATGTCTCAAGTGTTCCTCCTTAGTCTTGATAAATACTAGTATATCATCCAGATATACAATCACAAACTTACCAATGAAATCCTTCAACACTTCATTCATCAACATCATAAAAGTACTTGGGGAATTCGTTAAGTCAAACAACATAACAAGCCATTCATACAACCCCTCATTCACCTTGAATGCTATTTTCCACTCATCACCGTCTCTCATCCTGATCTGGTGGTATCCACTTTTCAAATATATTTTTGAAAAATAGTTGGCTCGACTCAAGCAATCCATCAAGCCATCCATCCTTGGCAATGGGAATCTATATCTGATGGTAATATTTTTTATGGATCTCGAGTCTGTAAAGATTCTCCACCCTCCATCTTTCTTTGGGCTTAATACAGTTGGTATTTCACATGGAGTCAAGATTTCTCTGACCAATCCTTTGTCTAATATATCCTGAACCTGTCTCTTCACCTCCTCATTCTCTTGAGGTGTCAACCTGTATGCTGCTTTATTCGGTAGGCTTGCTCCTGGTATCAAGTCATTGTGATGGATGATGCTTCTGATAGGTGGCAATGAGTTTGGAAACTCATCCACTACAATATCAGAAAAATTATCTAACAACTCCTTAACTTCCTCAGGAAAATCTTCTAGTGAACTACTGGTAAGGATAACTCTCGGTTTCCTCACTATAGAAAACTACATCTCCTGCTCCTTCTTTACTTAATTTAGGAGTTCCTTCCCACTCATGAGAAGTATGCTCGCGCTGTCTTCCTCTTTCACCTTCTTTTCCTCAATTGGCATCAACATGTGTGTTCTACCGTTCTTCTCTAAGGTGTAGGTATTTGTCCTCCCATCATGAATAACATTTATGTCATACTGCTGGGGTCTCCCCAAAAAAACATGATAGACATCTATAGGAATCACATCACATAGAATCTCATCCCTATATCCTCCTATTTTAAATTCAACCAGGACTTGTTTAGTAACTGTTACCTGATGATCTTTCTGCAACCATGATACCTTATACGAAATCGAATGTGTAGTCATCTCCAACTCTAGCTTCTCCACCATCTTTGTGGATACTAAGTTGTCAGTGCTCCCACTTTAAATTATCACCTTGCAAACTCTGTTCTTTGTTTTGCAAGCTATCCTGAACAAATTGTTCCTTTGTATTGGTTTTTCAGTCTCTAGCTCTTACTTCAAAGGAACCTTCTTCATCATCAAGGATATTCCATCCTCTGCACCTTCTGTCTTAGAGTCTCACTTTTGTGCTTTTGAGATGTGAGCTTCACCTCCTCTCTTTATCTCAAGACAATCCCAAGACATATGTCTTGTCTTTCCACAGGCATAACATTTCACTTCTCCTCCTCTGCCTCTTCCTCTTACTCTGGGAAAAGAATTTCTACCACCACTCTTCCTTCCTTGGGAACTTCCTCCTCTCTCAGAGTGACTATGTGGTTTCTCCGCCTCATCCTTGGGCTTCTGTGATTTCTCTTGGGCAACTCCCTTGCCTCTGTTCAAACTTCAACCTCTGTTCTGTTGACTCTTCTTCCTAGCCAACTTCTCTCCTTCCTTCAACACCATTTGATATGCTTCCTCTACTGTCCTAACTGTCGGCATACTGATTTCATCCTAGATATCATACCTAAAGCCATTAATGTATCTGGCAACTTTCTCTTCATCTCTTTCTCTCTGTCCAGCTCTAATGTTCAACTTATAGAACTCTTCTGTGTACTCTTTCACAGTCAATCCTCTCTATCTCAGGTTCTGCATCCTCCTGAACATATTTATCTGGTAATCCTTGGGCATGAATTTTTCCTTTAGTTTGACTACCATCCTTATGTCGGCCTACAGTTCATCCCACCATAGCGCTGCATGTCCTTTTAATCTAGTGACAACATGTCTTACCTTTTTCTCCTCTTCGACATCCTCATAGTCAAAATACTTGTCCATAGCTCGTATCCAGTCAAGCAATTATTCTGTGTCTAAATTTCCTTCATACATAGGGATGCCAATCTTGGCTCTGGAACCCAATTTGAAAACCTCTTTCAACAACCATTCTTCCACTACATCCCCAACTACAACTTCTTCAACTTCAACTTCTTCAACTTCAAATTCTTCATTTTCTACGTCGCTGACATCTCCAGTATCAGGTTCTCTCCTTTGTGTTGTTCCATGGCATCTAACCTTGCACATAATTCTCTCATTTCCCTTTCCATAGCTCTATTGGCTACATGTGGATTTGCATGTCTTCTAGGTGGCATTGTGCTAACGCTCTTGATATCTCTCATCGATATCAGTTTACTCCTCTTCCTACAGAAGTCAATTATGTACTTGCTCTGATACCACTCTGGCGCAAACCCCCTTCCCTCCAAAGATATTTTCGACCTCCGAGTCTTGGATCGTTTGAAATACTGAGTCAGAGTGACTCCTTAGGTCTCTACGAGCACCCAAAATTACTCTACCCACACACACAAGTTTCTTCCACAAGTGACCACGGCTATGACCCTGGTTCTACCTCTTCGCGGTTCGAACTTCGGGGATATCTTGAATACTTCCCTCAAATTTCCTGAAGACCTCTTCTCCGAGGTTCCGAACTTTCACCATGCGTGTCCTTAGATACGTCGGCCCCACTAGGGTTTGGACTTCGTGAGTTCGTGAAACTCCAGGCCTTCCGCCTAAAAATATCTAGTCTTTCGATTCCCAAACTCCTTAATTCGTTGCCACATGCTCTTCCGTGATCAACAATCAGGATTGAATCACAACTTCAGACTTCATGACTCCGCTTCTGCCAAGTTTCCAAACTTGCCAAACTTTGAAGTACCAAAACACTCCACAACTACCTTCCTCGTAGCTTTACCAGATCTGATGGTCTAGAATCATTCACCTACCTCTGAGAACAAATCTCTCATTTAGTGGATTTCAGTGAAGACTTCAAGGACTTCTCTCCTTGAAGAATTCCTACGCTCTCCTTCTGGAGCTTTAACTTCCTCGATTTCCTTTGTTCGTCTGAACAATCTCTTCGACACTTAGTCGATATTTCGACCTGTGAACGCCTTGCAAAAAATTCCTCCATGCTCAACTTCTCCTTGTGGATGGATTCACACTCCCGATGAATATTATCCAACTGCTTCTATCTCTCATGACTGAAATCACGCTATCCTTCCTATGCTTTTGAGTCTGAAAAACTCGATCACGCACTCCTTGCGGACGTCGATGCACTACTTGCATACATATGAGTTTCATTATCTCTTCTGAGCTTTCGAGTCGAAATAGACTCGGTCATGCACTCCTTGCAGACACTATGCACACCTTGCACTCGCTCAATGAAAATAAATGATTGAAACCTATCTACACCTCACAATGACTCATACATGTAACAAAGCAACTGCAGTCGTAGATTTAATAACAAAGATAACAGAGTATTGAAAAATAATAGAAATCTACCATTCATTCAGATAAACATATAATCAACACACATTTGGGACAATATATCTCTGTTATATTCATCCAACTGAAACTTGTATACATACATACACAGTTCTTCACTAATCCTTAACCTATACAAGATATATTCAACTACTGCTCAGTTCTCCTCTATCCGCAGCAACAACGATCATCAACAAACTCTACTTGGACAATATTACAAAGCTTTATACAAAGAGGTTCTCTTCGAGCCTTCCCTCCAGCTACTCTATGCTATCTTAAATGGAATTTAATGCTATCAACTACTTATCACTTATTACAATAAATATTGAGTCAGACAAATAAGAGCGCAAGCCCCAAATCTGTACTGCGATCCTTCACATTAAATAAAAATACATTCCCCATCGATCTTATGCGATGGATCAACCTCCGATCATTACATACATTCATAACTCAAAAAACTTTGTCATATATTACATTAATACATTGATCTTTTGAAATTCAAAATGTTTCAAAATATGCGCTAGTGCGCCCAACTGTCTTCCACACTTGTGCTTTGGTAGCGATGCTCCTGCATCATTGAGGTACATGTTGATGCATGGTTCAAGTTATTGGTACATGTTGCTTGGTGCAGGTTGATTGGTACATGTTTACATCGGTATATCTCACAGTGATAGTGTGACAATGGTTCCATCATTCTACTTCTACGTCAGGGTGGTTGGATGAGGCAAAGACAGGTGGTTGTAGCCGGAGAACATAGGGGGTCGTAGCCTCCTTTTGGTTTTATTGAGAGAATTTGGGAGTTGGATCTTCCTTTAGGTTGTAGCCTGAGAAATTAGGGGGTTGGAGCCTCCTTCCAGTTGTAGCTGGAAAACAAAGGAAGTTGGTGCTTCCAATTAATGTAATTCTTAAAGACATATAAGAAAAATAATTCCATGGCTTTCTCCTACTTTGAGTTTCCATGTAAAACACTGGTGTATTGTGTATGTGTGTGATTGTTCATTTTTTATTTTTTATTTATTGTTCAACTATTGGATGATAATTCTACATTGATATAAAACTTGCATTTTATGGTGAAAAAGGATTAAATTTCTTTATTGCCGATTCACCCCCCCTCTCAGTAATCCAACAATTGGTATCAGAGCCAGTTCCTTCAGGAAACAATTTAACCACTGGAAGGAGATCATGGATTATTCTGAGAATTTAGTACCAATGTTTAATGGTCTGAATTGTTTTAAATATGAGATGTGGAGAAGAAAGACGAAAATATTTTTACAGGCACATGGACATTATATTTGGCTATCAGTTGTTACAAGATATGATAGTTCAAAAATGGAAAAGACTGCAGCGAATAGGGAATTGAATTAGAATAAAAAAATATAAATGGATTTCATTTGGGAAGGATTACCTAATCCGGTAAGAGAAAAGGTTGGTAAATGTTCATCAACCAAAGAGATTTGGGATAAGTTACATGAAATTTATTCTTCACCCATCGAAGATTCAGAAAATGACAAAGAAGATGAAGATATCGATCAAGAAGAATTATGTTCACCATGCCAAACAGATTCAGAAGATGAAGAGTACATAATCACCAGAGGTATGCTGTTTTGCTTTAATTATGAAAAACGTGGACATCTTGAAATAAAATGCCATGAAGGAAATGAGACAGAAAAACTAATTGAAAAGGAAGACAATTATGAAGCAAAATTGATTAGTGCTTTAGATGAACTAAGAGAAGAAAACAAGTCACTCAAGAAAGAATTGATGAAACAAAAAGAAAGTGTTCACATTTTTGAAGAAGCCCAATAGGTCATCGAGAACATAAGAACTCAGCTAGAAGAAGCCAAAAATATCGAAGAAAATCTTGAATATAAAAAACAGTATTTGGAAGCCAACATAGAAGCACATAAGGACGAACAAAAAATGAGAGAGAATATATTGACATATCATCTTAAGGAAATAACTAACGATCTAAACCAGCTTGAGTTAGAGTTTGGTCAAGAAGAGAAAGTAATTGAAGAAGAAATAATCACATTAAAAATTCAGCTTGAAGAAGCAAAGAGAACAAAAGAAGTCACGAAGTCTCAGATATTAAATAAAGAAGAAGAGGTTGAGAAGATTGAAGAAGAAGTCGTCACATTGAGAAGTAAAATTGTCAAGCTCAAAAAGAACGTTGAAGAGACATAAACATCCACATCAGGTACAGAGAATGAAGAGAAGCACTCTAGGTTGCTAGAAAAGAAGAAAGAAGAAAATAGAAAGAGTTATGTAGAAGTACTCAAAGGAAGGAATCATGGTCAACCAAAATCTAAGAAAACTATTGAAGATAAATATTCAAGAAGACCATCTGTGTTCAAGCCACCAAGAAGCTTCAATCATGATCATGATCAGTCAAGGCAAAAATTCAGAAGGACTACACCACAAAGAAGATCATTCACTCCCAAGTATGCAAATTGCTTTTATGGTCATTGTTTTTATTGTACTAATTTTGGACATAAGGTTGCAAATTGTAGGGATTATAAAAGAAATGTTCAAGCAATAAGTGCATATGTGGCCCCACGTAACATTGAGTGTTACAAATGTCATAATTATGGACACATAGCTAGTGATTGTAGAAGTATGATCGATAATTCCATGAAAGAGAACACTGATATCATATATAAGAAAGTATGGATAAGGAAACAAAAAGAACGGGTGAACAATAACCAGGTCCTAGAGATCGCAAGATTGGAAATAAAATGAGATGAAGAAAATTCTACAGAGAAAAAGAAAGATGTCAGATATAGAAAGGTTTGGAAAATAACTGAAAGAAAAGAAGGACATGTAAATAAGGAATAGGTTCAAGAGATTGTACTTTCAGGCATTGTAGTGAAAGATGAATCCACAGATAGAAAGAAAGAAGTCAGAGATCAAAGAGATGATGAATCTACCAATGAAGATGATGATGAATCTACCAATGAAGATGATGATGAATACACATCCGAGCAGGAATTGTTCTGAGCCATCCATCTTAGAGACTCCTAAGTAATATGAATATTAGACATGGGGAGTTTATGCGATAGCTGTGATAGACCAAAGAACCATCCTTTGAGCAGCTTGCAAAGTTTGAGAAGACAGATCCAGAGCAGTCGGTTAATAGAAGTACAATTTGATGGATTAATCAAGACTTTATGATAGTATAGTGATAAATGGGTCAAAATTATGGACAATTGCACAAGTAGAGTCTTGGAAAGTATGGATGAGAACATGGATTCATAGATTGGTTCAAAGACAAAGGAACATTATCATAATGGATGATAATTACACAGTAAATGGCTCGAACAATGCTAATGGATTCCAAATTGATAGATATATTTTGGACACATGCAGTGCATACAACAGTTCACATTCAAAATAGAGTAATGCTCAGAAACAACAATGAAAAAAATCCCTATGAACTACGGAAAGGAAACATAGACAACAACCTCTACATCAAGGAAGTTGGACAGGTGGCATGATTTCAAGAGACACCAAAGGAATCACATGTCTTAGCAGTAAATAAGATTTTTAGATATCTCAAAGGAACATAAGAGTTTGGATTATGGTATCCAAAGGGAAAGGATCTATCAATTATTTCCTAAAAAGATGTAGATTGGGTAGGTTGTATTGATGACCGACGAAGCACCAATGGAGCAGTTTTCTACTTAGATATATAGGTTAAGTATGATGAGCCCATTCCAATCTATTGCGATAATACAAGTGCCATCCGTATCTCAAAGAACCTGGTGATGCACTCCAAGACGAAGCACATTCCAATAAAGTGTCACTTTCTATGAGAACAGGTTGCAAAGAATAACATCATAGTTGAATATGTGGGCACAAAAGAACAAGTGGCAGACATATTTACAAAATTGCTTCCAAGGGAAGCCTTTGAGTATTTTTGCCAGAGATTCAGAGTAATTTCTAATCCAAAATGAATGCTTTTGAATTCTTATCTTATATATCTTATATTTACACGAGGAAGCACCATAAAGAGGACAATTCAGGTTGAGAAATCATAGGAAGAGTTTAGTCAGGGGGAGTATCCCCAAGGATAGTTTAGTTAGGGGGAGCAACCCCAGATGGAAAGATACCTTTGCTATTGATGAAAAACGGGGAGAGATTTATCAGATTTAGGATAGAAATGCTTAGAGAGAGAGCATAGAGGCATGTAGACATGGGGAGCATCCCAAGGAGAGTTCAGTCAGGGGGAGAAACCCCGAAGGGAGATACCCTTTTCCATTGATGTCAAAGGGGGAGAGGTAGAAACATTGACTAGGAGTATAAGCATGAATGTTATCATGACTAAGTGTTGCCATCAATGCCAAAGGGGGAGATAGTCAGATAGTTGGCTTAAGTTGATGGACAATTGGTATGGATTTTTGGTTGTCATTGATGTCAACCATTGGAGAGTGATATTGTAGATTGATTTCAACCCTTATTGATTGATGTTAACCCTTAGAGAAAGTCCGGTAGCAAATTCTGGTAGAAAAAAGGTTTGGGTAAGGGACCCAAGTTTGTTTGATGTATAATGGTATGAGTTTTAATATGTTTGAAGATAATAATATTCTAGATGGGTATTACATGTCATTCCATTTCCGGTGGTATTTGGAACGTCACATAACTCCTCACAGTTAGAGAGTTATGGCCATGTGAAGTTGGAGAACCCAGGTTTGGGTAATGGACCCAAGTTTGTTTGATGGATAATGGTATGAGTTTTGATATATTTTAGGTAATACTATTCTATATGGATAATACATGTCATTCCATTTTTGGTGGTATGTGGAACGCCACATAACTCCTCATGGTTAGAGAGTTATGGCCATGTGAAGTTGGAGAACCCTCATGAGTCATCTAGAAGCCCCAAAAGGTCAAAGTAGTCAAAGTGGTTTAAGAGATTTTAGAAGGTAAATAATAAAGTGAAGTGATGAGTGTACTATAATTCAAAGTGAATACAAAATAAATTATTTGAATAATAAAATTAATGGAGAAATTACTAAGTGGACAAGTGGTTAGAAGTGGGTTAGCCATAAAATAAGGAAAATGGTTTAAGATGGTTAGAAGGTAACCCATTGAGGTAACGTGAAGTGATGAGTGTACTATAAGTCAAAGTGGATACAAAATAATTTTTTTGAATAATAAAGTTAATGGAGAAATTACTAATTAGACAAGTGGTTAGAAGTGGGTAAACCCTAAAATAAGGAAAGTGGGTTAAGATGGTTAAAAGGTAACCCCTTGAGGAAGCTACATGAAAGTATAAGTAAGAGGCAAGGCTCTCTCATTTTAATTAAACTTGAGCATATTGAATATCTATAGGTGACTGAGGTAACCAAAGGATATCTAAGCCGAATTTCAGAGGGAAGGTGAAGTAAAGAAGGCCAAAATTCAAGGGAGGATAAATTCTTTTGATGATGCTTTCTAAGGTATGTTATTT